>JAQISU010000040.1:3397500-3997500 GCA_029339505.1 Unio delphinus
TTGAAAATTAGAATACAACTCTAAAGAAATTTCAGACATTGAATGGACCAGTATTCCATATTTGGTGGACGATATAATCCGAGTAATGTTGCAAAGATCAAGAACACAGTTGAGTTCATGGAACTTCAGCAAAATTACCCAAAATATTGAAAAGCCTGTATAACAACTTAGTTGGTCAGACTAACGATCGTGATACATTAATTTATGTTTAAATTATTCCCCTCTCTCCCAAATATTTCGTCTATATTACAATTTGATTAATTTAAATCTAAATTGTGTCACATGAGTAAATACCTCTGGGTAAAACAAGTCCAAAGCAGTATTACTTTAAAGCCATTACTGACAACCTTAATAAAAATGTGCATTTAGGAATAGGTGAGACATGAAAAGACTGCAACGAATGTTTCTATTTCCTAGCAACCGTCCTCCAGGTTGAAAAATAAACGTGTTAAATATTTCATCCAGGTAGCGTCGAGTCGAGAAGTAAAACTTCACAAAAGGATTGAAATAACCTTTCAAAAAATGTAAAGAACACGAACAATGTAATAGTTTGGAAACACGTAAAGCCATGAATACATCAAATTCGTTGAGAAAATCTAGTTCAGCACAGCTTTTATAATAGCGTAGGACAATATCAATGCATTTTTAAAACCTTTATACTGAAACACCTTGGGTAATCTTGAAAGGAAGAAATCCGATGCGATTTAAACATGTTCATCGGACGGCATCTTTAATAAAACAAATAGCTAAAATACATCTTTGTAATCCATTGTGACATACATGAAGTAAAGGATAAAGACGCTGAAAGCAATATGGATGCTGTGTAGACGATTTTCGCATTTGGCAGGTCTAATATAACGTGATTATTGCCAAATCTCCATTTAGTCTAATGCCTTACAAAGTAAATACTTTCCATATTATCTTTCCATAAGTAATAACACTAACCTCCTAATGCTGAGCGCTAAGCGTATTAGTTCCATTTGTGTGTGTCTTTTGTATAACTCGCCAGGGGATCGATCCTACGACCTCCCTGTTCTGCGCCGGTCTCTCTAAACACTAGGCCACAGAAGCGGTTACTGCTGTTGATTAAGAATTCATTAATAATTGATAAAGTATTATGCAATTCTCTTTTCCTCATCATGTTGAAACTATCACAACACTTCCAAACGTGATCATCTTTACAATGCCTTCTGTTACCATGGAAGAGAAAGAATTTGTGTTTATTTATTTGTGATAGGTTAGTCGATTACAAGCCATTAGCGGTATCAGGTTTCTTCCATTCAATATAACTCAAACTAAATTTAGAAGACATGTAGGGACAGATTGATATCTTCAAAGTAAGGTTTTGCTTCCAAATCCAATCTGATTTACTCAATGCATTATTTTAATTATATCCTGACCATTGCAATATATTAGAATATTGAAAATGTTAATAATCTGTTTCGTGATTGTCTCTAAAGTGTTTCAGAGATTTCTTTCTTTTCTGTTAGCAGTAAATTGCGTAAGGGTTTAATACGCTACCTGTTGACTGGAGACCATCGCTGACACGAGTCAAAAAGAGTGTTTACATTAATTTGATGACGGATCTATTTATAAATAAATTGTAGTTTATAGGCATTTTATTAATGTATAATATTTTAGACACTCCATCTAACTTTTTACGCATTTATTATGTTTAGCTAGCATGGTTCAGTGCATAATAGCACTGAGTTATTTGGAACTAAAACCGATTTGAATTATACAGATTTATTGACGACTGAAACATTATTTTATGTTAATGCATGCATTTTTCTGTCGTTAGCGTAACACACATTGATATTATAGTACGTTTTAAATATATTGACGATTACTGTCAAACAATTGGTCATACAGAGCACTACATTTTATTTGCAATAGACTGATTTCCTTGTTGCAAAACGAAAAAAAAAGGAACGCCGAGGAATATTTCAAACAACAGTATTTGAGAGCTCATATTGTCAGGTGTTACTCTTGAAATCTCAATACTAAATATATGTCTATATTTTGGTCTAGGGAACAAAATCCTTTAATAAAATCAAATAGGTACATTTAAGATTAGTATAAATTCAACTTATCCAAATATGACTGAATTTAGATCAGAGTCATTATAATACTTGATCATATTTGATATTTGTGTAGTTTCTTTTCTTGATACGCAATACAGTTTTTATCTGGATTCTCTTTTCTAAACATTTGTGTTGGGTGTTTTGAAGAAACTATAGCCTCTGATAAATATGTTTGCTTATGCATGTGTCATTTTGGGGCATTGGCTCAATGGATAGGTTGCACTTGTTTAAATGTGCCATATTCGTATTATGGACTTGGCTGCCTTATTGAGTATTACATATGAATAAGTATTTGAAAGTGCTTACAAATATGTTAGACTGTTGTTATCATCTATCTAATATGTGAAATCGATGAAGACAATATTGTCATTCAATATCAAAATAAATTCTATATATATATGACGTCGTTCTATAACCGGATGATTTATAAATGGATATTTTATTTGTGAAATGCACAAACATCCTCTTCCAATTTGCTATATTGGCCCGTTTTTTCTTTGTCCAAACTTTTAAAATAGACCTAATCTAAAAGAGTCGTTTTAAAACCGATATCCATTCGTTTATTTGACTTGAACACATATTTACAAGTAGTTCTTACCCTATTGTCGGAAAGAATTGGACTTTTTGGCAGTTTGAGTCAAACATTAAATAAACCTGTATTTTTGCCTAATTATAGCAAACAATGTAGTATTGGTCTTTTTATCTATAATATAAAGTGGTGTATTGAAGGTTAGAATACAAATATAAAGGAATTTCAAACTTTGAACGGATCATAATTCCGTTTTTGTAGGACAACACAATCTGACTTATGTTATAAACAAAGAACACAATTGTGTTCATTAACTTCAACAACATTGCCCAAATTATTGAATAACCAGTGTGGCATCTTAGTTTGGCAAGCTCAAGAAGGTAATAAAATGAGTAAATTTTAAACCATTTTTCATTCGGGCTAATATTTCGTCTATATTACAATTTGATGATTTTGTATATAGAGTCACATAAATATATACCTTTGAGTAAGACATGTTACTTTTAAGCCATCACTGACAACCTTATGCAAAATGTTTATTTAGGAAAAGGTGAGACATGACATGAATGTGACTAATATTTCTATTTCCTAGTAATTGTCGGCCATGTTGAAACATAAATGTGTTAAACATAACATCCAGGTAGCAGCGAATCGAGAGATAAAATTAAAAAAAAAGCTTAAAATAACCATTCACAAAATATAAAGAATGCGAGTAATTTAACAGTTTGGATAATGGCCGAAGGTTTCTCTGAGAGAGTTAAACCGTTTCATTCATATAATACATTATATATTTATGAATAAGGATTAGCTAAGCAAATAATATGTGTATTAAAATATCAAAGTTTAAACGGATGATCCATATATCTCTTCTTTGCATTTATATAAGTTCACATTATTTCAATGTAGAATGTATGAGGGCTTGTTGCGAAAAGTTCAAAGAATGGATATATTTATTAGCAACAACTTATGAGGCGACAGAATCATTATCATTTAGATAACAGACGAGATATATTTTGAATAGTGTAATAATGTGTCAGAAAATCGTAGTGGTTAGGTTTGATTTTTGAGTTTATGAAACATGTACTATACGTTTATGATGTTCCCTCATGTCCACCATATCTACCAGAGCGGCTACTATGGGCTACAGATACTAATTGGTGTCGTTTGCTTGTAGCACTGACTAGACGAACATTCAATTCTGAATAAGTATTGTAGATTTAAGAATATCGAAATATACGCAAAACGTATACATTCTTTTAATACATTTGGTTAGCATGTATTATGTTTTCATATTAAACATAGGATAAGTTGTTATTGATTTAGATTTAATTAAAATGTAATAAAGTATCATACAATATTTTTTTTCGTAATCATGTTGTAACTATCATAATAATTTCAACATGCCCATCTTTGCAATGCCTTCTGTTACCATAGGGTAGAAAGAGATATTGTGTGCATTTGTTTATGAGACGTTCGTCGATTTAAACCGTAGAGCGGTGTCAGGTTTCGTCTATTTAATATAATTCAAACTAACTTTAAAAGACGTGTATAGATTTGATTGATATTTCAAAAGTGAACATATGCTTCCAACTTCAATCTGATTGTCGAAATGCATTATTTTAATTACAATTACATCCTGACCATGGCTATATATTTGAATATTGATTGCTTCCATAATCTGTTTCTTGATTGTCTCTAAAGTGTTTCAGAGATTTCTTTCTTTTCTGTTAGCAGTGAATTGCTGAAGGGTTCAATACGCTCCTTGTTTATAGGAAACAATCGCTGACACAAGTCAAGAAGAGTGTTTACATTAATTTGATGCCGGATATGTTTGTAAAAAATTGTAGTTTATAGGCTTTTTAATATATAATATTTCAGACACTCCATTTAGTTTGTTATGCATTTATTATGTTTAGGAATCATAGTTCAGTGCATAATAGCACTGAGTTGTTTGGAACTAAAACCGATTTGAATTGTACAGATTTATGGACGACCGAAACATTATTTTGTCAATGTATGCATTTTTCTTTCGTTAGCGTTACACACCTTGATATTATTGTACGTTTTAAATATATTGAAGATTGCCGTCAAACAAATGAGGATAAAGAGCACTCTATGTTATTGGCAATAAACTGATTTCTCGTTGCAAAAGTGAAAAATAAAAAAAAACGCCGAAGAATATTTCAAACAACATTATTTGACAGCTCAACTTCTCACGAGTTACTCTCGAAACCTTAAGATTAATTATGTGTCTACAATTTAGTCTACCGAAACGAAACCCTTTGATAAAATGAAATAGGATCATATACATTTTGTATCAGTTGAAATTATCTAAAGATGACTTACCTTAGAACTGAGTCATTACTTATCTTACTACATCATATTTGTGCAATTTGTTTTCTTTCTACGGCATACAGATTGGATCTGGTTTCTTCTTTTTATCTAAACAATTGTGATGCGCTGTTTTGTTTCTAGAAACTACTCCTTCAAATAAATATGTTAGCATCTGCATGTGTCGTTTGTGGCATTGCATCATGGATTGGTTACATTTGTTAAAATGTGCCATTTTTGCATTATGGACCTGAATCAGTTATTGAGTATTAAATATGAGTACGTAATTGAAAGTGTTAAAATATGTACCACGGTTGATCTCACCTATCTTATGTGTGCGATCGATAAAGACAATTCTGTCTTTAAATATCAACAGCAAAGATAAACACACACACACGCATATATATATATATATATATATATATATATATATATATATATATATATATATATATATATATATTCACACGTATATGATGACATAAAGAATAATTTATTTTTCTCATTGATTGCTCCAGTGGGCTAGTGGTTGGAGCGTCTATCTTGGATGTGCGAGGTCGTGGGTTCGATTCCCATCCGTGTCATAAGATTTACAAAATGGTACTAACAGGTTACTCACGTGGCATCAGAATTTAAAGGTTAGCGTGAATACTGGTCAGGATAATGTGACTGTGTTGGACAACATACTACATTTTTGAGTCACAATGGTACAGTGCTAGACATAAAAATAAACTGCCACGCTGCAGACATCGTTGTGATATCACTGAATTGTTTAAAAGCTACGTTCACATTCCAAATCTCTCACTTCCACGCATTTGAAATCTTACATTTTAATCTTCATAGTAATTAGCATGAGACGTTTGAAACTAACTATCTGCGTTTCGTTTCTCGTCGTAGGTATGTTGAAAACATTTTGGCAACCGTAAGTTTCAAATACTAAAAGTGACGACTTTGTTGTATTTAGAGACAAATGCAAAATTCTGTCATAAATATTTGAAAAGCTTAACGATTCTTCTAAAAAGACACCAACTAATAGCAAAGCCACAATACGGTAATTGGAGGACGATGGAACTTGCAAGATGAGGCTATTAATATATGTTGAAAATATGAAGTTGAAACTGATGACGATATTATTGTTCCTGCTTTACTGAAAATTATGTTTGTGTTGTTAAAGGTGTTCGTAATCGTGTAAAATCCTCTCATAATCCTTGCATTCATCTTTTATATAATATCCAGTTGATTCGTAAAGCGTTGTCGTGTTGCATTGTTATCTTAGAAGATGGGGTTGTCGTTTGACTGAGGAACTTCCTCACCATATAAATCGTTAGGGTTGTATTCATTTTTGTCTCGGTTTAATACTATCCAAGATTTTGTTGATATGAAATTGAGCGATTACGTTATGTTTATACGACGTCTAAGACACCACTCGCTAACATCATTATATAACAGGATGATTTAAAAATGGAACTTTTCATTTGTAAAAGGTTCCAATATCCTCTTTCAATTTGCTCTATACGCCTATTTTATATTGATTCAAAACTTTAAATGACTTTCTTTGTTTAATTCGAGCAAATATTTGCATGTAGTACTGACGCCACTTCCGGAAAGAATTAGTCTTTTGTCATTTTGAATCAAAATTAAATAAACGTACATTGTAGTCTAATTGGGGCAAACAATGGAATATTGCTCTTTATATCTATATTGTAAAGTGGTGTATTGAACGTTAGAATACAACTCTAAAGGAATTTCAGACATTGAATGGACCAGTATTCCATATTTGGTGGACGATATAATCCGAGTAATGTTGCAAAGATCAAGAACACAGTTGAGTTCATGGAACTTCAGCAACATTATCCAAAATATTGAAAAGCCAGTATAGCAGCTTAGTTGGTCAGGCTAACGAGCGTGATACATTAATTTATGTTTAAATTATTCCCCTCTCTCCCAAATATTTCGTCTATATTACAATTTGATTAATTTAAATCTAAATTGTGTCACATGAGTAAATACCTCTGGGTAAAACAAGTCCAAAGCAGTATTACTTTAAAGCCATTACTGACAACCTTAATAAAAATGTGCATTTAGGAATAGGTGAGACATGAAAAGACTGCAACGAATGTTTCTATCTCCTAGCAACCGTCCTCCATGTTGAAAAATAAACGTGTTAAATATTTCATCCAGGTAGCGTCGAGTGGAGCAGTAAAACTTCACAAAAGGCTTGAAATAACCTTTCAAAAATGTAAAGAAAACGAACAATGTAATAGTTTGGAAACACGTAAAGCCATGAATACATCAAATTCGTTGAGAAAATCTAGTTCAGCACAGCGTTTATAATAGCGTAGGACAATATCAGTGCATTTTTAAAACCTTTATACTGAAACACCTTGGGTAATCTTGACAGGAAGAAATCCGATGCGATTTATACATGCTCATCGGACGGCATCTTTAATAAAACAAATAGATAAAATACATCTTTTTAATCCATTGTGACATACATGAAGTAAAGGATAAAGACGCTGAAAGCAATATGGATGCTGTGTAGACGATTTTCGGATTTGGCAGGTCTAATATAACGTGATTATTGCCAAATCTCCATTTAGTCTAATGCTTTACAAAGTAAATACTTTCCATATTATCTTTCCATAAGTAATAACACTAACCTCCTAATGCTGAGCGCTAAGCGTATTAGTTCCATTTGTGTGTGTCTTTTGTATAACTCGCCAGGGGATCGAACCTACGACCTCCCTGTTCTGCGCCGGTCTCTCTAAACACTAGGCCACAGGAGCGGTTACTGCAGTTGATTAAGAATTCATTAATAATTGATAAAGTATTATGCAATACTCTTTTCCTCATCATGTTGAAACTATCACAATACTTCCAAACGTGATAATCTTTACAATGCCTTCTGTTACCAAGAAAGAGAAAGAATATTTGCCTAATTATTGCAAAAAATGTAGTATTGGTCTTTTTATCTATAATATAAAGTGGATTATTGAACGTTAGAATACAAATATAAAGGAATTTCAAACTTTGAACTTATCTTAATTCCGTTTTTGTGGACGACACAATCTGACTTATGTTATAAACATAGAACACAATTGTGTTCATTAACTTCAACAACATTGCCCAAATTATTGAATAACCAGTGTGGCATCTTAGTTGGGCAAGCTAAAGAAGGTAATAAAAGGAGTAAATTTTAAACCATTTTTCATTCGGGCTAATATTTCGTCTATATTACAATTTGATTAATTTATATATAGAGTCACATGAATATATACCTCTGAGTGAGACATGTTCAAAGCAGTATTACTTTTAAACCATCACTGACAACCTTATACAAAATGTTTTTTTAGGAAAAGGTGAGACATGACATGAATGTGATTAATATTTCTATTTCCTAGTAATTGTCGGCCATGTTGAAACATAAATGTGTTAAACATTTCATCCAGGTAGCGGCGAATCGAGAGGTAAAATTCAAAAAAGGCTTGAAATAACCTTTCACAAAATGTAAAGAATGCGAGTAATTTAAAAGTTTGGATAATGGCCGAAGGTTTCTCTGAGAGAGTTAAACCGTTTCATTCATATAATGTATTATATATTTCTGAATAAGGATTAGTTTAGCAGATAATATGTGTATTAAAATATCAAAGTCTAAAAGGATGATACATTTATTTCTTCTTTGCATTTATATAAGTTCACATTATTTCAATGTAGAATGTATGAGGGCTTGTTGCGAAAAGTTTAAAGAATGGATCTATTTATTAGCAACAACTTATGAGGCGACACTATCATTATCATTTAGATAACAGACGAGATATATTTTGAATAGTGTAATCCTGTGTAAGAAAATCGTAGTGGTTAGGTTTGATTTTTGAGTTTATGAAACATGTACTATACGTTTATGATGTTCCCTCATGTCCACCATATCTGCCAGAGCGGTTACTATGGGCTACAGATACTAATTGGTGTCGTTTGCTTGTGGCACTGACTAGACGAACATTCAATTCTGAATAAGTATTGTAGATTTAAGATTATCGAAATATACGCAAAACGTATACATTCTTTTAATACATTTGGTAAGCATGTATTATGTTTTCATATTAAACATAGGATAAGTTGTTATTGATTAAGATTTAATTAAAATGTAATAAAGTATCATACAATATTTTTTCCTAATTATGTTGTAACTATCATAATAATTTCAACATGCCCATCATTGCAATGCCTTCTGTTACCATGGGGTAGAAAGAGATATTGTGTGCATTTGTTTATGAGACGTTCGTCGATTTAAACCGTAGAGCGGTGTCAGGTTTATTCTATTCAATATAACTCAAACTAACGTTAAAAGACGTGTATAGATTGATTGATATTTCAAAAGTGAACATATGCTTCCAACTTCAATCTGATTGTCAAAATGCATTTTTTTAATTACAGCCTGACCATAGCTATATATTTAAATATTGATTGCGTCCATAATCTGTTTCTTGATTGTCTCTAAAGTGTTACAGAGATTTCTTTCTTTTCTGTTAGCAGTGAATTGCTAAAGGGTTCAATAAGCTCCGTGTTTACAGGAAACAATCGCTGACACAAGTCAATAAGAGTGTTTACATTAATTTGATGCCGGATATGTTTGTAAAAAATTGTAGTTTATAGGCTTTTTAATATATAATATTTCAGACACTCCATTTAGTTTGTAATGCATTTATTATGTTTAGGAATCATAGTTCAGGGCATAATAGCACTGAGCTGTTTGGAACCAAAACCGATTTGAATTGTACAGATTTATGGACGACCGAAACATTATTTTGTCAATGTATGCATTTTTCTGTCGTTAGCGTTACACACCTTGATATTATTGTACGTTTTAAATATATTGAAGATTGCCGTCAAACAAATGAGGATAAAGAGCACTCTATGTTATTGGCAATAGACTGATTTCTCGTTGCAAAAGTGAAAAATAAAAAAAAACGCCTGAGAATATTTCAAACAACAGTATTTGACAGCTCAAATTCTCACGAGTTACTCTTGAAACCTTAAGATTAATTATGTGTCTACAATTTAGTCTACCGAAACGAAACCCTTTGATAAAATGAAATAGGATCATATACATTTTGTATCAATTGAAATTATCTAAAGATGACTTACCTTAGAACTGAGTCATTAATTATCTTACTACGTCATATTTGTGCAATTTGTTTTCTTTCTACGTTATACAGATTGGATCTGGTTTCTTCTTTTTATCTAAACAATTGTGATGCGCTGTTTTGTTTCTAGAAACTACTCCTTCAAATAAATATGTTAGCATCTGCATGTGTCGTTTGTTTCATTGCCTCATGGATTGGTTACATTTGTTAAAATGTGCCATTTTTGCATTATGGACCTGAATGAGTTATTGAGTATTACATATGAGTACGTAATTGAAAGTGTTAAAATATGTACCACGGTTGATCTCACCTATCTTATGTGTGCGATCGATAAAGACAATTCTGTCTTTAAATATCAACAGCAAAGATAAACACACAAACACACGCATATATATATATATATATATATATATATATATATATATATATATATATATATATATATATTCACACGTATATGATGACATAAAGAATAATTTATTTTTCTCATTGATTGCTCCAGTGGGCTAGTGGTTGGAGCGTCTATCTTGGATGTGCGAGGCCGTGGGTTCGATTCCCATCCGTGTCATAAGATTTACAAAATGGTACTAACAGGTTACTCACGTGGCATCAGAATTTAAAGGTTAGCGTGAATACTGGTCAGGATAATGTGACTGTGTTGGACAACATACTACATTTTTGAGTCACAATGGTACAGTGCTAGACATAAAAGTAAACTGCCACGCTGCAGACATCGTTGTGATATCACTGAATTGCTTAAAAGCCACGTTCACATTCCAAATCTCTCACTTCCACGCATTTGAAATCTTACATTTTAATCTTCATAGTAATTAGCATGAGACGTTTGAAACTAACTATCTGCATTTCGTTTCTCGTCGTAGGTATGTAAAATACATTTTGGCAACCGTAAGTTTCAAATACTAAAAGTGACGACTTTGTTGTATTTAGAGACAAATGCAAAATTCTGTCATAAATATTTGAAAAGCTTAACGATTCTTCTAAAAGGACACCAACTAATAGAAAAGACACAATACGGTAATTGGAGGACGATTGAACTTGCGAGATGAAGCTATTAATATATGTTGAAAATATGAAGTTGAAATTGATGACGATATTATTGTTCCTGCTTTACTGAAAATTATGTTTGTGTTGTTAAAGGTGTTCGTAATCGTGTAAAATCCTCTCATAATCCTTGCATTCATCTTTTATATAATATCCAGTTGATTCGTAAAGCGTTGTCGTGTTGCATTGTTATCTTAGAAGATGGGGTTGTCGTTTGACTGAGGAACGTCCTCACCATATAAATCGTTAGGGTTGTATTCATTTTTGTCTCGGTTTAATACTATCCAAGATTTTGTTGATATGAAATTGAGCGATTACGTTATGTTTATACGACGTCTAAGACACCACTCGATAACATCATTATATAACAGGATGATTTAAAAATGGAACTTTTCATTTGTAAAAGGTTCCAATTTCCTCTTTCAATTTGCTCTATACGCCCATTTTATATTGATTCAAAACTTTAAATGACTTTCTTTGTTTAATTCGAGCAAATATTTGCATGTAGTACTGACGCCACTTCCGGAAAGAATTAGTCTTTTGTCATTTTGAATCAAAATTAAATAAACGTACATTGTAGTCTAATTGAGGCAAACAATGGAATATTGCTCTTTATATCTATATTATAAAGTGGTGTATTGAACGTTAGAATACAACTCTAAAGGAATTTCAGACATTGAATGGACCAGTATTCCATATTTGGTGGACGATATAATCCGAGTAATGTTGCAAAGATCAAGAACACAGTTGAGTTCATGGAACTTCAGCAACATTATCCAAAATATTAAAAAGCCAGTATAGCAGCTTAGTTGGTCAGGCTAACGAGCGTGATACATTAATTTATGTTTAAATTATTCCCCTCTCTCCCAAATATTTCGTCTATATTACAATTTGATTAATTTAAATCTAAATTGTGTCACATGAGTAAATACCTCTGGGTAAAACAAGTCCAAAGCAGTATTACTTTAAAGCCATTACAGACAAACTTAATAAAAATGTGCATTTAGGAATAGGTGAGACATGAAAAGTCTGCAACGAATGTTTCTATCTCCTAGCAACCGTCCTCCATGTTGAAAAATAAACGTGTTAAATATTTCATCCAGGTAGCGTCGAGTGGAGAAGTAAAACTTCACAAAAGGCTTGAAATAACCTTTCAAAAATGTAAAGAACACAAACAATGTAATAGTTTGGAAACACGTAAAGCCATGAATACATCAAATTCGTTGAGAAAATCTAGTTCAGCACAGCGTTTATAATAGCGTAGGACAATATCAGTGCATTTTTAAAACCTTTATACTGAAACACCTTGGGTAATCTTGTAAGGAAGAAATCCGATGCGATTTATACATGCTCATCGGACGGCATCTTTAATAAAACAAATAGCTAAAATACATCTTTGTAATCCATTGTGACATACATGAAGTAAAGGATAAAGACGCTGAAAGCAATATGGATGCTGTGTAGACGATTTTCGCATTTGGCAGGTCTAATATAACGTGATTATTGCAAAATCTCCATTTAGTCTAATGCCTTACAAAGTAAATACTTTCCATATTATCTTTCCATAAGTAATAACACTAACCTCCTAATGCTGAGCGCTAAGCGTATTAGTTCCATTTGTGTGTGTCTTTTGTATAACTTGCCAGGGGATTGAACCTACGACCTCCCTGTTCTGCGCCGGTCTCTCTAAACACTAGGCCACTGGAGCGGTTACTGCAGTTGATTAAGAATTCATTAATAATTGATAAAGTATTATGCAATACTCTTTTCTTCATCATGTTGAAACTATCACAATACTTCCAAACGTGATCATCTTTACAATGCCTTCTGTTACCAAGAAAGAGAAAGAATATTTGCCTAATTATTGCAAAAAATGTAGTATTGGTCTTTTTATCTATAATATAAAGTGGATTATTGAACGTTAGAATACAAATATAAAGGAATTTCAAACTTTGAACTTATCTTAATTCCGTTTTTGTAGGACGACACAATCTGACTTATGTTATAAACATAGAACACAATTGTGTTCATTAACTTCAACAACATTGCCCAAATTATTGAATAACCAGTTTGGCATCTTAGTTGGGCAAGCTAAAGAAGGTAATAAAAGGAGTAAATTATAAACCATTTTTCATTCGGGCTAATATTTTGTCTATATTACAATTTGATTAATTTATATATAGAGTCACATGAATATATACCTCTGAGTGAGACATGTTCAAAGCAGTATTACTTTTAAACCATCACTGACAACCTTATACAAAATGTTTATTTAGGAAAAGGTGAGACATGACATGAATGTGATTAATATTTCTATTTCCTAGTAATTGTCGGCCATGTTGAAACATAAATGTGTTAAACATTTCATCCAGGTAGCGGCGAATCGAGAGGTAAAATTCAAAAAAGGCTTGAAATAACCTTTCACAAAATGTAAAGAATGCGAGTAATTTAATAGTTTGGATAATGGCCGAAGGTTTCTCTGAGACAGTTAAACCGTTTCATTCATATAATGTATTATATATTTCTGAATAAGGATTAGTTTAGCAGATAATATGTGTATTAAAATATCAAAGTCTAAAAGGATGATACATTTATTTCTTCTTTGCATTTATATAAGTTCACATTATTTCAATGTAGAATGTATGAGGGCTTGTTGCGAAAAGTTTAAAGAATGGATATATTTATTAGCAACAACTTATGAGGCGACACTATCATTATCATTTAGATAACAGACGAGATATATTTTGAATAGTGTAATCCTGTGTAAGAAAATCGTAGTGGTTAGGTTTGATTTTTGAGTTTATGAAACATGTACTATACGTTTATGATGTTCCCTCATGTCCACCATATCTGCCAGAGCGGTTACTATGGGCTACAGATACTAATTGGTGTCGTTTGCTTGTGGCACTGACTAGACGAACGTTCAATTCTGAATAAGTATTGTAGATTTAAGATTATCGAAATATACGCAAAACGTATACATTCTTTTAATACATTTGGTAAGCATGTATTATGTTTTCATATTAAACATAGGATAAGTTGTTATTGATTAAGATTTGATTAAAATGTAATAAAGTATCATAAAATATTTTTCGTAATCATGTTGTAACTATCATAATAATTTCAACATGCCCATCATTGCAATGCCTTCTGTTACCATGGGGTAGAATGAGATATTGTGTGCATTTGTTTATGAGACGTTCGTCGATTTAAACCGTAGAGCGGTGTCAGGTTTATTCTATTCAATATAACTCAAACTAACGTTAAAAGACGTGTATAGATTTGATTGATATTTCAAAAGCGAACATATGCTTCCAACTTCAATCTGATTGTCAAAATGCATTTTTTTAATTACAGCCTGACCATGGCTATATATTTGAATATTGATTGAGTCCATAATCTGTTTCTTGATTGTCTCTAAAGTGTTTCAGAGATTTCTTTCTTTTCTGTTAGCAGTGAATTGCTAAAAGGTTCAATACGCTCCATGTTTACAGGAAACAATCGCTGACACAAGTCAATAAGAGTGTTTAAATTAATTTGATGCCGGATATGTTTGTAAAAAATTGTAGTTTATAGGCTTATTAATATATAATATTTCAGACACCCCATTTAGTTTGTTATGCATTTATTATGTTTAGGAATCATAGTTCAGGGCATAATAGCACTGAGTTGTTTGGAACTAAAACCGATTTGAATTGTACAGATTTATGGACGACCGAAACATTATTTTGTCAATGTATGCATTTTTCTGTCGTTAGCGTTACACACCTTGATATTATTGTACGTTTTAAATATATTGAAGATTACCGTCAAACAAATGAGGATAAAGAGCACTCTATGCTATTGGCAATAGACTGATTTCTCGTTGCAAAAGTGAAAAAAAAAAAACCGTAAAAGAATGTTTCAAACAACATTATTTGACAGCTCAAATTCTCACGAGTTACTCTTAAAACCTTAAGATTAATTATGTGTCTATAATTTATTCTACCGAAAAAAAAAACCTTTGATAAAATGAAATAGGATCATATACATTTTGTATCAATTGAAATTATCTAAAGATGACTTACTTTAGAACTGAGTCATTCATTATCTTACTACATCATATTTGTGCAATTTGTTTTCTTTCTACGGCATACAGATTGGATCTGGTTTCTTCTTTTTATCTAAACAATTGTGTTGCGCTGTTTTGTTTCTAGAAACTACTCTTTCTAATAAATATTTTAGCATCTGCATGTGTCGTTTGTGGCATTGCCTCATGGATTGGTTACATTTGTTAAAATGTGCCATTTTTGCATTATGGACCTGAATGAGTTATTGAGTATTACATATGAGTACGTAATTGCAAGTCTTAAAAATATGTACCACGGTTGATCTCACCTATCTTATGTGTGCGATCGATAAAGACAATTCTGTCTTTAAATATCAACAGCACACACACACACACACACACGCATATATATATATATATATATATATATATATATATATATATATATATATATATATATATATATATATATATATATATAAGTATATATATATATATATATATATATATACACGTATATGATGACATAAAGAATAATTTATTTTTCTCATTGACTGCTCCAGTGGGCTAGTGGTTGGAGCGTCTATCTTAGATGTGCGAGGTCGTGGGTTCGATTCCCATCCGTGTCATACCAAAGATTTACAAAATGGTACTAACAGGTTTTTCACGTGGCATCAGAATTTAAAGGTTAGCTTGAAGACTTGTCAGGATAATATGACTGTTTTGGACAACATACTACATTTTTGAGTCACAATGGTACAGTGCTAGACATAAAAATAAACTGCGACGCTGCAGACATCATTGTAAGATCACTGAATTGTTTAAAAGCTACGTTCACATTCCAAATCTCTCACTTCCACGCATTTGAAATCTTACATTTTAATCTTCATAGTAATTAGCATGAGACGTTTGAAACTAACTATCTGCATTTCGTTTCTCGTCGTAGGTATGTTGAAAACATTTTGGCAACCGTAAATCTCAAATACTAAAAGTGACGTCTTTGTTGTATTTAGAGACAAATGCAAAGTTCTGTCATAAATATTTGAAAAGCTTAACGATTCTTCTAAAATGACACCAACTAATAGCAAAGCCACAATACGGTAATTGGAGGACGATGGAACCTGCAACATGAAGCTATTAATATATGTTGAAAATATGAAGTTGAAACTGATGACGATATTATTGTTCCTGCTTTACTGAAAATTATGTTTGTGTTGTTAAAGGTGTTCGTAATCGTGTAAAATCCTCTCATAATCCTTGCATTCATCTTTTATATAATATCCAGTTGATTCGTAAAGCGTTGTCGTGTTGCATTGTTATCTTAGAAGATGGGGTTGTCGTTTGACTGAGGAACTTCTTCACCATATAAATCGTTAGGGTTGTATTCATTTTTGTCTCGGTGTAATACTATCCAAGATTTTGTTGATATGAAATTGAGCGATTACGTTATGTTTATACGACGTCTAAGACACCACTGGCTAACATCATTATATAACAGGATGATTTAAAAATGGAACTTTTCATTTGTAAAAGGTTCCAACATCCTCTTTCAATTTGCTCTATACGCCCAATTTATATTGATTCAAAACTTTAAATGACTTTCTTTGTTTAATTCGAGCAAATATTTGCATGTAGCACTGACGCCACTTCCGGAAAGAATTAGTCTTTTGTCATTTTGCATCAAAATTAAATAAACGTACATTGTAGTCTAATTGGGGCAAACAATGGAATATTGCTCTTTATATCTATATTATAAAGTGGTGAATTGAACGTTAGAATACAACTCTAAAGGAATTTCAGACATTGAATGGACCAGTATTCCATATTTGGTGGACGATATAATCCGAGTAATGTTGCAAAGATCAAGAACACAGTTGAGTTCATGGAACTTCAGCAAAATTACCCAAAATATTGAAAAGCCTGTATAACAACTTAGTTGGTCAGACTAACGATCGTGATACATTAATTTATGTTTAAATTATTCCCCTCTCTCCCAAATATTTCGTCTATATTACAATTTGATTAATTTAAATCTAAATTGTGTCACATGAGTAAATACCTCTGGGTAAAACAAGTCCAAAGCAGTATTACTTTAAAGCCATTACTGACAACCTTAATAAAAATGTGCATTTAGGAATAGGTGAGACATGAAAAGACTGCAACGAATGTTTCTATCTCCTAGCAACCGTCCTCCATTTTGAAAAATAAACGTGTTAAATATTTCATCCAGGTAGCGTCGAGTGGAGAAGTAACACTTCACAAAAGGCTTGAAATAACCTTTCAAAAAGTGTAAAGAACACGAACAATGTAATAGTTTGGAAACACGTAAAGCCATGAATACATCAAATTCGTTGAGAAAATCTAGTTCAGCACAGCTTTTATAATAGCGTAGGACAATATCAATGCATTTTTAAAACCTTTATACTGAAACACCTTGGGTAATCTTGAAAGGAAGAAATCCGATGCGATTTAAACATGTTCATCGGACGGCATCTTTAATAAAACAAATAGCTAAAATACATCTTTGTAATCCATTGTGACATACATGAAGTAAAGGATAAAGACGCTGAAAGCAATATAGATGCTGTGTAGACGATTTTCGCATTTGGCAGGTCTAATATAACGTGATTATTGCCAAATCTCCATTTAGTCTAATGCCTTACAAAGTAAATACTTTCCATATTATCTTTCCAAAAGTAATAAGACTAACCTCCTAATGCTGAGCGCCAAGCGTATTAGTTCCATTTGTGTGTGTTTTTTGTATAACTCGCCAGGGGATCGAACCTACGACCTCCCTGTTCTGCGCCGGTCTCTCTAAACACTAGGCCACTGGAGTGGTTACTGCTGTTGATTAAGAATTCATTAATAATTGATAAAGTATTATGCAATACTTTTTTCCTCATCATGTTGAAACTATCACAATACTTCCAAACGTGATCATCTTTACAATGCCATCTGTTACCATGGAAGAGAAAGAATTTTTGTGTTCATTTATTTGTGATAGGTTCGTCGATTAAAAGCCATTAGCGGTATCAGGTTTCTTCCATTCAATATAACTCAAACTAACTTTAGAAGATATGTAGGGACAGATTGATATCTTCAAAGTAAGGTTTTGCTTCCAAATCCAATCTGATTTTCTCAATGCATTATTTTAATTATATCCTGACCATTGCAATATATTAGAATATTGAAAACGTTAATAATCTGTTTCTTGATTGTCTCTAAAGTGTTTCAGAGATTTCTTTCTTTTCTGTTAGCAGTGAATTGCATAAGGGTTTAATACGCTATCTGTCGACTGGAGACCATCGCTGACACGAGTCAAGAAGAGTGTTTACATTAATTTGATGACGGATCTATTTATAAATAAATTATAGTTTATTGGCTTTTTATTAATGTATAATATTTTAGACACTCCATCTAACTTTTTACGCATTTATTATGTTTAGCAATCATGGTTCAGTGCATAATAGCACTGAGTTATTTGGAACTAAAACCGATTTGAATAGTACAGATTTATTGACGACTGAAAAATTATTTTATGTGAATGTATGCATTTTTCTGTCGTTAGCGTTACACACATTGATATTATAGTACGTTTTAAATATATTGAAGATTACCGTCAAACAATTGGTCATACAGAGCACTACATTTTATTTGCAATAGACTGATTTCCTTGTTGTAAAACGAAAAAAATAAGGAACGCCGAGGAATATTTCAAACAACAGTATTTGAGAGCTCATATTGTCACGTGTAACTCTTGAAATCTCAATACTAAATATATGTCTATATTTTGGTCTAGGGAACAAAATCCTTTAATACAATCAAATAGGTACATTTAAGATTAGTATAAATTCAACTTATCCAAATATGACTGAATTTAGATCAGAGTCATTATAATACTTGATCATATTTGATATTTGTGTAGTTTCTTTTCTTGATACGCAATACAGTTTTTATCTGGATTCTCTTTTCTAAACATTTGTGTTGGGTGTTTTGAAGAAACTACTGCCTCTGATAAATATGTTTGCTTATGCATGTGTCATTTTGGGGCATTGGCTCAATGGATAGGTTGCACTTGTTTAAATGTGCCATATTCGCATTATGGACTTGGCTGCCTTATTGAGTATTACATATGAATAAGTATTTGAAAGTGCTTAAGAGTATGTTAGACGGTTGTTGTCATCTATCTTATATGTGAAATCGATGAAGAAAATATTGTCTGTCAATATCATGATAAATTATATATATATATATATATATATATATATATATATATATATATATATATATATATACATATATATATATATATATATATATATATATATATATATATATATATATATATATATATATATATATATATATATATATATATATATATATAACGTCGTTCTATGACCGGATGATTTATAAATGGATATTTTATTTGTGAAATGCACAAACTTCCTCTTCAAATTTGCTATATTGGCCCGTTTTATCTTTGTCCAAACTTTTAAAATAGACCTCATCTAAAAGAGTCGTTTTAAAACCGATATCCATTCGTTTATTTGACTTGAACACATATTTGCATGTAGTTCTTACCCTATTGTCGGAAAGAATTGAACTTTTTGGCATTTTGAGTCAGACATTAAATAAACCTGTATTTTTGCCTAATTATAGCAAACAATGTAGTATTGGTCTTTTTATCTATATAAAGTGGTGTATTGAACGTTAGAATACAAATATAAAGGAATTTCAAACTTTGAACGGATCATAATTCCGTTTTTGTAGGACAACACAATCTGACTTATGTTATAAACAAAGAACACAATTGTGTTCATTAACTTCAACAACATTGCCCAAATTATTGAATAACCAGTGTGGCATCTTAGTTTGGCAAGCTCAAGAAGGTAATAAAATGAGGAAATTTTTAACCATTTTTCATTCGGGCTAATATTTCGTCTATATTACAATTTGATTATTTTATATTTAGAGTCACATAAATATATACCTCTGAGTGAGACATGTTCAAAGCAGTATTACTTTTAAACCATCACTGACAACCTTATACAAAATGTTTATTTAGGAAAAGGTGAGACATGACATGAATGTGACTAATATTTCTATTTCCTAGTAATTGTCGGCCATGTTGAAACATAAATGTGTTAAACATTTCATCCAGGTAGCGCCGAATCGAGATGTAAAATTCAAAAATGGCTTGAAATAACCTTTCATAAAATGTAATGAATGCGAGTAATTTAATAGTTTGGATAGTTTCATTCATATGATGTATTATATATGTCTGAATAATGATTAGTTTATCAGATAATATGTGTATTAAAATATCAAAGTCTAAATGGAAGATACATTTTTTTTTCGTTGCATTTATATATTTCACATTATTTCAATGTAGAATATATGAGGTCTAGTTGCGAAAAGTTCAAAGAATGGATATATTTATTAGCAACAACTTATGAGGCGACACTATCATTATCATTAAATAACATACGAGATATATTTCGAATATAGTGTAATCCTGTATAAGAAAATCCTTTAATCCTGTGTAAGAAAATCGTATTTTTTTTAGGTTTGATTGAGCTTATGAAACATTTACTATACGTATACGATGTTCACTCATGTCCACCATATCTGTCAGAGCGGTTACTATGGGCTACATATACTAATTGTTGTCGTTTGCATGTGGCACTGACTAGACGAACATTCAATCCTGAATAAGTATTGTCGATTTAAGATTATCGAAATATACGCAAAACGTATACATTCTTTTAATAAATTTGGTTAGGATGTATTATGTTTTCATATTAAACAATAGGATAAGTTGTTATTGATTAAGATTTGATTAAATAGTAATAAAGTATCATACAATATTATTTTCCTAATCATGTTGTAACTATCATAATAATCTCAACCTGCCCATCTTTGCAATGCTTTCTGTTACCATAGGAAAGAAAGAGGTATTGTGTGCATTTGTTTGTGATAGGTTCGTCGATTACAACCGTAGCGCGGTATCAATTTTCATCTATTCAATGTAACTCAAACTAACGTTAAAAGACGTGTATAGATTGATTGATATTTCAAAAGTGAACATATGCTTCCAATTTCAATCTGATTGTCGAAATGCATCATTTTAATTACAGCCTGACCATGGCTATATATTTGAATATTGATTGCGTCCATAATTTGTTTCTTGATTGTCTCTAAAGTGTTTCAGAGATTTCTTTCTTTTCTGTTAGCAGTGAATTACTAAAGGGTTCAATACGCTACCTGTTGACAGGAAACCATCGCTGACACGAGTCAAGACGAGTGTTTACATTAATTTGATGCCGGATATGTTTATAAAAATTTGTAGTTTATAGGCTAATTCATGTATAATATTTCAGACACTCCATCGAGTTTGTTATGCATTTATTTTGCTTAGGAATTATTGTGCAGGGCATAATAGCACTGAGTTGTTTGGAGCTAGTACCGATTTGAATTGTTCAGATTTATTGACGACCAAAACATTATTTATGTCAATGTATGCATTATTCTTTCGTTACAAACATTGATATTATAGTACGTTTTAAATATATTGAAAATGACCGTCAAACAATTGAGTATAAAGAGCACTCTATGTTATTGGCAATGGACTGATTTCCTCGTTGCTAAACTGAACAATAAAAAAAAACGCCGACGAATATTTCAAACAACATTATTTGACTGCTCAAATTCTCACGAGTTACGCTTGAAACATCAAGATTAAATATATGTCTTTAATTTAGTCCACCGAATCAAAATCCTTTGATACAATCAAATAGGATCATTTAAATTGTGTATCAATTGAAGTTATATAAAGATGATTTACTTTAGAAATAAGTCATCCGTTATATTACTTCATCATATTTGATATTTGTGATGTTTGTTTTCTTTTTAGTCCATACAGATTCGACATGGCTTCTCGTCTTTTCTACACATTTGTGTTGCGTTTTTTGTTATAGAAACTATTGGTTCTAATACATTTGTTAGCATCTGCGTGCTTGTGGCAATGCCTAAATGTATTTTTTGCACGTCATAAAATGTGCCATTTGAGCGTTATGGACCTGAATGAGTTATTGAGTATTACATATAAATACGTATTTGAAAGTGATAAAAAGTATGTACCACGTGTGATGTACCTTATCTTATGGACATACATCACAATTAATTTTACTATATGTTCCCTTTCCACAGTGTGACTATCAATACAAATCATATGAAAATCTAAAATACCCCCAAAAATGACTTCACGGTGAAATTCTTGTCATGGGTTGTTATGCATTTTTTTTTAGCTGCTGCACTGTAAACAGAACAGCATGTACACAGACCACATATTTTACTTCCGGATCATCACGAAGGCCTTATTACTCCATGTGCACTGTCGCCAAAATACACACAGACAACCACTCTCTCAGTTCATATTCTCAAGAATGAACAATTACCTTTAAATCCATACCAAAGATGCATCAATATAACTCTTCTATCACCACCATAATGAGAGAGGAAAACATGCTCTAAAATTAGACTCGAACTACATTCGTGAGTACTAAACTGGAAGTATTAATTGTGATGTGATTCCTTATGTTTGCAATCGATGAAGAAAATTCTGTCTTTAAACATCAACTGCACACACACTCACACACACACACACGCACACACACACACATATATATGTATGTATATATATATATATATATATATATATATATATATATATATATATATATATATATATCTGTGAGATGATGATATAGAGTATAATTTATTTTTCTCATTGACTGCCCCGGTGTCTTCGTGGTTCGAGCGTCTATCTTGGATGCGTGAGGTCGTGGTTTCAATTTCCATCCGTGTCATACCAAAGATTTATAAAATTGTACTAACTGGTGATTCACATGGCATCAGAATTTAAAGGTTTGCGTGAAGACTGGTCAGGATAATGTGTCTGTGTTGGACAGCAAGCTACATTTTTGAGTCACAATGGTACAGTGCTAAATATAAAAATATACTGCCACGCTGCAGACATCGTTGTAATATCACTGACTTGTTTAATAGCCACGTTCACATTCCAAATCACTCACACCCACACATTTGAAATCTTACATTTTAATCGTCATAGTAATTAGCATGAGACGTTTGAAACTATCTGCGTTTCGTTTCTTGTGGAAGGTATGTTGAAAACATTTTGGAAACCGTTAGTCTTAAATACCAAAAGTAACGGCTTTGTTGTATTTAGCTACAAATGCATAATTCTGTCATAAATATTTGAAATAGCTTCGCGATTCTTATAACAGGACACCAACTAATAGGAGAGACACAATACGGTCATTGAACGACGATTGAACGTGCGAGATGAAGCTTTTAATATATGTTGAAAATATGAAGTTAAAATTGATTATGATGCTATTGTTTCTGCTTTTCTGAAAATCATGTTTGTGTTGTCAAAGGATTTCCTAATCGTTTAAACTCCCCTCATAATCCTTCCATTCATATATTTTATAATACCCAGTTGATTCTTAAAGCGTTGTCGAGTTGCATTGTTATCAAAGAAGTGTTTGACGTTTGTCTGAGGAACTTCCTCACTATGTATACCGTTAGGGTTGTATTTATTTAAGTATGGGTTCAATACTATCCAATCTTTTCTTGAGATGAAGTTTTGACGATTACGTTTTATTTATAAGACGTCTAAGACACAACTCGCTAAAATCATTCTAAGTACTAACACTCCTCAGCCTGACTATCAAGACGATAAGACGTATAGGACCGCTTAGGACCTCAACCACGTGTAACTGTAACCTGTTTCCTATTATCGGATCCGCCTAGACTCACTTTAATACATCCTGCTTATCCAGCCTGCCATTCATCCAGCGATCACCACCAGCTCAAATCTACCCTTCTCTTCTGTAGCCCGCCTAACCGAAAGCCTTTATCTATCAACTTTTAAGAAAATCTTGTGCCACTGTTAAACCTTCGGGAATTAAACATCTGTGCTGTTATAACATTTTTCTTAGATCTACCACTTTTTCTATAACTACTACCGCTCTGTACTAAAAACTTAATTTGCCAATTATTGTACTTCACAAGACTAAGAATCACACTTTGCAAATTCTTGGGTTGCCTTTGAAACACGTTGTATTCCGTACAACCTCTGAATCGAAGCCTGCAAATGTGTATTAATATTTCAAGCAATTTAACTATCTCTAATAACATAACTCAATTCATATTTAGTTCACATCAAGACAAATTTAGCAAATTATAATAACCTTTACTTCTAGATAATCATTTTGCACATAAATACTCAATTTCTTAGCTCACGAAATATCCAGTATTCCTTTATTAAAAATTGAACCAAACAAAATGGATTCCAAATCACTAAAGAAAGATTTCTATGCTAGAATCCGCCTGAGCTGGAATTGCAATCAAAATAGGAAACAGGCTGAAAATCTCAACTTAACTTTGAGAAAGGAAGCCGCAAACTAAATTAAGATAGTACAAATAATTACAAACAATTCTCAAACAACAAAGGGGGTACAGCAGACTAAGCTCAATGTACATGCAACCCCAGATCTTAATTTAATTAGGAAAGCAGCGGGACAAGTCAACCCGCTATCAATCGTTGAGTTCAATCTATTTGACCACAGTATGGTAGTGGAAACACTGAACGCCACACTAATACAAGGCGAATCCAGAATAATAAATTATCCCACCCCCAATTTCCAAATAATGGCCGCCTCTCCAATTAAGAAACCGGTAGGGATTAACGTATATAGCAAGCCCAGTTACGCACAGGCCTCAAGCACTAAAGCAAGCCATATGTTCATGGTGATAACAAAGGCCCAACAGGAAATGGCCAAAATGCCGGAGGGCAAAACAAATCTTGCAAAGCAAAATCAAACAAGATAAATATCCATAAAAGCCAAACACCGGGCCCATCCAAACATTTAACTGAGGCGGATTTAATATATCAGACCCAATCTATCATTACCCCAACCCCTCCACCGTCTAAAATCCACAATTGATGGGATGGTAAAGGAAAGGGGAAAAAAACATTGAAACTAATAAAACAAAGCACAAACCAACACAATGTTCAGAAACAGGAAATAAACAAACAGGCAATCCCTACTATGAAGACAAATAACACACCCACCCCACAAATAAAACCAAATAACGATAATGCCACCCCAATAACAAACAGGAAAATCAAGGCCACAAATACCACAGTCTAGAACAGACGTATATTAAAATCAAATCAACTCAATTCATGACCTATCTACCAATAGTATTGCAAGAGCCCTAACTAAAATCCACACGGGCCAAAGTAAAATAATTAGACACAATAATAATTACATAATAATACATTGTAGTACTAGCAGCCAAGCAGCTAAGTATATGGAAATCGAAAAACTGTGCGAGATGCCAGTCAAAGTTGAACATCATAAAATCAAGACTACACCCACCCACCCTAAATTAATTACCACAAATAAGGACCATACAACCACAACAACCACCAAAATACCGCAACCCATTTAGTACAAATCGGTACTCAAACTAACTGGGCGACTAGGCCAACTTACCAATGACGAAATAGCAATCAAATTAAAGGAGGGAGGAAACAGTATAAATAAAAACTATCAAATAGGAAACAGAGGGAAATTGGTAACCAACGTCACCATATTGGAAACCTCGACCCCCCCCCCCCCTACCAACACTAATCAAGCTAGGAAAGTCAGGAACTAGGTACCGAATTGAACAGTACATAAACAAACCTAGATTCTGCACAAAGTGTCAACACTGGGGTCATTACAAATCCAAATGCAAAGTTCCAGCTAAATGCAATAAATGCGGGGGAGAACATAAGGGGAAATGCAATAGACAAAACCCAAAATGTACACACTGCAGGGGCACCCACTTACCCCAATCCCCAGACTGCCCGGCTTCAGCGAGGGAACACACTATAGTAGGGATCATGAACTCGTTTCATCTAGATTAATATCTAGTTACTAAACACCACTTTGAAAGTAACAACTTGATTTCTGAAAATCATTGTGGGCTTAGAAATGAAAGATCCACTACGGATCAATTAATAAGATTATAAACTGCAATCAAACTGGCATTCAACTCTGTAAGAAAAGCGGATAGAAACTTAATTGCGGTATTTATTGATCTGGAAAATGCATTCGACCTTGTATGGACCAAAGGCCTTATAGCCAAATTAAATCATTACGGCAATACGGGTCGCATGTTCAACTCTATAGAAAATTTTCTGACCGACCACAAAATTATAACTAGGGTAGGGGCAACTTACTCTGAGGAACACACCCTTGAAAATGGAACTCCACAAGGGATTGTACTCAGCCCCACCCTCTTTAATCTAATGATAAACGACCTTGACAAATTTGGCATCACCAAAAATTGAATTATTATAACTTGCTGATGATAGTGGACTATAGAGAGCAGGCACCCCTTCAACCACCAACATATGGCTGAACTTCAAACCAGCTTAAATAACATAGGAAAATGGGCTGATAAATTGGGCTTCAAACTATCGCACCAAAAAAACGGTAGCCATTTTTTTCACCCGACGTAAGATATTCAAACAATATCCCAAATTTACAATACAAAATAAAGAATTAACATTCATGAAAGTAGCTAAATTTCTGGGTATGTACTTTGATGAACACCTAACATGGATGCATCGTATAGATGAACTAGTTCAAAGATGAAACCAGGACTTAAATCTTTTAAGAAGCCTAAAAGGCACTCAGTGGGGTGCCAACCAAAACACTTAACACTGTATATGGCATTAATAAGATCTAAACTTGACTATGGGTGCAAAGTATACACCACGGCACCCAAACGTCCCTTAAACAAACTAAATAAAATACAGATGAAAGCCCTACTCATTGGTACCGGCGCATTGCCATCAACCTAGACAGCTGAGCTACAGGTTTTAACAGGGGTACTGCCATTACATCTTAGAAGGCAGGAACACATCTTAAGATATGCAGCCCGACTGTCGACCCATGCAAAATCGCACCCCACGTACCTGGATATCAAACAAATGCAATACCCCCTTTAGAAAAACTCTCAAGAACACCACCTCTATGGGAAAACCAGTTCATAAATTAAAAACTAAACTTCCAATAGACATATTCCAAGTAGAAAACAACATAACGTACGACAAAGAACCTTGGAGCAATGTACGAACGAAAGTAAATATCTCCCTATCAGATAAAGGAAACAAGGAAAACCAACAAAACTATTACATTAGCATTAGAAATAATAAATAATCAATATAAAAAATTTACAAACATTTACACGGATGGCTCAAAAATAACAAATCCTTTCAAAACAGCTGATGCAATGGTGATACCAGAATATAATATTCAAATGGGCAGACGTCTACTGGACCACTGCTCCATGTATACAGCTGAATTTTGAGCCATCCTAGAAGCATTAAAATGGACTGAGGAAAATAAACCAAATAAGACTGTGATTATTAACAACTCGCTAAGCGTCCAAACCTCAATCCAAAATAACACCACAAAATCTAGAGAAAATTTCTTAAAACAAATTAACCTAATACTGCAAACCCTGAAATCAAATACACTAGTTGTAGAATTTATGTTGATTCCATCCCACATTGACATCAAAGGTAATGAGTTAGCAGACCATCTTGCTAAAAACAAACTCGACGAACCTAATTACATGACATTTAAATATATCCAAACTGAACTATATAGTTTAATTAACACAATGATTAATAAAAAATGGCAAACCGATTGAGACATAAATAAACAAGGGAGAATATTACACAACATCATTAAGGAAGTTAGTAAAGTAATAAAACCACCCAGATGCACAGGTTAAGAACAATCTAAAATGAATAGAATAATAATAGGAAAAACCAAACTGGCAAACAGCTTTGGAAAATACATAGGACCCTTCCCACATAACATTAATTTCCACAATGGTAACACCCCAGAAGATTTACACCATATCTTCAACACTTGTACAAAAACCCAAAAAGAAAGGGACAAATTTAGATCAAAAAAAAAAAACATAGCCGCACCAAGTACATACCCAGAAGTAATCCAATTAACTAACACCAACCCTCACGGAACATTCAAAAATATGATTGAACTGCTTAAAACAACAGGGCTAATTGAAAATATATAGAGACATCGGCTAAACACCTAAAACAATCGAAAATTTTAACATGTATAACAACCTTAAGGAGCAAAATATAGCACCACAATGAGGTCACGTGGTTTCATTGACGAATCACTTGACGGGCTACTAAAACACCTAAATAACATACTAATTTTGAAATTTATAACAACCTTAAGAAGTAAATCGTAGCAAATCGTAGCCCCACAATAAGGTCACATGCGTTCATTGACCAATCATTTGACGGGCTACTAAAATACCTAAAAAGCATACTCATTCTGAAATTTATAACAACCGTAAGAAGAAGTAAACTGTAGCCCCACAATGAGGTCACATGGGTTCATTGACCAATCATTTGACAGGCTACACACTTAAAGCAGCCAAAGAGAATTAGATGAAGCATCAGGGATAATAAAAGATATAGAAATAAACATTCAAGCATTTAAGAAAATAACATCAGGTACAAAAACAAAAGGGTGGACTATGTATACCATCATCTAGGAATTAACACTCCTCTCTATCTATTTCTAACTTTTTCCAAATACAATAAACACCAAAACCGTTAGACCATGCGGCACAATGCTGCATCCAAATACCAATTAGTATTCGCCTAAAAACTAAATCAGAAATTCAAGGTGATATCGAACCTCGAACCATCAGAAATGCCGGACTAGTACATCCGCATTAATAGGCTGTCACATCATGGGACTGTATACACTTTTGTAACAACAGCACAGAGTATTTCCAAATTGATAGGGACAATTTTAGATCTAGCTACCCAAAAGACAGGAAGATACCAGTGCTGACAATCAAGATGAAGGGAGGCCCAAGGAACAAGACACGACAAGAGGACACCGAAGCAAACAAACCAAAATGAGTGAAGACTGGTTAACATTACGTAAACCTCCATCAAAAAGCCCTTCTAAGGGCTACTGACATTTAGCCATGACAGAGCTCTCTTTGACAAGCTCTTTTGAGAAACCTAACTTGATCAATTTCGAACACCGCCAATCAAAATTCACATTACATATAACCTAACAGTGACCAACCGACATATGTCGCACAGACATTCTAGAATTCAAATTGTTAGGTACTTACAATACGTACACTGGGTACTATAAACATTGGTAAATTAGGAGTTAGAATAAGTCATTAACTACAAAAAATCTGATTTAATTACTCAGGTGGTTTACACATTATTGGCATATTTTCAGTCCATTAGTGAAACTGGACCTGATTTGAAATAAGTATGGTTTGGGATTTTCAAGGTTGTAAACATACCTGGGTTGGCATATCGGATCTTTCCCTCCCTTCTCGCCACCAGAAACCCTCAAAATGATGAGACGGGCAAACCATTTTTCACCAGTCATTATTTGGTGCCATTGCACCTGTAGTACACTCCTTCCGATTGGTTGATAGGCTTGAGTGCGTGTTTGATCCATTCCCACTCACCCAGGTCCTACAAGAATGTCGATAGTCCCTCAATAGGGGCGCGACATGACGACCAAATTAAATAGCACACTAAGTGTGCATAAACGCCCGTAGCGATGTGGCACAATTTCTAACCCCACGACAAAAATTAAATAACTTTCATTTTAAATATAGAACAGTGAATAATGACGCATCGTGGCATTAACTTTAATTTAAGTACTAACACTAACCTACTAATGCTGAGCGACAAGCCTGTTAGTATCATTTGTGTATGTCTTTTGTATAACTTGCCAAGGGATCGAACCTACGATCTCCCTCTTCTGCGGCGGGCGCTCTAAGCACTAGGCCTCGGGAGCGGTTACTACAGTTGGTTAGGATTTCATTAATAATTGATAAAGTATTATGCAATACTTTTTTCCTAATCAGGTTGAAACTATCATAATACTTCCAAACGTGATCATCTTTCTAATGCCTTCTGTTAACATGGAAGAGAAAGAAGTTTTTTGTTCATTTATTTGTGACAGGTTTGTCGATTAAAAGCGTTGAGCGGTATCAGGTTTCTTATATTTAATAAAACTCAAACTAACTTTAGAAGACATGTACTTACAGATTGATATTTTTAAAGTAAGGTTTTGCTTCCAACTCCAATCTGATTTTCTCGATGCATTTTGTTATTTGCTAAATGGACTTAGACGCTCCTTGTTGACAGGGAATCATCGATGACACTGCTCAAGAAGAGTGTTTACGTTAATTTCATAACATACATATTGATAAAAAAAATTGTATTTGATAGACTTATTAATGTTTAATATGTAAGACACTCTATCTAGCTTTTAATGCATCTATTTTGTTCAAGAATCATAGTTCAGGGCATAATAGTACTGAATTGTTTTGAACTAAAACCAATTTGAATTGTGCAGTTTTATGGACGACCAAAACATTATTTTATGTCAAAGTATCCATTTTTATGTCATTAGCGTTCCATACATTGATATTATTGTAAGTTGTAAATATATTGAAGATGACCGTCAAACAATTGAGCATAAAGATAACTCCATGGTATTGGCAATAGACTGATTTCCTCGTTGCAAAATAAAAAAATAAATAAAAAGCCGAGGAATATTTCAAACAACAGTATTTGAGAGCTCAAAATGTCACGAGTTACACTTAAAACCAAAATACTAAATACATGTCTTTAATTTGGTCTACCGGAACAATCCTTTTATAAAACTAAATAATAAGTTTAAGTTTGGTATAAATTGAAATTATCTAAATGTGACTTACTTTAGAACTGAGGCATTATATTACTTCATCATATTTGATATTTGTGAAGCTTCTTTTCTTGATATGATATACAATTTTGATCTGGCTTCTTCTTATTTCTAAACATTTGTGTTGCGTGTTTTGTACAAACTATTGCCTCTAACAAATATGTTAGCATATGCATGTGACATGTTGGCGCATTGACATAATGGTTATGAAGAACTTCTTTAAATGCGTCATATTAGCATTAATGTCATTCTTGACTTAATGAGTATTAATATAAGAGAACGTAAGTGTTTAAAAATATTTATCAAAATTGTTGACATCGATCATATGTGTGCAATCGATGAGGACAATACTGTCTGTCAATATCAACATAAGTTATATATATATATATATATATATATATATATATATATATATATATATATATATATATATATATATATATATATATATATATATATATATATAACCTCGTTCTATAACCGGATGATTTATATATGGTGGATATTTTGTTTGTAAACTGTCCAAATTTCCTCTTTCAATTTGCTATATATGCCCGTTTTATCTTTGTTCCCAAAATATGAAAAAGGACCCAACATTAAAGACTCGTTTTAAAATGATATCCATTTGTTATTTTACTTGAACAAATATTTGGATGTAGTACAGACCCCATTTCCGGGAAGAATTAGACTTTTTGGCATTTTGAGTCAAAAATAAACACAAATACCTGTATGGCGGCCTAATTGTAGCAAACAATGGAATATTGGTCTTCTTATGTATAATATAAAGTGGTGTATTGAACGTTAGAATACAAATGTAAAGGAATTTCAAACTTTGAACGGATTATAATTCAATCTTTGCAGGACGACACAATCTGACATATTTTATAAACAAAAAACAAAATTGTGTTCATTCTTTAACAGCTTTGCTCAAAATATTGAAAAATCAATGTGAGATCTTAGTTGGGCAGCCTAATAAACGAAATAAAATGAGTTAATTTTAAACCATTTCTCACTCGCAATAATATTTCGTCTATATTACAATTTGATTAATATGTATATAGATTGAGTCACATAGATATATACCTCTGAGTAAGATATGTCCAAAGCAGTATTACTTTAAAATCATCACTGACAACATTATTTAAAAATGTTTATTGAAGAAAAGGAGAGACATGAAATGAATGTGACAAATATTTCAATCTTTTAGTAACCATCGTCCATGTTGAAACAAAAATGGGTTAAACTATTCATCCAGGTAGCGGCGAATTGAGATGTAAAACGTTATAAAAGATTTGAAATAACCTTTGAGAAAAAAAATGAAGAACGCGAGTAATTTAATAGTTTGGATCATGGTCGATGCTGCTCTGAGACAGTTAAAACCGTTTCATTCATATGATATATTACATATTTCTGAATAACAATTAATTTAGCAGCCGATATGTGTATTAAAATATCAAAGTCCAAATTTCATCTATTTAAATCTAAATTGTGTCACATAAGTTTATACCTCTGAATAAAACAAGTCCGATTCAGTATTACTTAAAAACCATCTCTGGCAACCTTAATATAAAAGTTTATTTTGGAATATTTGCGGCATCAAATGAATGTAACGAATGTTTCTATTTCCTAGCAACCGCAGTCCATGTTAAAAATTAAATGTGTTCAATATTTCATCCAGGTAGCGGCGAATCATGAGGTAAGATTTCATAACATATTTCGAATAACGTCTTAAAAATGTAAAGAAATAATGTAATAGTTTGGGAAAACGTAAAGTCTTGAATACAACCAAAACCTTGAGCACATTTTAGTTCAGTAAGTTATAAAATAGAGTAAGACAATATCAATGCATATGTAAAACATGTTTAATTTAACACATCGGGTAATCTTGAAAGGAAGAAATATGATGCGGTGCGGCTCAATCATCTTCGATAGAATGCATTTCACTTTGTCACGAGCTAGTCTTGAAACCCCAAGATTAAATAGATGTCTTTAATATGGTATATCGCCAATGTCCTTTGATACAATACAATAGGATCATTTAAATTTGGTATAAATTCAAATTATGTAAAGATAGCATACTTGTCAGGACTATAATAAACATTATTATTCCCAAATCTTCATTAAATCCAATGCCTTACAAAGTCAATACATTCCATTGTACATTTTCTTTAACATCTTGATTGATTAGGTAAAATTTAAACATCGATACAATCCCATCCACGAACATTGTATCCTGATAATTCCAAACTTTGACCTCCTTTCTGTATTTATATCAGCAGATGTGTTCATAACAATTCATTCAGGTTTAGGTAGCTTGAAGTTTTGTTTCATTAGCATCTTCATTGCAGCTGAATACATAGGTCATGTCATGGAACTTTAGCTCGTAATACAAAATAGAATGACAGAGATGGTCATGCCAATCACATCCATTCCTTGATCTTATCAATGTTTTGATATTTAGAAGATTGGTTTATACTGTTTACACCAGTCTGTTCCTTATTTTATAACATAACCCTTGCTAATGGCACATGCTGTTAAAGAAGTATTTTTTCTTTGTTTTCCATACTTATCGATTCGTTCCTAATCCAAATTGTCTGCATGTTTAGTAATATCCCTTGCTCGACATTTGACCATGACCTTGAATAACAGCCGGGGAAATATTGATGAATCAAAATGCAACAATATTTAATAATTGGATTGCAACGACTGTCATATGCTTTCTTTGGCAGGAATGATTGTATACTTTTTTCTATACTTCTAAGGGTAGACTTTAATCAAGGATGGATATTCTATACTGAGACCGTAAATATCTGTGGTTGGGCTTGTTATTTTTCATGTAAAAGAAGTTAGTACAAATAAAGTATCACATAAAATTACGGGTAATTTTGAACCTAAAGTAGTCTGCAGAATATGTTGATGTCTATCAAAATTATATGTCTGTATCACATATTCATTTATATCGAAACAGGTTGGATACAAATCGGTAAATTCATAACAATTGTAATTATTTATATTAAACGTATCCATGCAACACAAATATGCAGGTTGATCTTGAGTCTTTTGGTGATTATTAGTCTTTTGATGAAAATAAAATCGAACTCCTGATGGTAACATATGAATTAGTTGGTCTCTTATTGGGTTATAAAATATTTAAAACATCAGTAGATAGGTATAGACCAATTAACGAAAGTATAATTTATTTTGCTTCTCCACACACAAAGCGTTTAGAAGATGGCTATATGTTATCATTGACATTTCTTAAATCTATATCAAATCTGTATTTTGCAACACATTATAAGATTTCAAGGTCTTGCTACGTTTGAAATTAACATCAAAATATTCTTCATGGTATTTGAAACAAGATTATTTATATCAGATTTGATGTTAAAGATTCATTTAGACAATGTGATTCCTCCCTGAGAAAGATTCAGTGGATACTATATTTAGTTTGTTTATTGTCGATATTGACCTAAGGTTGTCCTGAGGCTGTACAACGGTTTTATTCATATGATGTATTTTATATTTCCCAATATTGATTAGTTTAGCAGCTCATACGTTTCTTTAAAGTCTAAATTGATAATACAGTTACTACTTACTTGCATTTATATAGTTCACTATATTCCAAACTAGAATATATGAGGGTCTGTTGACACAAATCCAGGAAATGGACATATTAATTTGAACAACGCATTAGCTGACACAATCATTACAGTTTAGAGAAAAGACAAGACATGTTTTACATAGTTTAATCGTGTGTAAGAAGAGATTAGTGTTTAGGTTCGTTTGAGTTTATGAAACATGTACCACACGTTTATGATGTTCCCTCATGTCCTCCATTTCTATCAGATCGGTTACTATGTGCTATTGCTTTATGAACCGCAACTGTGGCTTAGTGGTTAGAGCGTCCGTCGCGGAAGCGGAAGGTCGTTGGTTCGATCCCCGTCTGAGTCATACCAAAGGCTTACAACAATGGCACTAATAGGTGCCTCTCTTGACACTCAGCATTAAGAGGAAGGCGTTAAAACTGGTCGGCCTGGTGTCAGCATATTGAGACTGAGTGGGACAACAAACTACATGTCGGAGTGGCATTGATCCAGAACAAGACATAAAAATAAACAACCACGCTGCAGACATCATAGTGTTATCACTTAATTATTTCAAAGCTACGTTCACATTCCAAATCTCTCACATACACACATTATAATGTTTACATTTTAAACTTTATAGTAATTATAACGTGATAATTGAAATTAACTATCTGTGTTTCCTTTTTAGTGGTATTTACGTTAAAAAGAATCTCAAATCCCAAACGTATGTCTGTGTGTTATTTAGAGACAAATGAATAATTCTCTCTTAAATATTTTAAAAGCTTAGCAATTCTTCTCAAAGGACACCAACTAAAAGAGAAGACACAATACGGTCTTTGAACGAAGACTGAACTTGCTAGCTTAATCTCTTAATATATGTTGAAAATATAAAGTCGAAATTGATTACGATGATATTGTTTCTCCTATTTTGACAATTATATTTGTGTTTTTCAAGGTTTTTGTAATCGTGTAAACATCCTATCATAATGCTTCCTTTTTTCTATGCCATAATACCCAGTTGATTCCTAAAGCGTTGACGAGTTGCGTTGTTATCTTACATGTAGGGTTTCACTTTTGTCTGAGGAAGGTCCTTACCATAACAACCGGTAGCGTTCTATTTATTTTTGTTTCGGTTCAATACAATCCAAAATTGTGTTGATACGAAGTTTGACACTTACGTTATCGTTATAAGACCTCTAGGACACCAATCGCTAACCTCATTCTATTACCGGATGATTTAATAATTGAATTTTTTATTTGTTCTAATTTCATCATTCAACTTGCTCTATTGGCCCGTTTTACATTTGTTCCAAAACTTTAAACGACCTTCTTTGTTCGTGTGATTGGATCGAATATTTGCATGTAGTCCTGATCCCACTTTCCCGAAGAAAGTCTGTTGGCATTTTGAATTAAACATTAAATAAACATGCATTCCTGGCTAATTGCGGCAAACATTGGAGTAATGTTAATTATTTATCTATCTTATAACGTGGTGTATTGAACATTTGGTTACAAATGTAAACGAATGTCAATCATTGAATGGATCAGTATTCCCGATATGCGGTACGATATAATTCAATCAATGTTATAAAAAAGAACACAATTGTGTAGAGTTAGCTTAAAGACCATCGTCCAAATAATTGAAAAACCAGTATGACAGCCCTAGTTAGCCAGATTAATGAAGGTAATACATTAATTTATGTTTAAATTAATCCACACTCGCCCAAATACTTCCTCTATATGACAATTTGATTAATTTAAATCTAAATTGTGTCACATAAGTATATACCTCTGAGTAACACAAGTCCAAGGCAGTATTACTTTAAAACCGTTACTGACAACCTTAATAGAAATGTGTATTTAGGAATAGGCGAGATATGACATGAATGTAATGAATGTTTCTATCTCCTAGCATCTGTCCGCCATGTTGGAAAAAAAACCTGGTAAATATTTCATCATCCAGGTAGCGCAAGTCGAGAAGTTAAACTTCATGAAAGGCTTGAATTAACCTTACAAAAAATGTAAAGAACACAAACAATTTAATGGCTTGGAAGGAAACGTAATGCCTTGAATACATTCAATCCGTTGAGATAAACTAGTTCAGCACAGCAATAATAATAGCGGGGGATAATATCAATGTATTTTAAAAACCGATTTACTAAAACACCATAGGTAATCTTGAAAGGAAGAAATCTGAGGTGACTCAAACATGTTCATCGGACTGCACCTTCAGTAAAGAAATAGCTACAATACATCGTTCTAATCCATTGTCACATACATGAAGTAAAGGGTGAAAACGTTGAAAGCAATATGGACGTTGTGAAGACAATTTACGCATTTGGCAGGATTAAAATAATGTGATTATTGCAAAATCTACATTTAGTCTAATGTCTTACAAAGTAAACACATTCCATAGTATATTTTCAGAAGTCTTAACACTAACCTCCTAAGGATGAGCACCAAGCGTGTTAGTACCATTTTTGTATGTCTTTGGTATATTTTGCACGGGGATCGAACCTACGACCTCTCTCTTCTGCGGCGGTCGCTCTAAACATTAGGCCACAAGATTGGTCACTGCAGTTAAGATTTCATAAATAATTAATAAAACCTTATGCAATAGTCTTTTCCTAATCATGTTGTAACTATCTCATAATACTTCCAAACGTACTCATGTTTGCAACGCCTTCTTTTATCATGCAAGAGAAAGAAGGAATACGTTATGTGTTCATTTAATTGTGACAGGTTCGTCGATAAAAAGGGTTGAGCGGTATCAGGTTTCTTACATTCAATATAACTCAAACTAACTTTAAAAGACTTGTAGAGATCGAACACGAGCAATTTAATAGTTTGAAAAAAACGTAAAGCCTCGAATACATCTAAACCGTTGAGAAATTCTAGTTCAGAAAAAACTATAATAATAGCGGGGGACAATATCAATGAAGTTTTAAAACCGTGTTACTGAGATAAATTGGCCAATCTTGAAATGAATAAATCTGAGGTGACTCAAACATGTACATCGGACTGCACCTTTGGTAAAGAAATATCTACATCTTTCTAATCCATTGTGACATACATGAAGTAAAGGATGAAAACGCTCGAATCAATATCCATGTAGTGTAGATGATTTACGCATTTGGCAGGACTAATATAACGTGATTATTGCCATTTCTCCATTTAGTCTAATGCCTTACAAAGTAAATACATTCCATAGTATAGTTTCTTACGTACTAACACTAAAGGTCCTAATGCTGAGTGTCAAGCTCGTTAGAACCGTTTTTGTATGTCTTTGCTATAACTCGCCCGGGGATCGAACCTACGACCTCCCTCTTGTGCGACGGTTGCTCAAAACACTAGTTCACAGGTGCGGTTACTCCTGATTTTCTCGATGCATTATTTTATTTGCTAAATGGTATTAGACGCTCCCCGTTGACAGGGAATCATCGATGACACTTTTCAAGAAGAGAGTTTACGTTAATTTCATGACATACATATTCATAAAAAAAATTGTAGTTGATAGGCTTATTAATTTTTAATATGTAAGACATTCTATCTAGCTTTTTAAGCATTTATTTTGTTTAGGAATCATAGTTATGGGCATAATAGCATTGAGTTGTTTGACCTAAAACCGATTTGAACTGTGCAAAGTTATATACGACCGAAACGTTAATGTATGTCAATGTATGCATTTTTCTGTCGATAGCGTTCCACACATTGATATTATTGTAAGTTGTAAATATATTAAAGAATACCGTCAAACAATTGAGCATGAAGAGCACTCTATGGTATTGGTAATAGACTGATTTACTCATTGCAAACTGAAAAATAAAAAAGAATGTAGAGGAATATTTCAAACAACAGTATTTGAGAGCACGAGTTACTCTTGAAATCTCAATATTAAATATATGTCTTTAATTTGGTCTACCGAACAAAATCCTTTGATAAAACAAAATAGGTACATTAAAATTTGTTATAAATTGATATTATCCAAATATGACTTACTTTAGACCTGAGTTATTATATAACTTCATCATATTTGATATTTGTGAAGTTTCTTTTCTTGATACGCCATACAATTTTGATCTGGCTTGTTCTTATTTCTAAACAATTGTGTTGCGTGTTTTGTACAAACTATTGCTTCTAAAAAATATGTTAGCATGTGAATGTGACATGTTGGGGCATTGACATAATGGATAGGAAGAACTTCTCTGAATGCGTCATATTGGCATTATTGTCCTTCTTGCCTTAATGAGTATTACATATGAGAACATATTTAAAAGTGTTTAAAAATATTTATCAGGGTTTTTGACATCAATCTTATGTGTGCAATCGATAAGGACAATACTGTCTGTCAATATCAACATAAATTATATATAGACAGTATTGTCCTCATCGATTGTATACATAAGATCGATGTCAACAACCTTGATAAATATTTATATATATATAGCCTCGTTCTATAACCGAATGATTTACATATGGACATTTTATTTGTAAACTGTTCAAGTTTCCTCTTTCAATTTGCCATTTGTTTTATCTTTGTTCACAAAATGTTTTGTGTGATTTGAGCATATATTTGCATGTAGTACTGACTCCACTTCCAAAAAGATTGAGTCTGCTGGGATTTTGAATCAAAAATAAAATAAACGTGCATTGTTGTCTAATTGCCGCAACAAATGGAATATTGCTCATTATATCTATATTATAAAGTGGTGTATTGAACGTAAGAATCAAAATGTAAAGGAATTTCAATGTATCAGTATTCACCATTTGCGGGACGATATAATCAGTGTAACAATGTTAAAAAACAGCACAGTTGAGTTCAGCAATCTTCGGCAACATTGCCAAAAATTTGAAAAACCAGTATTGCAACTTAGTTGATCAGGTTAACGAAGGTAATACATTAATTTTAATTTATGTTTAAATTATTCAACACTCGCCGAAATATTTCGTCTAGATGACAAATTGATTGATTTAAATCTAAATTGTCTCACATAAGTATATACCTCTGAGTGAAACAAGTCCAATGCAACATTATTTTAAAACCATTACTGAAAACCTTAACAGAAATGTGTATATAGGAATAGGTGAGACATAAAATGAATGTAACGAATGTTTCTATCTCCTAGAAACCGTCCTCCATGTTGAAAATTAAACCTGGAAAATATTTCATCCAGGTAGCGCCAAGACAAGATGTAAGCCTTCATAAAAGGCATGAATTAAAATTTCAAAAAATGTTAATAACATGAACAATTTAATAGTTTTAAAAAAAACGTAAAGCATCGAATACATCTAAACCGTTGAGAAATTCTAGTTCAGCATAGCAATAATAATAGCGGAGGACAATGTCAATGCAGTTTTACTAAAACACCTTGGGTAATCTTGAAAGGAAGAAATCTGAGGCAACTCAAACATGTTCATTGGACTGCATCTTCATTAAAGAAATATGTACAATACATCTTTCTAATCCATTGTGACATACATGAAGTAAAGGATGAAAACGCTCAAAGCAATATGCATGTTGTGTAGACGATTTACGCATTTGGCAGGACTAATATAACGTGATTATTGTCAAATCTCCATTTTGTCTAATGCATTACAAAGTAAATACATTCCATAGTATAGTTTCTTAAGTACTAACACTAACCTCCTAATGCGGAGTGCCAAGCCTGTTAGAACCGTTTGTTATAAATTGAAATTATCCAAATATGACTTACTTTAGACCTGAGTCATTATATAACTTCATCATATTTGATATTTGTGAAGTTTCGTTTCTGGATACGCCATATAATTTTGATCTGACTTCTTCTCTTTTGTAAACAATTATGTTGCGTGTTTTGTACCAACTATTGACTCTTAAAACATATGTTACCATATGCATGTGACATGTTGGAGCATTGACATAATGAATAGGAAGAACATCTTTCAATGAGTCATATTAGCATAATGGACATGCTTGACTAAATCAATATTACATATGAGAACATACTGTCTGTCAATATCAACATAAATTATATATATATATATATATATATATATATATATATATATATATATATATATATATATATATATATATATATATATATATATATATATATACATTTATATATATATATATTTGTTTAGCCGGATGATTAATATATGGTTATTTAATTTGTAAACTGTTCAAATTTCCTCTATCAATTTGCTATATAGGCCCGTTTTACCTTTGTTCCAAAAATGTTGTAAAGAAGACCTCACAAAACAGACTCGGTTTAAATCCGATATCCATTTGTTATTTGACTTGAACAAATATTTGCATGTAGTACTGACCCCATTCCCGAAAAGATTTAGTCTTTTTGGCATTTTGAGTCAAAAATATAAAACAAACATGTATTACCGCCTAATTGTAGAAAACAATGGAATATTGGTCTTCTTATGTCTAATATAAAGTGGTGTATTGAACGTTAGAATACAAAAGCAAAGGAATTTCAAACTTTGAACGGATCATAATTCCGTCTGTGCAGGACGATACATCTGACTTATTTTATAAACAAAAAAATAAAATTATGTTCTATACTTTCAACAACTTTGCCCAAAATATTGAAAAATCAATGCGACATCTAAGTTGGGCAGGCTAATAAACGTAATAAAATGAGTTAGTTTTAAACCATTTTGAACTCGCCCTAATATTTTGTCTATATTACAATTTGATTAATTTATATAGAGATTGAGTCACATAAATATGTACCTCTGAGTAAGATATTCCCAAAGAAGTATTACTTTAAAACCATCACTGTCAACCTTATTTAAAAATGTTTATTTAGTAAAAGGAGAGACATGAAATGAATGTGACAAATATTTCAATCTTTTATTAACCATCGTCCATGTTGAAACAAAAATGGGTTAAACAATTCATCCAGGTAGCGGTGAATTGAGAGGTAAAACGTCATAAAAGACTTGAAATAACCTTTCACAAAAAAATGAAGAACGCGAGTAATTTAATAGTTTGGATCATGGCCGAATGTTGCTCTGAGACAGTTAAAACCGTTTCATTCATATGATGTATTACATATTTCTGAATATCAATTAGTTTAGCAGCTAAAATGTGTATTAAAACATCAAAGCCCAAATTTCATCTATATTCCCATTTGATTAATTTAAATTTAAATTGTATCACATAAGTTTATACATCTGAATAAAACAAGCCCGATTCAGGATTTCTTAAAAACCATCTCTGGCAACCTTAATATAAAAGTTCATTTTGGAATATTTGCGGCATCAAATGAATGTAACGAATGTTTCTATTTCCTAGCAACCGCCGTCCATTTTAAAATTAAATGTGTTCAATATTTCATCCAGGTATTTTATTGGATATTTTATTTGTAAACTGTTCAAATTTCCTCTTTCAATATGCTATTTGTTTTATCTTTGTTTCCAAATTTAAAAAAAGACCTCACATAAAAGACTCGTTTTAAAACCGATATCCATTTTTTATTTGACTTGAACAAATATTTGCATGTAGTACTGAGAGGTAAAACTTCATAAAAGACTTGAAATAACCTTTCAAAAAAAATTAAGAACGCGAGTAATTTAATAGTTTGGATCATGGCCGAATGTTGCTCTGAGACAGTTAAAACCGTTTCATAAATATGATGTATTACATATTTCTAAATAACAATTAGTTGAGCAGTTAATATGTGTATCAAAATATCAATTTCTAAATTTCATCTATATTCCAGTTTGAGTAATTTAAATCTAAATTGTGTCACATAAGTGTATACCTCTGAGTAAAACAACCCGGATTCAGTATTACTTAAAAACCATCTCTGGCAATCTTAATATAAAAGTTTATTTTGGAATAGTTGCGACATCAAATGAATGTAACGAACGTTTCTATTTCCTAGCAACCGTCGTCCATGTTAAAAATTAAATGTGTTCAATATTTCATCCAGGTAGCAGCGAATTATGAGGTAAGACTTCATAACATATTTCGAATAACGTCTTAAAAATGTAAAGAAATTATGTAATAGTTTGGGAAAACGTAAAGTCTTGAATATAACCAAAACCTTGAGCACATTTTAGTTCAGTCAGTTATAAAATAGAGTAAGACAATATCAATGCATATGTAAAACATGTTTAATTTAACACATTGGGTAATCTTGAAAGGAAGAAATATGATGCGGTGCGGCTCAATCATCTTCGATAGAATGCATTTCACTTTGTCACGAGCTAGTCTTGAAACCCCAAGATTAAATAGATGTCTTTAATATGGTATATCGCCAATGTCCTTTGATACAATACAATAGGATCATTTAAATTTGGTATAAATTCAAATTATGTAAAGATAACATACTTGTCAGGACTAATATAACGTTAGTATTACCAAATCTTCATTAAATCCAATGCCTTACAAAGTCAATACATTCCATTGTACATTTTCTTTAACATCTTGATTGATTAGGTAAAATTTAAACATCGATACAATCTCATCCACGAACATTGTATCCTTATAACTCCAAACTTTTACCTCCTTTCTGTCCTTATATCAGCAGATGTGTTCATAACAATTCATTCAGGTTTAGGTAGCTTAAAGTTTTGTTTCATTAGCATCTTCATTGCAGCTGAATACATAGGTCATGTCATGGAATTTTAGCTGGTAATACAAAATAGAATGACAGAGATGGTCATGCCAATCACATCCATTCCTTGATCTTATCAATGTTTTGATATTTAGAAGATTGGTTTATACTGTTTACACCAGTCCGTTCCTTGTTTTAGAACATAACCCTTGCTAATGGCACATGCTGTTAAAGAAATATTTTTTCTTTGTTTTCCATACTTATCGATTCGTTCCTAATCCAAAGTGTCTGCATGTTAGTAATATCCCTTGCTCGACATTTGACCATGACCTTGAATAACAGCCGGAGAAATATTGATGAATCAAAATGCAACAATATTTAATAATTGGATTGCAAAGCCTGTCATATGCTTTCTTTGGCAGGAATGATTGTATACTTTTTTCTATACTTCTAAGGGGAGACTTTAATCAAGGATGGATATTCTATACTGAGACCGTAAATATCTGTGGTTGGGCTTGTTATTATTCATGTTAAAGAAGTTAGTACAAATAAAGTATCACATAAAATTACGGGTAATTTTGAACCTAAGGTAGTCTGCAGAATATGTTGATGTCTATCAAAATTATATGTCTGTATCACATAACCATTTATATCGAAACAGGTTGGATACAAATCGGTAAATTCATAACAATTGTAATTATTTATATTAAACGTATCCATGCAACACAAATATGCAGGTTGATCTTGAGTCTTTTGGTGATTATTAGTCTTTTGATGAAAATAAAATCGAACTCCTGATGGTAACATATGAATTAGTTGGTCTCTTATTGGGTTATAAAATATTTAAAACATCAGTAGATAGGTATAGACCAATTAAAGAAAGTACAATTTCTTTTGCTTCTCCACACACAAAGCGTTTAGAAGATGGCTATATGTTATCATTGACATTTCTTAAATCTATATCAAATCTGTATTTTGCAACACATTATAAGATTTCAAGGTCTTGCTACGTTTGAAATTAACATCAAAATATTCTTCATGGTATTTGAAACAAGATTATTTATATCAGATTTGATGTTAAAGATTCATTTAGACAATGTGATTCCTCCCTGAGAAAGATTCAGTGGATACTATATTTAGTTTGTTTATTGTCGATAATGACCTAAGGTTGTCCTGAGGCTGTACAACGGTTTTATTCATATGATGTATTTTATATTTACCGATATTGATTAGTTTAGCAGCTCATACGTTTCTTAAAATATTAAAGTCTAAATTGATAATACAGTTACTACTTATTTGCATTTATATAGTTCACTATATTCCCAACTAGAATATATGAGGGTCTGTTGACACAAATCCAAGAAATGGATATATTAATTTGCAACAACGCATTAGCTGACACAATCATTACAATGTCGAGAAAAGACAAGACATGTTTTACATAGTTTAATCGTGTGTAAGAAGAGCTTAAAAAGTGTTTAGGTTCGTTTGGGTTTATGAAAAATATACCACACGTTTATGATGTTCCCTCATGTCCTCCATTTCTATCAGATCGGTTACTATGTGCTATTGCTTTATGAACCGCAACTGTGGCTTAGTGGTTAGAGCGTCCGTCGCTAAAGCGGAAGGTCGTTGGTTCGATCCCCGTCTGAGTCATACCAAAGGCTTACAACAATGGCACTAATAGGTGCCTCTCTTGACACTCAGCATTAAGAGGAAGGCGTTAAAACTGGTCGGCCTGGTGTCAGCATATTGAGACTGGGTGGGACAACAAACTACATGTCGCAGTGGCATTGATCCAGAACAAGACATAAAAATAAACAACCACGCTGCAGACATCATAGTATTATCACTTAATTATTTCAAAGCTACGTTCACATTCCAAATCTCTCACATACACACATTATAATGTTTACATTTTAAACTTTATAGTAATTATAACGTGATAATTGAAATTAACTATCTGTGTTTCCTTTTTAGTGGTATTTACGTTAAAAAGAATCTCAAATCCCAAACGTATGTCTGTGTGTTATTTATAGACAAATGAATAATTCTCTCTTAAATATTTGAAAAGCTTAGCAATTCTTCTCAAAGGACACCAACTAAAAGAGAAGACACAATACGGTCTTTGAACGAAGACTGAACTTGCAAGCTTAATCTCTTAATATATGTTGAAAATATAAAGTTGAAATTGATTACGATGATATTGTTTCTCCTATTTTGACAAATATGTTTGTGTTTTTCAAGGTTTTTGTAATCGTTTAAACATCCTATCTTAGTTCTTCTTTTTTCTTAAAAACCATATCTGGCAACCTTAATATAAAAGTTTATTTTGGAATAGTTGCGACATCAAATGAATGTAACGAATGTTTCTATTTCTTAGGAACCGTCGTTCATGTTAAAAATTAAATGTGTTCAATATTTCATCCAGGTAGAGGCAAATCATGAGGTAAGACTTCATAACATATTTCGAATAACCTCTTAAAAATGTAAAGAAATAATGTAATAGTTTGGGAAAACGTAAAGTCTTGAATATAACCAAAACCTTGAGCACATTTTAGTTCAGTAAGTTATAAAAAAGAGTAAGACAATATCAATGCATATGTAAAACATGTTTAATTTAACACATTGGGTAATCTTGAAAGGAAGAAATATGATGCGGTGCGGCTCAATCATCTTCGATAGAATGCATTTCACTTTGTCACGAGCTAGTCTTGAAACCCCAAGATTAAATAGATGTCTTTAATATGGTATATCGCCAATGTCCTTTGATACAATACAATAGGATCATTTAAATTTGGTATAAATTCAAATTATGGAAAGATAACATACTTGTCAGGACTAATATAACGTTAGTATTACCAAATCTTCATTACATCCAATGCCTTACAAAGTTAATACATTCCATTGTACATTTTCTTTAACATTTTGACTGATTAGGTAAAATTTAATGATCGATACAAACCCATCCACGAACATTGTATCCTTATAATTCCTATTTAACCTCCTTTCTGTCATTATATCAGCAGATGTGTTTATAACAATTCATTCATGTTTAGGTAGCTTGAAGTTTTCTTTCATTTGCATCTTCATTGCAGCTGAATATATAAGTCATGTCATGGAAACTTTATCTAGAAATACAAAATAGAATGACAGAGATGGTCATGCCAGTCACATCTGTGCCTTGATCTTATCAATCTTTTGATACTTAGGAGATTGGTTTATACGTTTTTCACCAGTCTATTCCTTATTTTCTAACATTGCCCTTGCTAATGGAACATGCTGTTAAAGGAATATTTGTTCTTTGTTTTCCATACTTATCGATTCATTCCTAATCCAAATCGTCTGCATGTTTAGTAATATCCCTTGCTCGACATTTGACCATGACCTTGAATAACAGCCGGGGAAATATTGATGAATCAAAATGCAACAATATTTAATATTTGGATTGCAAAGCCTGTCATATGCTTTCTTTGGCAGGAATGATTGTATACTTTTTTCTATACTTCTAAGGGGAGACTTTAATCAAGAATGGATATTGTAGTCTGCGACCGTAAATGTGTGTGGTTGGGCTTGTTATTATTTTATGTTAAAGAAGTTAGTACAAATAAAGCTTCACATAAAAATATAGGTAATTTTGAACCTAAAGTAGTCATCAGAATATTTTGATGTCTCTCAAAATTATATGTCTGTATCACGTAACCATTTATATCGAAACAGGTTGGATGCAAATCAGTAAATTCATAACAATTGTAATTATTTATATTAACCATATCAATGCAACACAAATATGCAGGTTAATCTTGAGTCTTTTGGCGATTATTAGTCTTTTGATGAAAATAAAAATGAAAACCTGATGGTAATATATGAATTAGTTGGTCTCTTATTGGGTTATGAAATATTTAAAACAACAGTAGATATATATAGACCAATTAAAGAAAGTACAATTTCTTTTGCTTCTCTACACACAAAGCGTTTAGAACATGGCTATATGTTCTCCTTGACATTTCTTAAATCTATATCAAATCTGTATTTCGCAACACATTATACGATTTCAAGGTCTTGATACGTTTGAAATTGACATCAAAATATTCTTCATGGTTTTTTAAACAAGATTATTTATATCAGATTTGATGTTGAATATTCATTTAGACAATGTGATTCCTCCCTGAGAAAGATTCAGTGGATACTATATTTATTTTGTTTATTTTCGATAATGACCTAAGGTTGTCATGAGGCAGATACAACGTTTTATTCATATGGGGTATTTTTATATTTCCCAATAAAGATTAGTTTAGCAGCTCATAAGTTTATTAAAATATTAAAGTCTAAATTGATAATACAGTTATTACTTACTTGCATTTATATAGTTCACTATATTCCAAACTAGAATATATGAGGGTCTGTTGACACAAATCCAAGAAATGGAGCAGCAGAGGAGGTGAACAGACCAGCTTTTTTAGTCGTCAACGATGCTTCCTTCTAGTTAATATTTACTAGGAAGTCCTAATTTGTCAAATAAACCCTTCTAGTTAATATTTACTAGGAAGTCTTAATTTGTCAAATAGACCCTTCTAATAAATATTAAGAGAAGGGTCCATTTGGTAAAAAAAAAGATGCCATTTAGTTGACGTTCACCTCCTCGGCTGCTAATGCGCTAACTAAATATTTGATCAAGTCCTTAAGATTTCACAAATAAACTAATTTGTAAAACCTCACCTCGTAAATCAATCAGATTATTAGATTGGTCAGTGAGTTTAAAATTAATTCTCGTTAACAAATTATTATGACATCGCATATAGACTAGATTAGTTGGGTCTTCAATAATTAGAAATCCTGGAGGAGCCGTTGGTGCAAATGAATATAAAATATATCCTTGCTGAGCTTGATTTGATTGTTCGAGATTTATTTGATAATTTCCTTCGATAACGTCACATACTAAATTGAGCGCAATCACCGTTGAAATATTCACATTGTTCGGAGCAATATGTCTACCGCCGCCTTCTGGATCATTATTATATTTCAGAATATTTGCTGTAGGATTCTTCAATTTTTTCCAATTATCGTGGATTCTTTTGAACCCAATATCAATAGCATCGTCAAGTTGTTTCTTTAGTTTATCCGGGTTATATCCAGGGATTTTAAAATCTTTAATCTCCGTTTTATTAATATTGTATAGATCCGCAAACTTATCATGTAATATCTCTTCATTTAATACTTCTTGAATAATTATCGAGTGAAATATTTTCATATCATAGATGATTTTATTACCCGTTTCTACGATGCTGATAAACTCGTCTTTAGTGAGAGAGCCGGATTTAAGAGATATTAGCAGTAGTGAAAAATCATTATTCATTACTGTGAAATTTCCGTTGATGAGAGGGAGGTAGATTGAATGAAAAACTTTTTTATTTATGAACTTATCGGGGGTATAATCTTGATAACTTTTGACTTCATTGACGGGTTTTATTTTGTTGGTGATATAATCGGATTTTTTAGGTTCGGGTGGAAAATCCTTCGAATTTTCTCGCGAGTTATCCGGTGGTAATTCAGGCCATCCTAACACTGATCTTATAGAACTCTGATAAATATCTACAACGTATCCTTCTGTATTTATCTCGATAGCAGATGATAATGTTGGTTCGTGAACTGTTATAGCGATTTTTGATTCTTTCCCAGTGAGAGATTTTATTCTGCGTTGAAATTCAGCATTGATCTGTTCGATTTGATATGACCCAGTTGGTATAGAAACAACCTGCCAATCTGGGGTTCCGTCTTCACGATTTTTCCACGCGAACACCAAGGAATTATTTGGTTGTTGACCACCAAATGCTACCGATCTAATATTAGGCCAGCTATGATATACTCGTAGTTTTGCTAATGCGATCTCGCTCACGGGAACGGGGATTGGAAAATTCACACTAAATTCAGGACGTGTTGAGGTTACTGATATCGTGCTTGTTTTCACTGGTGTTGTATTTGTTACTATTTGTTGAAGTAGTTCTTGCGACGACATTATTATTATTATTATTCTGCTCTAATTTCAGCATTGTTGATTTATACAATTGAGCCATAGTTGAGAATTCGCTATCTGATATTGTTGTGTCATCCAACGACGATGATATCAACGAGGATAATTGCGAGTAACCGGCAGATGCAATGTGAAATTTTATTACATAATTGTGTAGTTTACTCTGGCTACATGATGATAATTTTTTTGTGATCCCGGTTAATATACCCGCAATTGTAGCTATCGAAGAAATAACAATTGGAACTACAACCGGAGCAATCATAGTAACCGAAGATAGTATTATTCCAGCAGCAGTGATTACTCCCGACACTGAGTATACGGTGACATCAACTGCGGTTATTCTTCGTTGGTATTTTTTTATTTTTATTTGATACTCCTCACAGAGAGAACTGAGTTTAGTTTGAAATTCTCTGACTTGATCATAGCGATACTGATTCGATGATGGGGTCATTTTATTTTAAAAGCGCTAGCATTTTCAATTACAAATTACTTTGTAATTTTGAATCGTGAAAGAATTTTTAAATCAATTTAATTGTTTACTTAAATCCACTACGAATTCTACGTACCACGTTACTGAAACCCTGGCTAGATTTTCATCTATATTTATTATCGTGAATTGTTCAGTTGTATCCTTGTCGATTATCGTTGATACCGTATTATTGAATCCAGATGAACTCGACGATGATATATTAAATTGAATCGGTGATATTATTGTTAATCGATAAATACCCTTTACGGTTGCGGTTATGTTTAAAATGTTATTTGTAGGTGTCCACGTATATGATCCGTGTTGAATCGTGTGTACTACGTTGTTGACGATAGATTTATTATGAGGAATTTTTACTTTTTCAACAACGCTTATCATCCTCGTTGCATCATCCTTTATTGCGTTGTTGAATGTTTTAAGTTCATCGATGGATTTTTTAATATCGGGAAGTGTTATTTCAATTTTATCAAATGGGCTCCCAATAAACTTGTCTATGAGGTTTTTACGAAACGTCATAAATAGTTTCGTGTGTTTTTCATATTCGGATTGAAGAGTTGTTAGTTCTAACATAGAATCTTTTATTACGGTGAGTTTTGGTGTGGTTACTGGTGGATTTCCAAAAAATTCTAGTATGGGTTTGTCAATTTGGTTAATTGTATTTCTTTGTGTTTCACTAAACTGATCAAATACAATTATATGATCGTCATATTTATCGCTTAGTGATTTTAATGAATTCACCGTGTTATCGTATGTTGCTAATTTATCCGTAATCGTTGAAACAAGTACACCTGGTTTGAGTTTACCCCCATCAGAAAATAACGCGATAGTATCCTCTGCTGCGTCTCGTCGTTTAACCAAAATATCATTAAGAGAGATATTACTACTTTTCAATTTACCCTGACGATCTTGAAATACAACTATTTCACCAGGATCAACATTTGCTAGGTTTAATATTTCAGCTATTTCATCTTCGATTAGTTTTTTAATATCCTTGTTATCAACAGTTTCAACTCCACTATCAGGTTTCTTCAGCGATGATAAAGGTCGTCCCCAAATATCAATCATTATTATAGAAATCTTTTTATTATTCAAATCCTATGGATTTCTAATCCGAGAAACGCTAGCGTTTCTACCGCTAGTATACTCATTTACCACTACATGAGGTGGTTTTAAAGATTCTTTCGAAATAGCATTAAGGACATTTAATACTTCTCGACCGCATATTGGTGGGTCATTCAACGTTTGTGTTGGTAGTGTAGAATAAAAAATTGGAAATCTTTTAAATTTCTTAATATAACGCATAAATTCTTTTGGCGGCGCTAATCCATATGAGTCAAAATAAATAATCCCACGTGGATCAATCGCGTACGCAACCCAGTGAGTTCCAGGTCCGGAGCTGTTATCTAAATTAATAATACCGGTTTCAACATCATTTGGTTGTGTCGGTAACTGATCTCTCATAAAAACACCTCTGAAATTTTTAATCGCTAGTTTTTTAGCGGCATCAATTAAATCAAAATTGGACATAGGAACCATTGGTTTCTCAACTATATCGTTCCTGGAATTCGAAGACCCTTTCCGCTGTACCATGAATACGGGGTTCCTGGTAGTCTTAGACCCTTTCCTTTTTTTTTATATCCTTTCCCAGTTGCCTTTTTCAATGCCATTCCTGCCGCGGTACCAATGGCTCCTAACGCTGCTGCCTTCGCTACCGCTGGGGCTGCTGCGGCAATCAACCCTGGAATCAACCCTAACAACGGGAATATACCACCAGTCTTTTCCATATTTTTAATCGCGCTCGTAGAAAGAGTAACCTGAACTCCCTTTTTTTCTTTCAGCGCTTTATTAAAATGATTAACCTGAGTTTTCGTCAGCGATAATTTATTCCCTCCGCCATTCATTTGATTAGGTTTCAGCGTTATTGTGGTTCCACATTGCTTAGCTGATTTGGATTGTAATTTTTTTAGCTGACCAGGTGTCAACGTAACATTGATATTACTATACGACATTATACAAAATAGATTGATTTTAAATCGGAAATGCAAGTATTTCTAAATTCAATTATAGATTTTCAACTGGTGCATCTACCAATCTCATTCGTCCACCAACACCTTCAAGTATCATTGATTTATCACTAAGAATAACAGCAACCGCTCTATAATTAATAATACCAGCAGGACGGGTTACACGAGCTCGGAAGTGTATATCAACTACGGACTGTTTCATCAAGTCAAGATGTTCTAGGGAAAAGTAATAAATCGGATACAGACCTTTAAAATCTAATTGTGATATTTGTAGACCAGTATCTACATTTTGATCACGTCCCATAAATGATAGCAATCGATGATAAACTCGTGCAATGTGGTTATTTTCATAGTTAAGTTGTATATCCTCTGATGGTTCTTGTTGTCCGTTTATTTTTAGTGAAACTTCATTACATCCGATTTGATCAAATATCATATGAGAACGTGTTTGATTATCCAATCGCGCTTTATCCTGTAGAGCAATAAAAATATGCCGTGGAGCTGAAACACCCTGTCGTGCTGCCAAATGCCATGTAAGTGTACCATCAATATTAGAATCCATGGTATCTGTGGACGTTGTCAACCAGCTTAATAATCTCTTTCCCCCTTGATCCATAAATGATAGCAACCGCGGTTCTACTGACAATGATGGAGTCAACACTGGCATCCATAGTGATAGTTTTGATAAAATTACTTTACCTACAGCAAGAGGAGTACCATCAGCAAGAGCAGCAGGACGCCAAATTGCACTATTATCATCACCTTTTCTCACTAGTGCTACAGTATGCTTTACTCCATAAATAACCTTTCTAACATTTCTACAAAATCCAAATATGTGATGGAGCGGAATAGCACATGAAAACCGTCGATGATCTCCTTGTAATGTTGCTAATCGTGTTGCAAATCCTAGGTTATATTCAGGATTAGTATTTATAATCATATTCTCGATACCACCAGCAGCACCAGCAATAAAATTAACAGGATTAGCAGCACGATCCCTTGGTTGCCTTACTAGATAAGTATTACTATTAGCGTTATTAGTAATATCTTTTGTGAACATCATAGATGGACCAGCCGATCTTGTATAATCGTCAGAGTATCTTGCTAGCCCTAGTATTGTTGTTGCTACATCAACTTCACGTTCAATAGATTCGATTTCTTTTCCATCAATGAGATATCTAGCACTTTCAAATAATGCCATGATACCATTATTGACAAAACCAACTTGGATATTATCTGCATATGGTGTATTAGCTACAACATCTGTTACAAGTTCACCTTCGACTTCAATAAAGGCTTCAGCGGGTAAAAAGTATTTACTGGTATCATGAACTTGAAGTTCAATTCTTCCTCGAAGATTAGGTTGTACTGCGTGATAAGCAAAAAATTGATAATCACGTACAGAAGTATCTTTAAGCACTGGGGCTTCCATGTCAAATGCAACATCAGGGTTTTGTTTGAACATTTTTATTATATATCCGATGGTCTAAATCAAAAATTCTGAAAGAATTCTGAAAGTAATTTTGAATTGAAAACCCCAGGAATTCATTTAGAGAAAATCGATTTTCATGAAATTATGTCGACGGATTAGCCAAAAAATAATACAAAATCAATAAAAAAAACATCGAAAATTCGATGAAACAACATAATTTTAGCCTCACAGGATAAAAAATCTGATCAAAATCGATTTTCTCTAAATGAATTCCTTGGGTTTTCATCCTCGATTTTCATGAAATTTTGTCGATGAATTGCATAAAAACACTAGAAAAATGAGTAAAAACACTAGAAAAATGAGTAAGAAAAGTAAAAAATCTAACAAAATTAGCGAAAAATAAATATTTTATAATATAAAAATAATTTTTATAAACTAATTATTTAGTTGGGTGTATTTTAATAATGATGATGAAAATATCTGATAATGAAGATAACGTAAGTAGAATCACAAGTGATTCTGATACAAGTGATTCTGACACAAATATTTCTAATGCTAGCATTTCTACAATAACCATAACAACTGAGCATCCTATTCAAATAAATAGAATCACAAGTGATTCTGACATAAATATTTCTAATGCTAGCATTTCTACAATAACTATCATAATTGGAAATCCTGTTCAAATAAATATTTCTAACGTTTCCGGCGAAATTTCTTAAAGCCACTTCCCGGAAGCCCACTTCCGGCTATCATATTTGCTGTTATGTTATCCTGGGCGTTAGTCATTAATGATTGTAGTTTTTTATCCACGGCGTTATTTATTATTTTACTAACCTGTGTAGGCATTACTGCAGTAGATGGTAGTGAAGTCATTCCAGAAATGCTAGCATTTCCAGGTTTTGTTGAAAATCTGGAAGATTTTCCACGTCGAACTAGCGCTGTTAGTTTATCCTTAGCGGCTGAAAATGCCTTACTAGCAAGATCACCAACAGCGCTAATACCCTTATCTCGGATAACATCAATTGCTTTCATTGATAATTGTTTTGCAAACGGAGCCACTTTTGGAGCCATTCTTGAAAATAATCCCATTATAGTATTACCGAGACCATCTCCATAGTATGCTCGGTATTTTGGCAATCGTGAGTTTACCACGTAGACGTTAGTTGGTTTATCATGGTTGTAGTGTATGATCATTCTCTATATAGAAACACTAATGTTTCCAAATGCTAAAGCATTTCCAATTATCTAATCACGAAATCCTACGGATTTCCAGTGACATTAGTCACTATGATAACCGTAGAAATTCGAAGAATTTTCGGCTAACTCCTCAATGAAATCTCTATATGTTGCAATATCCATGATACCACCTTGAAATAATCTCCTACAGATATCAGCTGCTTCATTGATTATTTCCAGTGAGTTATTCCCGGCTCGTTTTCCTCCTACAAGTACTTCTAATCGTGCTATATCACCGAGAATATTACCAGGACATGTTACACTAGCGTGAAAATCTATAGGATTTTTACCAACTAAACCACTACCCTTTTTTTTAGTTGTACCAGTTGCACCCTTTGGAGTTTTACTCTGGGAATCAGCCTCTGCCATTATTTGTATTTCATCAGGGATTGGGTCTGCTGTGTATACTGGTGGTGCTACTGTGATCCCCTTTACCATAGTTAGAAATTGGTCATAATCAGATTTTATTTTTTTGTTGATTTTGTTTTCCCCGCGGTTTGCTAAAAACACCTTATTTGCCCAAAGGAGTTTATTTTTTATAAATTTTTTAGACGTGTCGTCTATTAAATACTCATTTCTCTTCACTTTTTTAATGTTCTCGTTGGTAAATTTAGCTAATCCAGCAAGTGTTGGGATATTTCTGATTGTATTTAACGCATCAACTGTAAATATATTTTCAGGAGGATAGTCCCTTTTTGAAACAGCTCCCTCTTCTTCTTCTTGAAATTCTTCAGGTTCAGGTGGTGGTGAGGAAATATCAACATCACCTAATCGTTCAATTTCTTCCTGAAGTTCTCGTTGTTCTTCTTCTTGTCGTCTTGCAGTAGTTATTATATCACCAGGAAGTGTTTTTAATGATTTTTTCGTTTGTTTAGTTCGTTTTGATATTTTCTCTAACACAGGGAGAAAGGACTCTTTTTGCGCGCTTTCTTGTTTAGAAATTGCTGTTTTCACACCCTCAGTTGCACTAACAATAGGTTTGAAGAGTTGTTCTGTATCCTCTGTGAAGTCAGTCTGAAATAATTGCCGTTGTTGAAGTTTTTCACGTATACGATCACGAAGGGGTAATATTTTCTTAAGAGCTTCAAGTCTTTCTTTAGTGTTCCGTGTAGTTAATGATTCTCCTACCATTATTGAAAGAGTATTACTATTGTCAAATTAAAAAATCCTTTGGATTTTAGAAATGTAAATCATTTCGAAAGAAATCACTAACCTAAAAATGCAAATCATTTTAATACTTCCTTGTTGTTACACATACACAATTTTACTTCCTCATACCGTATCGGTTATACAAACAAAGGAGGCTCTCTACGCGTGGGCTCATCACCTTCAGAGTTTTCCATTAGTATTTTTAATTGTCTCACTTTACAATTAATAAGTCTCTTTTGTTCATATTCTAATCCTAATTGCTTTCGTACACGTTCAACGATGCTACATAATGGTACGAATATATTAACATCTTCAGTATTGACTAAACTTTCACGTATAAACTTTTGTATCCGCTTAATTAAAAAATATTTTTTAGATAGGACGTATTTTCCCGTCTGTTCTGCAAATTGTATATCCTCGAAATCAGTCATAATTTGATCACAATCTAACCCTGAACATAATTTTACATTTTCATCCTTAAGTTTATTGATTTCAATAATAATCAATTTGAGATTTTCAATATTCATATATATATAAAAATATATTTGTTTAAATACTTTATATTTTAAATACAAAATATGAAAATTCTTTAGAATTAAAAATGCAAAGTATTTTAAAATGAATTCTGGATACACTAAGGTGTTGATCATCTTAGTATACCCAGAAGCTTAATGCGATTATAGGTGATTATGATTATATATAATGAATGACGACGGCACATTTACCATTTTGAACCCCCTTGGTGTTTTATACATCAAGCAGCGCGCTCAACGGTTACAACCGACAAACACATAACAATAGATTATAGGTGAACAATGAATGAATTGATTTCAATGACAATGACGACGGTACAACAATAGATTATAGGTGAACAATGACAATGGTATATACAATGAATTGATTTCAATGACAATGACGACGGTACAACAATAGATTATAGGTGACACAATGAATGAATTGATTTCAATGACAATGGATGACGCGGGCTATTCTACATTCAAGTGTAAACAAAACCGCAAAATCGAAACTTTGGTTTTGAATGTCAATAATAACGTTCATACCACGTGTGACGGTGTGGTTTTGTTTACACTTGAATTTCGGCTAAATGCCCAATTATAATAAAGACGAATTTGTATATATACACTCATTACGACGAGGTGATATAAAATAGGTGTAGTGATTGTAATTATTTGTTTGTTTATTAGCGATCACTGACAATGTTGAAAACACATATAATACTTGAAACAGACATTAAAAAAAATGTTTAAATACGACGTGTCTATAAAACAGTTCTGTTAATACTTGAAAAAAGACAAAATTGATTATGTTTTGTTCGGATATATTTAATTATAACAGCCAATGAAAAATCGAAGATTTTCCAACACTAGCGTTTCCGTGTTTAAGATCCGTAACTCTGTCATTGATGATTTGTCACACGTGTTATACCTAACGGAGTTATTCCCCGTGAAATCCGTAAGATTTCAGATTATACAGTTACGTAAGTAAATTGAATTTTATTATTAAAGCGTTTTGAAAAAGCGGTTTTAGTTTTATTCTCTGCCACTTTTTGTACCGAGGGTGGGCAAATATCGAAATACTTACCAGCTGAAGTAATAGACGGAAATATTTTTTCCTTGTTGTCAGTGATCGCTTTTACTGGTCTAGCATTTTTCGGGTATTTCCCAGTTCTTCCTCGTTTTGTGTTTTCACATTGAGAAATAGCTTGAAGGTTGTTCAATTTGTTATTCTTAGTATCGGAATCAATATGATCAATAACAAGGTCATCATTGATCAATCCGTTAAATACTTCATAGACGAAACGATGATTGAGATATTTCTTATTCCCCCCAAACCTCAAATATCCCATACCATTATCACACCCAACAGATTTCTTATATTTACTGTGTCTGACAATACCATCACGAGAAGCTTCGTAATTTTTAATAATAGGATGTCTTTGAAATTCTTGGCTCATTTATATATAATATATCTATTTGTCTAATTCGTTAATTGGCTGAATTATAACATTAACAAATCTTTTTATATAGTCATCCGTAGTTTTTATGATTTTGCTATTGACGTCGTCAGTATTTTTGATTCTTCGCTTGTCATAATAACGTTTTAACTCTCTATAACGCTTACCCCCGCAATTAATGCATAACTGCGACTTGCCTCTTACACCTACCCCACAATGCAAGCATGGTAGAGGTCCCTCCGAACCGTTTCTCACACTCTGCATATGATACCCACAGAATTCATTTCTACATGATTTGTTACACGGAGTCTATGATCCAATCATAAGCCATTTGCAATGATTCATTATATAAAATTTTCTTATTTAAATACTTGTTTTAATTATAATATGAAGGAGTTCAAGAGATTATCGAAAATTAAGCCTTGGAAAAATGCTAGATTTAATCTCGATAGAATCTCTGATATACCTAAAAGTCTAGTACATGATAAACCACTATTGAGTAAAATCAGCGACTGTTTTAATGAGTTTAAGCGTGATGGAGCATCTCATACGTGGTCGACATTTCGAATTATTGATGAAGATGTCAATGTACCTGTAATTGATGCTACTATGAATGATATAAGAGCAGCTGTGATACTTTCACACCTTGGCCAGAAATCCAAAGGATTTCTACGGAGGTATTTTTTTAGAATAAAATTTATTATCGAAGAGGAAGGTGAATGGATTATCAGAGATAAATTTGACCCAATCCTTAAGGATAAAATATTTGTAATTGTGAGTAGAGATTCCAAACCAGGAATTCTAACTGGAATTGACAAACCATACTATGAGAAATCTTACCCTGTAACAGCAGTTGTTTACGGAATATATCAGCTAAATGATAACCCAAGTATTACAAAACTAGCTCCAATGTTTTCATCATCAGTGGCTTTGCCACTTAATTGTGTAGCAACACGGTTAATAGAACACTTCACAAATGCATCCCGGGGAAACAAATTAATTGATCTACGAAGAAAAAAAATAACCGAATGGGAATTGACAGTGAAACAGCGCGGGGCAACGATTTCCGATATAGCTAAATTAGAAGCATTATTAAAATTTCCAATATCGGTAGCGACGATAACCGGAGAAGTATTATACGAACCGAAATATCAATCGCGAGGAGCTCCAATTGAAATTATTGATCATAACAAACACGCGTGGACACCCGCGGTAAATATATTTCCACGAGAAAGAACTGTTCGATATATCCCTAAAGAATTTTCTAGGGATGGTTTCTATGAAGAGAAATTATTTGATGCTATTCACACATTAACCAAAGACGACCCTGTGTCAATGTGGTTAATCAGGAGTAATGAGGATCCGGAAATAGGATTTGATCAGTTTGTAAAACCAAATGGTGAATTATATCGAACTGAAGAATTAGATACTAGAATGAGAAAAATCGCTAATGAAAAACTACTTACAGATAGCTTCACAATTCCATCAGTGGTAGCTCACTTTGCAAGAGAAAAAAACTCATGGCGTCCAACACGAAGTGATTTTCTCAATGACGTGAAGTTGAGTTGCGTCGAATTGGGTCATGGAGGATTGTGGAATACGAAATACTCACGTGATGGTATGATTTCAATTGATATATCCGCGTGTTATCCTGGAAGTTTTCTCGGATATGGAGAATGCTCTGAATATTTTAAACGATTTGGACATCCCACACATGAAATGACTCGTGTTGCGATTAATGGTCCATTGCCTGGAACTGCTAGTGGAAACGCTAGCGTTTCTAGTTCTAATTTTGATTTAACCGGGTTCGCTCGTGTGATATCATTCGAATTAGCTACAGGGTTACATCCGTGTAGTTATCTTTGGCTTGGTAGACATATGTATGAAAAAGCGTGGATGCCAATTGTGCTATTGCGATATATGATCGATTGTGGTATGTTAACATCATTAATTGTCAGCGAAGCGATTATTTGTTATAACGCTCAGAAAGATGTTTGGTTACCAAAACCCGATCTCGAAAAAATAATTAACGAACAACGAAAACAATTGGGAGATTGTGAAACACTTATGGATTGGTCTAAGAGGTTATTCGAAGGTAGGAATAGAGAGGCTAAAGAGCTCGGACGAAGAATAATCGGTAAATTCACTCAAGGTGGAAGATTTGACAATGCAAAATATTCTTCGAGATTGATCTTAGACAATGAAGAATACGATTTTATCATAACCGATTTAATAAAAAAAGGAAAATTTGTAACCCGTAGGGATGCTTTTCGATCCAATGGTGAGAAATTAGGTACGGTTATTACCTACTGTGATGGATATAGTTGTCAGTACACACATTTGAGAAGTTCTATGCTAGCCTATTCTTGTATTAATCTATTCTCGATGATAAATAGATTTCCTAATACCGCGGTTAGAGTAGCTACTGATTCGATGTATATCCATGAGAAATACAAATCAGATGTAGCTAAATTCACAGATCCTAAGGAAGCGTGGGGAAATTGGAGGTTTAAAAAAGAAACACTACATGAGTATTGTAAATCCGCAGACGTTGCTATGGATGATAAATACTTGAAAAGTAACCATAATATCTCAGAGATTCAATCAGAATTTTCTACTGCACCGCCCGTATCAGATCCGATTTGTAGATACAAGACAGTTTATTTAAACGGCTGTGGTGGATCAGGAAAGACAACTCGTGCAATCGAATTATTTCGTCGGTCAACCATGGTTGTGTTAACACCAACTCACAGACTCGCCAGAGAGATGATAGCGCGGGGGGTAAAAGCCTGTACTTATCACAGCTTCTTTCGATGGAAAGGCGATACATGGACTCCTGATAGAATGGGCGATAAATTTATTCCTGAAATAATAATCTGGGATGAAATATGCACGGTATCGTTGACAGTATTACAGATATTTCTATCATGGTTGTTATTGAAAAATACAAAAGTCGTCATGTGCGGGGATCACGGCCAACCGCAGCCATTTGTTGGTGGATCTCCACATGAATGGCTAAAAGGATTTGTAGATTATTATGAAGAGATTAATACCGACCATAGATCACTTGATGAACAATTACGAGAATTCAAAGCGCTAATTAGATTACAACCGGATAAAATTCAATGTGAAATAGCGCGTGAAATAATCTCTGAAACTCCCATGAATGATTTTTGGGAAATGTGGAAGCCAAATGATTTAATAATCGCGAGTAGAAAAATAGTCAGAGACGCACTTCAGATGAAGTTGTTTGCGCTACATAAAGAAAAATTTGCAACACTTCCAGTACCACTCTGTTATAGACCTAAGGATACACGAAAGCAGAATATCGACGTTGACATTCCTGGACAACAACAAAAGCAGAATTTAGTATTAAATGATATTGTGCTGGTTGATATCAGCGTCGTTAAAGATGCATTAGGTGCTGATAAATCCCCATGGACGTTAGGTTATGCAGCAACAATACACTCTTCACAGGGATTGACTATATCCGATACAACTCTTTGGATAGTAGATAATCATATTGAATGGTCAAATTTAGTTTATCTCGCAGTATCCAGAGTACGGCGAATAAACCAACTTCGAAGAATTGTGGTTAATGATGAAATCATTGGTAACGATATTATCACTGGTGATTTTATCACTGGTGATATAATCAGAAAAAAACTCTCTGGCTATAAACAACAGGATAAAAAAAATAAACGAGAATTTGACATTGATATTGAATTAATAATCACTTTGAAGCAACAACAAAATAATCACTGCGCGAGTTGCAATTGTATAATGCGTTGGAATTGGTCGGATAAAGATCCTCGCCAATTCACCGTAGACAGAAAAAATAACAATCTCGGTCATGTCAGAAACAATGTGATGTTGACCTGTCTTGAGTGTAATAGACGCCGGGGTGACAGCACCCTTGGTGCTAATTAAGACCACGCGGTGGTAATTGAGTATCCTCGGGAATCACTTGTAATTGTTCGCGTGTAAAACCCCGCTGAGGAGCAGTTGAATCCAGTCTATAGATTGGAGGTCTAGAAACGCTAGCGTTTCCACCCGTAGATCGTGTTATGCCGGATATATTATGCGTAGTGACACTCCAAATAGGATCAGTAGCTCTTTTTTTACCACCCTCAAGCTCTCCTGGTTCATATAAGTACCTTACAATGACATTACTACCAAGAATTGGTTCTTTTTGTGAAATTCCTTGGATTTCCATTTTGATAGACGCCTTCTTAATAGCGTTGACAGGTTTCATATTAATTGTTCTAGTAATCTCATTATTAATTGCGGTAATCACAGCTGGTAATCTCTTGACCCATTCACGGGATCGTTTATCCTGGATGAATTCTTTTGCGTATTGATATCCGAATAACCGCTCAGCAAGGGTTTTATTAAACCGTTCAACAATTGCCTGATCGCGATGTAGCGCAGTGTGTCCTCGTCTGATGGCGACATTATGATGTTTCATCGTAGATGTAACAACACCTTGAAATTCCTTGCCAGGATCAACTTGTAACAGATTTGGCCAGCGCAGAGGACCTCGTCGATAAATTTTTTCAAATGCAGAAGCTACTTCAGTAGATGATTTTGTCCTTAACGGTTCTGCTTGTTTGTATCGACTTGCAATATCAACTAACGTTAACGCGTATTTGTAACCGTTGTCATGCGGCAGAAATAGTATATCAGCTTGATGAACTTCATTAGGTGTTGTAACATCAAAATGCGAATAGTTAATTTGTTTAGGCGCTGGTAGATAAATTTGCCATATTGCCTGTTTAGATAACCAGTTTGCCGCTGTAGTTTTTTTCACCTTTGATGCACTAGCTAGTTTATTGATTGCTCCGTAACCTCTCCAGTATCCTCTCGGAGAATAATAAATAGATTCCATATTAAAATGCTAGCATTTTCAATTACCAGCACCTAAAATCAATTTACCCTTCATAGCAGATTTTACCAACCACGAAGCCAATTTTTCTTTGAAGGATTTATCAGGAATAGCATTTAACGCATGAATTAATTTTACATCTGCGAGATGTCTGTGTTGAAGATTGCTGCTTTTATAAGCGACATCATGAGCATGACACGCCTTATCAATAGCGTTTATTGGATACTCGCCGGGTCGGGGTAAATTTTGATCATCAAGTCTGATATCTAATCGTGTTCCCGGTCCACAGTAGCTATATCCTGGAAGGTGCTTTTCTCCTGGATACTTTGCCCACGGTGTTCCTGGGAGTTTTGTCAATTTGGCTGCAATATCACCTCCTCGTTTTTTTTTAAAGGTTTCGTGGAAGTAAATCTAAATTTTTTCGTACTACATTGTACGCATTTACCAGAAAGCGCTGATCGATTATTTTTCGTTGTAATCGTCGTCAAGTCATTTGTGCCAGTACGCGTCCTACACTTCACACAATATAGATCCATAATTTATATATAACAGTTATGAATGTAATTGATTATTCAGCTACTCGACGACGGGAACCTATTAGACACCATGCAATGTTACCAAATTCTATTCGCGCGATTATCATCGGACCATCTGGAAGTGGTAAAACACAATTGCTACTTAATTTGATAACGAGATGGATGAAGTGGGATAAATTGTACATGATTGCTCCGAGTGTAGACGATCAACGATGTTATGAAGTATTAAAGGATTTTAATGATGCCGCGCAAGAAATTAACGGCGATGGTGTTATTGAGTTTATAACCGATATCGAAGAGGCACCTAGTATTGATGATATTGATGGAAGTATTAACAATTTAGTCGTATATGATGATATCATGTTAGATAATCAAAAGAATCCTGCTAGAATATTTTCCAGAGGCAGACATAAAAACACCGATGTGATATATATCACTCAACGTTACACTCAAATACCAAAAGTGATCAGAGATAACTGCAATATGCTGTGTGTATTTAACGGAGTTGATACTCATACTCTTAGAAATATTTGGCAAACTTGGTGCGGTGGTGATATGGATCATAATCGATTTAGAAATTTCTTTAGCCACGCTCAGACAATCCCACACGGATTTGTGACGATAAATTTATCAGACCCTCGGACAAGATATCGTATCGGACTTGATCAAATATTTAGTTAGCGCATTAGCAGCCGAGGAGGTGAACGTCAACTAAATGGCATCTTTTTTTTTACCAAATGGACCCTTCTCTTAATATTTATTAGAAGGGTCTATTTGACAAATTAAGACTTCCTAGTAAATATTAACTAGAAGGGTTTATTTGACAAATTAGGACTTCCTAGTAAATATTAACTAGAAGGAAGCATCGTTGACGACTAAAAAAGCTGGTCTGTTCACCTCCTCTGCTGCTAATGGATATATTAATTTGCAACAACGCATTAGCTGACACAATCATTACAATTAGAGAAAAGACAAAACATGTTTTACATAGTTTAATCGTGTGTAAGAAGAGATTAGTGTTTAGGTTCGTTTGAGTTTATGAAACATGTACCACATGTACCACACGTTTATGATGTTCCCTCATGTCCTCCATTTCTGTCAGATCGGTTACTATGTGCTATTGCTTTATGAACCGCACCGGTGGCACCGGTGGCTTAGTGGTTAGAGCGTCCGTCGCGGAAGCGGAAGGTCGTTGGTTCGATCCCCGTCTGGGTCATACCAAAGGCTTACAACAATGGTACTAGCAGGTGTCCGTCTGGGTCATACCAAAGGCTTACAACAATGGTACTAACAGGTGTCTCTCTTGACGCTCATCATTAAGAGGATGGTGTTAGGACTGGTCTGCCTGCTGTCAGGATATTGAGACTGGGTGGGACAACAAAGTACATGTCGGAATCCCATTGATCCAGAGCAAGACATAAAATTAAACTGCCACTCTGCAGACATCATAGTGTTATCACTTACTTATTTCAAAGCTACGTTCCCATTCCAAATCTCTCACATACACACATTTGTACCTTTTAAACTTTATTGTAATTATAACGTGACAATTGAAACTAATTATCTGTGTTTCCTTTTTAGTGGTAGGCAAGTTAAAGACATTCCAAATCTCAAAAGTATGTTTGTGTGTTGTTTAGAGACAAATGAATAATTCTCTCCTAAAAATTTGAAAAACATAGCGATTCTTGTAAACGGACACCAACTAAAAGAGAAGACACAATACGATCATTGAACGAGGATTGAACTTCCTAGCTTAATCTCTTAATATATGTTGAAAATGTAAAGCTGGAATTGATTACGATGATATTGTTCCTCCATTTTTGAAAATTATGTTTGTGTTTTTCAAGTTTTCGTAATCGTGTAAACATTATATCATAATGCTTCCTTTTTTCTATGCCATAATACCCAGTTGATTCTTAAAGCGTTGTCGAGTTGCATTGTTATCTTACATGTAGGGTTTCACTTTTGTCTTAGGAAGGTCCCAACTATAAAAACCGGTAGCGTTCTATTTATTTTTGTTTCAGTTCAATCCATACCAAAAATGTGTTGATACGAAGTTTGACAATTACGGTATCGTTATAAGATCTCTAGGACACCAATCGCTAACTTCATTCTATTACCGGATGATTTAATAATGGAATGTTTCATTTGTTCTAATTTCCTATTTCAACTTGCTCTATTGGCCCGTTTTATATTTGTTCCAAAACCTTAAATGACCTTTTTTTTCCGTGTGATTGGATCAAATATTTGCATGTAGTACTGATCCCACTTTCCCGAAACATTAGTCTGTTGGCATTTTGAATTAAACATTAAATAAACATGCATAGCTTGCTAATTGTGGCAAACATTGGAGTAATGCTAATTATATCTACATTATAACGTGGTGTATTTTATTACAAATGCAAAGGAATGTAAATTATTGAATGGATCAGTATTCCTGATATGCGGTACGATATAATCCAAGTAATGCAATAAAAAAAAACAATTGTGTACAAGTAACTTAAACAACATTGTCTATAAAATTGAAAAACCAGTATGGCTGCTTCGTTGGTCAGATTAACGAAGGTAATACATTAATTTATGTATAATTTATTAAACACGCGCCCAAATACTTCGTCTATACGACAATTCGATTAATTTAAATCTAAATTGTGTCACATAAGTATATACCTCTGAGTAACACAAGTCCAAAGCAGTATTACTTTAAAACCATTACTGACAACCCTAATAGAAATGTGTATTTAGGAATAGGCGAGATATGAAATGAATGTAATGAATGTTTCTAGCTCCTAGCAACCGTCCTCCATGTTGGAAATAATACGTGGTTAATATTTCATCCAGGTAGTGGCAAGTCTAGAAGTAAAACTTCATAAAAGGCTTGAATTAACCTTACAAAAAATTTAAAGAACACGAACAATTTAATAGCTTGGAAAAAACGTAATGCCTTGAATACATTCAATCCGTTAAGAAACTCTAGTTCAGCACAACAATAATAATAGTGGAGGATAATATCAATGGATTTTTAAAAACGATTTACTAAAACACCTTGGGTAATCTTGAAATGAAGAAATTTGAGGTGACTCACCATGTTCATGGGACTGGACCTTCAGTAAAGAAATAGCTACAATACATCTTTGTAATCCATTGTCACATACATGAAGGAAAGAATGAAAACGTGGAAAGCAATATGGACGTTGTGAAGACAAATTACGCATTTGGCAGGATTAATATAACATGATTATTGCAAAATCTACTTTTAGTATAATGTCTTACAAAGTAAAGACATTCCATAGTATATTTTCTGAAGTACTAACACTAACCTCCTAATGCTGAGCGCCAAGCGTGTTAGTACCATTATATATATATATATATATATATATATATATATATATATATATATATATATATATATATATACCATATATATATATATTCACACGTATATGATGACATAAAGAAAAATTTATTTTTCTCATTGACTTCTCCAGTGGGCTAGAGGTTCGAGCGTCTATCTTGGATGTGCGAGGTCGTGGGTTCGATTTCCATCCGTGTCATACCAAAGATTTACAAAATGGTACTAACAGGTTACTCACGTGGCATCAGAATTTAAAGGTTAGCGTGAAGACTGGTCAGGATAATGTGACTGTGTTGGACAACATACTACATTTTTGAGTCACAATGGTACAGTGATAGACATAAAAATAAACTGCCACGCTGCAGACATCGTTGTGATATCACTGAATTGTTTAAGAGCTACGTTAACATTCCAAATCTTTCACTTCCACGCATTTGAAATCTTACATTTTAATCTTCATAGTAATTAGCATGAGACGTTTGAAACTAACTATCTGCGTTTCGTTTCTCGTCGTAGGTATGTTGAAAACATTTTGGCAACCGTAAGTTTCAAATACTAAAAGTGACGTCTTTATTGTATTTAGAGACAAATGCAAAATTCTGTCATAAATATTTGAAAAGCTTAACGATTCTTCTAAAAAGACACCAGCTAATAGAAAAGACACAATACGGTAATTGGACGACGATGGAACTTGCGAGATGAAGCTATTAATATATGTTGAAAATATGAAGTTGAAATTGATGACGATATTATTGTTCCTGTTTTACTGAAAATTATGTTTGTGTTGTTAAAGTGTTCGTAATCATTTAAAATCCTCTCATATACCCTGGCATTCATCTTTTATATAATATCCAGTTGATTCGTAAAGCGTTGTCGTGTTGCATTGTTATCTTAGAAGATGGGGTTGTTGTTTGACTGAGGAACTTCCTCACCATATAAATCGTTAGGGTTGTATTCATTTTTGTCTCGGTTTAATACTATCCAAGATTTTGTTAATATGAAATTGAGCGATTACGTTATGTTTATACGACGTCTAAGACACCACTGGCTAACATCATTATATAACAGGATGATTTAAAAATGGAACTATTCATTTGTAAAAGGTTCCAATTTCCTCTTTCAATTTGCTCTATACGCCCATTTTATATTGATTCAAAACTTTAAATGACTTTCTTTGTTTAATTCGAGCACATATTTGCATGTAGTACTGACGCCACTTCCGGAAAGAATTAGCCTTTTGTCATTTTGAATCAAAATTAAATAAACGTACATTGTAGTCTAATTGGGGCAAACAATGGAATATTGCTCTTTATATCTATATTATAAAGTGGTGTATTGAAAATTAGAATACAACTCTAAAGAAATTTCAGATATTGAATGGACCAGTATTATATATTTGGGGGACGATATAATCCGAGTCGAGTCGAGAAGTAAAACTTCACGAAAGGCTTGAAATAATCTTTAAAAAAATGTAAAGAACACGAACAATGTAATAGTTTGGAAACACGTAAAGCCATGAATACATCAAATTCGTTGAGAAAATCTAGTTCAGCACAGCTTTTATAATAGCGTAGGACAATATCAATGCATTTTTAAAACCTTTATACTGAAACACCTTGGGTAATCTTGAAAGGAAGAAATCCGATGCGATTTAAACATGCTCATCGGACGGCATCTTTAATAAAACAAATAGCTAAAATACATCTTTGTAATCCATTGTGACATACATGAAGTAAAGGATAAAGACGCTGAAAGCAATATGGATGCTGTGTAGACGATTTTCGCATTTGGTAGGTCTAATATAACGTGATTATTGCCAAATTTCCATTTAGTCTAATGCCTTACAAAGTAAATACTTTCTATATTATCTTTCCATAAGTAATAACACTAACCTCCTAATGCTGAGCGCCAAGGGTATTAGTTCCATTTGTGTGTGTCTTTTGTATAACTCGCCAAGGGATCGAACCTACGACCTCTCTGTTCTGCGCCGGTCTCTCTAAACACTAGTCCACAGGAGCGGTTACTGCAGTTGATTAAGAATTCATTAATAATTGATAAAGTATTATGCAATTCTCTTTTCCTCATCATGTTGAAACTATCACAACACTTCCAAACGTGATCATCTTTACAATGCCTTCTGTTACCATGGAAGAGAAAGAATTTGTGTTTATTTATTTGTGATAGGTTAGTCGATTAAAAGCCATTAGCGGTATCAGGTTTCTTCCATTCAATATAACTCAAACTAAATTTAGAAGACATGTAGGGACAGATTGATATCTTCAAAGTAAGGTTTTGCTTCCAAATCCAATCTGATTTACTCAATGCATTATTTTAATTATATCCTGACCATTGCTATATATTAGAATATTGAAAATGTTAATAATCTGTTTCGTGATTGTCTCTAAAGTGTTTCAGAGATTTCTTTCTTTTCTGTTAGCAGTAAATAGCGTAAGGGTTTAATACGCTACCTGTTGACTGGAGACCATCGCTGACACGAGTCAAAAAGAGTGTTTACATTAATTTGATGACGGATCTATTTATAAATAAATTGTAGTTTATAGGCTTTTTATTAATGTATAATATTTTAGACACTCCATCTAACTTTTTACGCATTTATTATGTTTAGCTAGCATGGTTCAGTGCATAATAGCACTGAGTTATTTGGAACTAAAACCGATTTGAATTGTACAGATTTATTGACGACTGAAACATTATTTCATGTTAATGCATGCATTTTTCTGTCGTTAGCGTAACACACATTGATATTATAGTACGTTTTAAATATATTGACGATTACTGTCAAACAATTGGTCATACAGAGCACTACATTTTATTTGCAATAGACTGATTTCCTTGTTGCAAAACGAAAAAAAAAGGAACGCCGAGGAATATTTCAAACAACAGTATTTGAGAGCTCATATTGTCACGTGTTACTCTTGAAATCTCAATACTAAATATATGTCTATATTTTGGTCTAGGGAACAAAATCCTTTAATAAAATCAAATAGGTACATTTAAGATTAGTATAAATTCAACTTATCCAAATATGACTGAATTTAGATCAGAGTCATTATAATACTTGATCATATTTGATATTTGTGTAGTTTCTTGTCTTGATACGCAATACAGTTTTTATCTGGATTCTCTTTTCTAAACATTTGTGTTGGGTGTTTTGAAGAAACTATAGCCTCTGATAAATATGTTTGCTTATGCATGTGTCATTTTGGGGCATTGGCTCAATGGATAGGTTGCACTTGTTTAAATGTGCCATATTCGCATTATGGACTTGGCTGCCTTATTGAGTATTACATATGAATAAGTGTTTGAAAGTGCTTAAAAATATGTTAGACTGTTGTTATCATCAATCTAATATGTGAAATCGATGAAGACAATATTGTCTGTCAAAATCATCATAAATTATATATATATATATATATATATATATATATATATATATATATATATATATATATATATATATAACTTCGTTCTATAACCGGATAATTTATAAATGGATATTTTATTTGTAAAATGCACAAACTTCCTCTTCCAATTTGCTATATTGGCCCGTTTTATCTTTGTCCAAACTTTTAAAATAGACCTAATCTAAAAGAGTCGTTTTAAAACCGATATCCATTCGTTTATTTGACTTGAACACATATTTACATGTAGTTCTTACCCTTTTGTCGGAAAGAATTGGACTTTTTGGCAGTTTGAGTCAAACCTGTATTTTTGCCTAATTATAGCAAACAATGTAGTATTGGTCTTTTTATCTATAATATAAAGTGGTGTATTGAACGTTAGAATACAAATATAAAGGAATTTCAAACTTTGAACGGATCATAATTCCGTTTTTGTAGGACAACACAATCTGACTTATGTTATAAACAAAGAACACAATTGTGTTCATTAACTTCAACAACATTGCCCAAATTATTGAATAACCAGTGTGGCATCTTAGTTGGGCAAGCTCAAGAAGGTAATAAAATGAGTAAATTTTTAACCATTTTTCATTCGGGCTAATATTTCGTCTATATTACAATTTGATTATTTTGTATATAGAGTCACATAAATATATACCTTTGAGTAAGACATGTTACTTTTAAGCCATCACTGACAACCTTATACAAAATGTTTATTTAGGAAAAGGTGAGACATGACATGAATGTGACTAATATTTCTCTTTCCTAGTAATTGTCGGCCATGTTGAAACATAAATGTGTTAAACATAACATCCAGGTAGCAGCGAATCGAGAGGTAAAATTAAAAAAAATGCTTGAAATAACCATTCACAAAATATAAAGAATGCGAGTAATTTAATAGTTTGGATAATGGCCGAAGGTTTCACTGAGACAGTTAAACCGTTTCATTCATATAATATATTATATATTTATGAATAAGGATTAGTTTAGCAAATAATATGTGTATTAAAATATCAAAGTTTAAACGGATGATCCATATATTTCTTCTTTGCATTTATATAAGTTCACATTGTTTCAATGTAGAATATATGAGGGCTAGTTGCGAAAAGTTCAAATAATGGATATATTTATTAGCAACAACTTATGAGGCGACACTATCATTATCATTTAGATAACAGACGAGATATATTTTGAATAGTGTAATCCTGTGTAAGAAAATCGTAGTGGTTAGGTTTGATTTTTGAGTTTATGAAACATGTACTATACGTTTATGATGTTCCCTCATGTCCACCATATCTGCCAGAGCTGCTACTATGGGCTACAGATACTAATTGGTGTCGTTTGCTTGTAGCACTGACTAGACGAACATTTAATTCTGAATAAGTATTGTAGATTTAAGATTATCGAAATATACGCAAAACGTATACATTCTTTTAATACATTTGGTTAGCATGTATTATGTTTTCATATTAAACATAGGATAAGTTGTTATTGATTTAGATTTAATTAAAATGTAATAAAGTATCATACAATATTTTTTTCCTAATCATGTTGTAACTATCATAATAATTTCAACATGCCCATCTTTGCAATGCCTTCTGTTACCATGGGGTAGAAAGAGATATTGTGTGCATTTGTTTATGAGACGTTCGTCGATTTAAACCGTAGAGCGGTGTCAGGTTTCGTCTATTTAATATAATTCAAACTAACGTTAAAAGACGTGTATAGATTGATTGATTTTTCAAAAGTGAACATATGCTTCCAACTTCAATCTGATTGTCGAAATGCATTATTTTAATTACATCCTGACCATGGCTATATATTTGAATATTGATTGCTTCCATAATCTGTTTCTTGATTGTCTCTAAAGTGTTTCAGAGATTTCTTTCTTTTCTGTTAGCAGTGAATTGCTAAAGGGTTCAATACGCTCCATGTTTATAGTAAACAATCGCTGACACAAGTCAAGAAGAGTGTTTACATTAATTTGATGCCGGATATGTTTGTAAAAAATTGTAGTTTATAGGCTTATTAATATATAATATTTCAGACACTTCATTTAGTTTGTTATGCATTTATTATGTTTAGGAATCATAGTTCAGTGCATAATAGCACTGAGTTGTTTGGAACTAAAACCGATTTGAATTGTACAGATTTATGGACGACCGAAACATTATTTTGTCAATGTATGCATTTTTCTTTCATTAGCGTTACACACCTTGATATTATTGTACGTTTTAAATATATTGAAGATTGCCGTCAAACAAATGAGGATAAAGAGCACTCTATGTTATTGGCAATAAACTGATTTCTCGTTGCAAAAGTGAAAAATAAAAAAAAACGCCGAAGAATATTTCAAACAACATTATTTGACAGCTCAAATTCTCACGAGTTACTCTTGAAACCTTAAGATTAATTATGTGTCTACAATTTAGTCTACCGAAACGAAACCCTTTGATAAAATGAAATAGGATCATATACATTTTGTATCAGTTGAAATTATCTAAAGATGACTTACCTTAGAACTGAGTCATTAATTATCTTACTACGTCATATTTGTGCAATTTGTTTTCTTTCTACGGCATACAGATTGGATCTGGTTTCTTCTTTTTATCTAAACAATTGTGATGCGCTGTTTTGTTTCTAGAAACTACTCCTTCAAATAAAATATGTTAGCATCTGCATGTGTCGTTTGTGGCATTGCCTCATGGATTGGTTACATTTGTTAAAATGTGCCATTTTTGCATTATGGACCTGAATGAGTTATTGAGTATTAAATATGAGTACGTAATTGAAAGTGTTAAAATATGTAGCACGGTTGATCTCACCTATCTTATGTGTGCGATCGATAAAGACAATTCTGTCTTTAAATATCAACAGCAAAGATAAACACACACACACACGCATATATATATATATATATATATATATATATATATATATATATATATATATATATATATATATATTTATATATATATTCACACGTATATGATGACATAAAGAATAATTTATTTTTCTCATTGATTGCTCCAGTGGGCTAGTGGTTGGAGCGTCTATCTTGGATGTGCGAGGTCGTGGGTTCGATTCCCATCCGTGTCATAAGATTTACAAAATGGTACTAACAGGTTACTCACGTGGCATCAGAATTTAAAGGTTAGCGTGAATACTGGTCAGGATAATGTGACTGTGTTGGACAACATACTACATTTTTGAGTCACAATGGTACAGTGCTAGACATAAAAATAAACTGCCACGCTGCAGACATCGTTGTGATATCACTGAACTGTTTAAAAGCTACGTTCACATTCCAAATCTCTCACTTCCACGCATTTGAAATCTTACATTTTAATCTTCATAGTAATTAGCATGAGACGTTTGAAACTAGCTATCTGCGTTTCGTTTCTCGTCGTAGGTATGTAGAAAACATTTTGGCAACCGTAAGTTTCAAATACTAAAAGTGACGACTTTGTTGTATTTAGAGACAAATGCAAAATTCTGTCATAAATATTTGAAAAGCTTAACGATTCTTCTAAAAAGACACCAACTAATAGAAAAGACACAATACGGTAATTGGAGGACGATTGAACTTGCGAGATGAAGCTATTAATATATGTTGAAAATATGAAGTTGAAATTGATGACGATATTATTGTTCCTGCTTTACTGAAAATTATGTTTGTGTTGTTAAAGGTGTTCGTAATCGTGTAAAATCCTCTCATAATCCTTGCATTCATCTTTTATATAATATCCAGTTGATTCGTAAAGCGTTGTCGTGTTGCATTGTTATCTTAGAAGATGGGGTTGTCATTTGACTGAGGAACTTCCTCACCATATAAATCGTTAGGGTTGTATTCATTTTTGTCTCGGTTTAATACTATCGAAGATTTTGTTGATATGAAATTGAGCGATTACGTTATGTTTATACGACGTCTAAGACACCACTCGCTAACATCATTATATAACAGGATGATTTAAAAATGGAACTTTTCATTTGTAAAAGGTTCCAACATCCTCTTTCAATTTGCTCTATACGCCCATTTTATATTGATTCAAAACTTTAAATGACTTTCTTTGTTTAATTCGAGCAAATATTTGCATGTAGTACTGACGCCACTTCCGGAAAGAATTAGTCTTTTGTCATTTTGAATCAAAATTAAATAAACGTACATTGTAGTCTAATTGGGGCAAACAATGGAATATTGCTCTTTATATCTATATTATAAAGTGGTGTATTGAACGTTAGAATACAACTCTAAAGGAATTTCAGACATTGAATGGACCAGTATTCCATATTTGGTGGACGATATAATCCGAGTAATGTTGCAAAGATCAAGAACACAGTTGAGTTCATGGAACTTCAGCAACATTACCCAAAATATTGAAAAGCCAGTATAGCAACTTAGTTGGTCAGACTAACGAGCGTGATACATTATTTTTTATGTTTAAATTATTCCCCTCTCTCCCAAATATTTCGTCTATATTACAATTTGATTAATTTAAATCTAAATTGTGTCACATGAGTAAATACCTCTGGGTAAAACAGGTCCAAAGCAGTATTACTTTAAAGCCATTACTGACAACCTTAATAAAAATGTGCATTTAGGAATAGGTGAGACATGAAAAGACTGCAACGAATGTTTCTATCTCCTAGCAACCGTCCTCCATGTTGAAAAAAAAACGTGTTAAATATTTCATCCAGGTAGCGTCGAGTGGAGAAGTAAAACGTCACAAAAGGCTTGAAATAACCTTTCAAAAAATGTAAAGAACACTAACAATGTAATAGTTTGGAAACACGTAAAGCCATGAATACATCAAATTCGTTGAGAAAATCTAGTTCAGCACAGCTTTTATAATAGCGTAGGACAATATCAATGCATTTTTAAAACCTTTATACTGAAACACCTTGGGTAATCTTGAAAGGAAGAAATCCGATGCGATTTAAACATGTTCATCGGACGGCATCTTTAATAAAACAAATAGCTAAAATACATCTTTGTAATCCATTGTGACATACATGAAGTAAAGGATAAAGACGCTGAAAGCAATATGGATGCTTTGTAGACGATTTTCGCATTTGGCAGGTCTAATATAACGTGATTATTGCCAAATCTCCATTTAGTCTAATGCCTTACAAAGTAAATACTTTCCATATTATCTTTCCATAAGTAATAACACTAACCTCCTAATGCTGAGCGCCAAGCGTATTAGTTCCATTTGTGTGTGCCTTTTGTATAACTCGCCAGGGGATCGAACCTACGACCTCCATGTTCTGCGCCGGTCTCTCTAAACACTAGGCCACAGGAGCGGTTACTGCAGTTGATTAAGAAGTCATTAATAATTGATAAAGTACTATGCAATACTCTTTTCCTCATCATGTTGAAACTATCACAATACTTCCAAACGTGATCATCTTTACAATGCCTTCTGTTACCATGATGAGAAAGAATTTTTGTGTTCATTTATTTGTGATAGGTTCGTCGATTAAAAGCCATTAGCGGTATCAGGTTTCTTCCATTCAATATAACTCAAACTAACTTTAGAAGATATGTAGGGACAGATTGATATCTTCAAAGTAAGGTTTTTCTTCCAAATCCAATCTGATTTACTCAATGCATTATTTTAATTATATCCTGACAATTGCAATATATTAGAATATTGAAAACGTTAATAATATGTTGCTTGATTGTCTCTAAAGTGTTTCAGAGATTTCTTTGTTTTCTGTTAGCAGTGAATTGCATAAGGGTTTAATACGCTACCTGTTGACTGGAGACCATCGCTGACACGAGTCAAAAAGAGTGTTTACATTAATTTGATGACGGATCTATTTATAAATAAATTGTAGTTTATAGGCTTTTTATTAATGTATAATATTTTAGACACTCCATCTAACTTTTTACGCATTTATTATGTTTAGCAATCATGGTTCAGTGCATAATAGCAATGAGTTGTTTGGAACTAAAACCGATTTGAATTGTACAGATTTATTGACGACTGAAACATTATTTTATGTTAATGCATGCATTTTTCTGTCGTTAGCGTTACACACATTGATATTATAGTACGTTTTAAATATATTGAAGATTACCGTCAAACAATTGGTCATACAGAGCGCTACATTTTATTTGCAATAGACTGATTTCCTTGTTGCAAAACGAAAAAAATAAGGAACGCCGAGGAATATTTCAAACAACAGTATTTGAGAGCTCATATTGTCACGTGTTACTCTTGAAATCTCAATACTAAATATATGTCTATATTTTGGTCTATGGAACGAAATCCTTTAATATAATCAAAAAAGTACATTTAAGATTAGTATAAATCCAACTTATCCAAATATGACTGAATTTAGATCAGAGTCATTATAATACATGATCATATTTGATATTTGTGTAGTTTCTTTTCTTGATACGCAATACAGTTTTTATCTGGATTCTCTTTTCTAAACATTTGTGTTGGGTGTTTTGAAGAAACTATTGCCTCTGATAAATATGTTTGCTTATGCATGTGTCATTTTGGGGCATTGGCTCAATGGATAGGTTGCACTTGTTTAAATGTGCCATATTCGCATTATGGACTTGGCTGCCTTATTGAGTATTACATATGAATAAGTATTTGAAAGTGCTTAAAAGTATGTTAGACGTTTGTTGTCATCTATCTTATATGTGAAATCGATGAAGACAATATTGTCTGTCAATATCAACATAAATTATTGATATATATATATATATATATATATATATATATATATATATATATATATATATATATATATATATATATATATATATATATATATATATATATATATATATATATTTATATAACGTCGTTCTATAACCGGATGATTTATAAATGGATATTTTATTTGTGAAATGCACAAACTTCCTCTTCAAATTTGCTATATTGGCCCGTTTTATCTTTGTCCAAACTTTTAAAATAGACCTCATCTAAAAGAGTCGTTTTAAAACAGATATCCATTCGTTTATTTGACTTGAACAAATATTTGCATGTAGTTCTTACCCTATTGTCAGAAAGAATTGGACTTTTTGGCATTTTGATTCAAACATTAAATAAACCTGTATTTTTGCCTAATTATATCAAACAATGTAGTATTGGTCTTTTTATATATATAAAGTGGTGTATTGAACGTTAGAATACATATATAAAGGAATTTCAAACTTTGAACGGATCATAATTCCGTTTTTGTAGGACGACACAATCTGACTTATGTTATAAACAAAGAACACAATTGTGTTCATTACCTTCAACAATATTGCCCAAATTATTGAATAACCAGTGTGGCATTTTAGTTGTCCAAGCTCAAGAAGGTAATAAAATGAGTAAATTTTTAACCATTTTTCATTCGGGCTAATATTTCGTCTATATTACAATTTGATTATTTTATATATAGAGTCACATAAATATATACCTCTGAGTAAGACATGTTACTTTTAAGCCATCACTGACAACCTTATACAAAATGTTTATTTAGGAAAAGGTGAGACATGACATGAATGTGACTAATATTTCTATTTCCTAGTAATTGTCGGCCATGTTGAAACATAAATGTGTTAAACATTTCATCCAGGTGGCGGCGAATCGAGAGGTAAAATTCAAAAAAGGCTTGAAATAACCTTTCACAAAATGTAAAGAATGCGAGTAATTTAATAGTTTGGATAATGGCCGAAGGTTTCTCTGAGAGAGTTAAACCGTTTCATTCATATAATATATTATATATTTCTGAATAAGGATTAGTTTAGCAGATAATATGTGTATTAAAATATCAAAGTCTAAAAGGATGATCCATATATTTCTTCTTTGCATTTATATAAGTTCACATTATTTCAATGTAGAATATATGAGGGCTTGTTGTGAAAAGTTCAAAGAATGGATATATTTATTAGCAACAACTTATGAGGCGACACTATCATTATCATTTAGATAACAGACGAGATATATTTTGAATAGTGTAATCCAGTGTAAGAAACTCGTAGTTTTTAGGTTTGATTTTTGAGTTTATGAAACATGTACTATACCTTTATGATGTTCCCTCATGTCCACCATATCTGCCGGAGCGGCTACTATGGGCTACAGATACTAATTGGTGTCGTTTGCTTGTGGCACTGACTAGACGAACATTCAATTCTGAATAAGTATTGTAGATTTAAGATTATCGAAATATGCGCAAAACGTATACATTCTTTTAATACATTTGGTTAGCATATATTATGTTTTCATATTAAACATAGGATAAGTTGTTATTGATTAAGATTTGATTAAAATGTAATAAAGTATCATACAATATTTGTTTCCTAATCATGTTGTAACTATCATACTAATTTCAACATGCCCATCTTTGCAATGCCTTCTGTTACCATGGGGTAGAAAGAGGGATAGTGTGCATTTGTTTATGAGACGTTCGTCGATTAAAACCGTAGAGCGGTGTCAGGTTTCGTCTATTCAATATAACTCAAACTAACGTTAAAAGACGTGTATAGATTGATTGATATTTCAAAAGTGAACATATGCTTCCAACTTCAATCTGATTGTCGAAATGCATTATTTTAATGACAGCCTGACCATGGCTATATATTTGAATATTGATTGCTTCATTAATCTGTTTCTTGATTGTCTCTAAAGTGTTTCAGAGATTTCTTTCTTTTCTGTTAGCAGTGAATTGCTAAAGGGTTCAATACGCTCCATGTTTACAGGAAACAATCGCTGACACAAGTCAAGAAGAGTGTTTACATTAATTTGATGCCGGATATGTTTGTAAAAAATTGTAGTTTATAGGCTTATTAATATATAATATTTCAGACACTCCATTTAGTTTGTTATGCATTTATTATGTTTAGGAATCATAGTTCAGTGCATAATAGCACTGAGTTGTTTGGAACTAAAACCGATTTGAATTGTACAGATTAATGGACGACCGAAACATTATTTTGTCAATGTATGCATTTTTCTTTCGTTAGCGTTACACACTTTGATATTATTGTACGTTTTAAATATATTGAAGATTGCCGTCAAACAAATGAGGATAAAGAGCACTCTATGTTATTGGCAATAAACTGATTTCTCGTTGCAAAAGTGAAAAATAAAAAAAAAACGCTGAAGAATATTTCAAACAACATTATTTGACAGCTCAAATTCTCACGAGTTACTCTTGAAACCTTAAGACTAATTATGTGTCTACAATTTAGTCTACCGAAACGAAACCCTTTGATAAAATGAAATAGGATCATATACATTGTGTATCAATTGAAATTATCTAAAGATGACTTACTTTAGAACTGAGTCATTCATTATCTTCCTACATCATATTTGTGCAATTTGTTTTCTTTCTACGGCATACAGATTGGATCTGGTTTCTTCTTTTTATCTAAACAATTGTGTTGCGCTGTTTTGTTTCTAGAAACTACTCCTTCTAATAAATATTTTAGCATCTGCATGTGACGTTTGTGGCATTGACTCATGGATTGGTTACATTTGTTAAAATGTGCCATTTTTGCATTATGGACCTGAATGAGTTATTGAGTATTACATATGAGTACGTAATTGAAAGTGTTAAAATATGTACCACGGTTGATCTCACCTATCTTATGTGTGCGATCGATAAAGACAATTCTGTCTTTAAATATCAACAGCACACACACACACACACACACACACACACACACACACACACACACACACACACACACATATATATATATATTGGCATAGAGAATAATTTATTTTTCTCATTGACTGCTCCGGTGGCTTAATGGATTCCTGCGTCTTTCTTGAACGTGCGAGGTTGTGGGTTCGATTCCCATCCGTGTCATACCAAAGATTTACAAAATGATATTAACAGGTTACTCATGTGGCATCAGAATTTAAAGGTTAGCGTGAAGACTGGTCAGGATAATGTGACTGTGTTGGACAACATACTACATTTTTGAGTCACAATGGTACAGTGCTAGACATAAAAATAAACTGCCACGCTGCAGACATCGTTTTCATATCACTGATTTGTTTAAAAGCTACCTTCACATTCCCAATCTCTCACTTCCACACATTTGAAATCTTACATTTTAATCTTCAACGTAGTTAGCATGAGATGTTTGAATCTAACTATCTGCGTTTCGTTTCTCGTGGTAGGTATGTTGACAACATTTTGGCAACCGTAAGTCTCAAATACTAAAAGTGACGTCTTTGTTGTATTTAGAGAAAAATGCATAATTCTGTCATAAATATTTGAAAAGCTTAAAGATTTTTCTAAAAAGACACCAACTAATAGAAAAGACACAATACGGTAACTGAACGACGATTGAACTTGCGGGATGAGGCTATTAATTATATGTTGAAAATATAAAGTTGAAATTGATGACGATATTATTGTTCCTACTTTACTGAAAATTATGTTTGTGTAAAATCCTGTCATAATCCTTGCATTCATCTTTTATATTATACCCAGTTGATTCGTAAAGCGTTGTCGTGTTGCATTGTTATCTTACAAGAAGGGGCTGTCGTTTGTCTGAGGAACTTCCTCACCATATAAACCGTTAGGGATGTATTCATTTTTGTCTCGTTTTAATACTATCCAAGATTTTGTTGATATGAAATTTAGCGATTACTTTATATTTATACGACGTCTAAGACACCAATCGCTAACCTCATATAACATAATGATTTAAAAATGGAACTTTTCATTTGTAAAAGGTTCCAATTTGCACTTTCAATTTGCTCTATACGCCCATTTGATATTGTTTCAAAACTTTAAATGGCTTTCTTTGTTTAATTCGGGCAAATATTTGCATGTAGTATTGACGCCACTTCCGGAAAGAATTAGTCTTTTGTAGTTTTAAATCAAAATTAAATAAACGTACATTGTAGTCTAATTGGGGCAAACAATGGAATATTGCTCTCTATATCAATATTATAAAGTTGTGTATTGAACGTTAGAATACAAAACTAAAGGAATTGCAGACTTTGAATGGATCAGTATTCCCTATTTGGTGGACGATATAATCCGAGTAATGTTACAAAGATAAAGAACACAGTTGAGTTCATGGAACTTCAGGAACATTACCCAAAATATTGAAAAGCCAGTATAGCAGCTTAGTTGGTCAGACTAACGAGCGTTATACATTAATTTATGTTGAAATTATTCCCCACTCGCCCAAATATTTCGTCCATTTACAATTTGATTAATTTAAATCTAAATTGTGTCACATGAGTATATACCTCTGAGTAAAACAAGTCCAAAGCAGTATTACTTTAAAACCATTACTGATAACCTTAAAAAAAAATGTGCATTAAGGGATAGGTGAGACAAGAAAAGATTGCAACAAATATTTCTATCTCCTAGCAACCGTCCTCCATGTTGAAAAATAAACGTGTTAAATATTTCATCCAGGTAGCGTCGAGTCGAGAAGTAAAACTTCACAAAAGGCTTGATATAACCTTTCAAAAAATGTAAAGAACACGAACAATGTAATAGTTTGGAAAAACGTTAAGCCTTGAGTACATCAAATTCGTTGAGAAAATCTAGTTCAGCACAGCTTTTATAATAGCGTAGGACAATATCAATGCATTTTTAAAACCTTTATACTGAAACACCTTGGGTAATCTTGAAAGGAAGAAATCCGATGCGATTTAAACATGTTCATCGGACGGCATCTTTAATAAAACAAATAGCTAAAATACATCTTTGTAATCCATTGTGACATACATGAAGTAAAGGATAAAGACGCTGAAAGCAATATGGATACTGTGTAGACGATTTTCGCATTTGGCAGGTCTAATATAACGTGATTATTGCCAAATCTCCATTTAGTCTAATGCCTTACAAAGTAAATACTTTCCATATTATCTTTCCATAAGTAATAACACTAACCTCCTAATGCTGAGCGCCAAGCGTATTAGTTCCATTTGTGTGTGACTTTTGTATAACTCGCCAGGGGATCGAACCTACGACCTCCCTGTTCTGCGCCGGTCTCTCTAAACACTAGTCCACAGGAGCGGTTACTGCAGTTGATTAAGAATTCATTAATAATTGATAAAGTATTATGCAATATTCTTTTCCTCATCATGTTGAAACTATCACAATACTTCCAAACGTGAACATCTTTACAATGCATTCTGTTACCATGGAAGAGAAAGAATTTTTGTGTTCATTTATTTGTGATAGGTTCGTCGATTAAAAGCCATTAGCGGTATCAGGTTTCTTCCATTCAATATAACTCAAACTAACTTTAGAAGACATGTAGGGACAGATTGATATCTTCAAAGTAAGATTTTGCTTCCAAATCCAATCTGATTTTCTCAATGCATTATTTTAATTATATCCTGACCATTGCAATATATTAGAATATTGAAAACGTTAATAATCTGTTTCTTGATTGTCTCTAAAGTGTTTCAGAGATTTCTTTCTTTTCTGTTAGCAGTGAATTGCATAAGGGTTTAATACGCTACCTGTTGACTGGAGACCATCGCTGACACGAGTCAAGAAGAGTGTTTACATTAATTTGATGACGGATCTATTTATAAATAAATTATAGTTTATTGGCTTTTTATTATTATATAATATTTTAGACACTCCATCTAACTTTTTACGCATTTATTATGTTTAGCAATCATGGTTCAGTGCATAATAGCACTGAGTTATTTGGAACTAAAACCGATTTGAATTGTACAGATTTATTGACGACTGAAACATTATTTTATGTGAATGTATGCATTTTTCTGTCGTTAACGTTACACACATTGATATTATAGTACGTTTTAAATATATTGAAGATTACCGTCAAACAATTGGTCATACAGAGCACTACATTTTATTTGCAATAGACTGATTTCCTTGTTGCAAAACGAAAAAAATAAGGAACGCCGAGGAATATTTCAAACAACAGTATTTGAGAGCTCATATTGTCACGTGTTACTCTTGAAATCTCAATACTAAATATATGTCTATATTTTGGTCTAGGGAACAAAATCCTTTAATACAATCAAATAGGTACATTTAAGATTAGTATAAATTCAACTTATCCAAATATGACTGAATTTAGATCAGAGTCATTATAATACTTGATCATATTTGATATTTGTGTAGTTTCTTTTCTTGATACGCAATACAGTTTTTATCTGGATTCTCTTTTCTAAACATTTGTGTTGGGTGTTTTGAAGAAACTACTGCCTCTGATAAATATGTTTGCTTATGCATGTGTCATTTTGGGGCATTGGCTCAATGGATAGGTTGCACTTGTTTAAATGTGCCATATTCGCATTATGGACTTGGCTGCCTTATTGAGTATTACATATGAATAAGTATTTGAAAGTGCTTAAAAGTATGTTAGACGGTTGTTGTCATCTATCTTATATGTGAAATTGATGAAGAAAATATTGTCTGTCAATATCATGATAAATTCTATATATATATATATATATATATATATATATATATATATATATATATATATATATATATATATATATAACGTCGTTCTATGACCGGATGATTTATAAATGGATATTTTATTTGTGAAATGCACAAACTTCCTCTTCAAATTTGCTATATTGGCCCGTTTTATCTTTGTCCAAACTTTTAAAATAGACCTCATCTAAAAGAGTCGTTTTAAAACCGATATCCATTCGTTTATTTGACTTGAACACATATTTGCATGTAGTTCTTACCCTATTGTCGGAAAGAATTGGACTTTTGGCATTTTGAGTCAAACATTAAATAAACCTGTATTTTTGCCTAATTATAGCAAACAATGTAGTATTGGTCTTTTTATCTATATAAAGTGGTGTATTGAACGTTAGAATACAAATATAAAGGAATTTCAAACTTTGAACTTATCTTAATTCGGTTTTTGTAGGACGACACAATCTGACTTATGTTATAAACAAAGAACACAATTGTGTTCATTAACTTCAACAACATTGCCCAAATTATTGAATAACCAGTGTGGCATCTTAGTTGGGCAAGCTCAAAAATGTAATAAAATGAGTAAATTTTAAACCATTTTTCATTCCGGCTAATATTTCGTCTATATTACAATTTGATTATTTTATATTTAGAGTCACATAAATATATACCTCTGAGTGAGACATGTTCAAAGCAGTATTACTTTTAAACCATCACTGACAACCTTATACAAAATGTTTATTTAGGAAAAGGTGAGACATGACATGAATGTGACTAATATTTCTATTTCCTAGTAATTGTCGGCCATGTTGAAACATAAATGTGTTAAACATTTCATCCAGGTAGCGGCGAATCGAGATGTAAAATTCAAAAATGGCTTGAAATAACCTTTCATAAAATGTAATGAATGCGAGTAATTTAATAGTTTGGATAATGGCCGAAGGTTTCTCTGAGACAGTTAAACCGTTTCATTCATATGATGTATTATATATGTCTGAATAATGATTGGTTTATCAGATAATATGTGTATTAAAATATCAAAGTCTAAATGGAAGATACATTTTTTTTTTCGTTGCATTTATATATTTCACATTATTTCAATGTAGAATATATGAGGTCTAGTTGCGAAAAGTTCAAAGAATGGATATATTTATTAGCAACAACTTATGAGGCGACACTATCATTATCATTAAATAACATACGAGATATATTTCGAATATAGTGTAATCCTGTATAAGAAAATCCTTTAATCCTGTGTAAGAAAATCGTATTTTTTTAGGTTTGATTGAGCTTATGAAACATTTACTATACGTATACGATGTTCCCTCATGTCCACCATATCTGTCAGAGCGGTTACTATGGGCTACATATACTAATTGTTGTCGTTTGCATGTGGCACTGACTAGACGAACATTCAATCCTGAATAAGTATTGTCGATTTAAGATTATCGAAATATACGCAAAACGTATACATTCTTTTAATAAATTTGGTTAGGATGTATTATGTTTTCATATTAAACAATAGGATAAGTTGTTATTGATTAAGATTTGATTAAATAGTAATAAAGTATCATACAATATTATTTTCCTAATCATGTTGTAACTATCATAATAATCTCAACCTGCCCATCTTTGCAATGCTTTCTGTTACCATAGGAAAGAAAGAGGTATTGTGTGCATTTGTTTGTGATAGGTTCGTCGATTACAACCGTAGCGCGGTATCAATTTTCATCTATTCAATGTAACTCAAACTAACGTTAAAAGACGTGTATAGATTGATTGATATTTCAAAAGTGAACATATGCTTCCAATTTCAATCTGATTGTCGAAATGCATCATTTTAATTACAGCCTGACCATGGCTATATATTTGAATATTGATTGCGGCCATAATTTGTTTCTTGATTGTCTCTAAAGTGTTTCAGAGATTTCTTTCTTTTCTGTTAGCAGTGAATTACTAAAGGGTTCAATACGCTACCTGTTGACAGGAAACCATCGCTGACACGAGTCAAGAAGAGTGTTTACATTAATTTGATGCCGGATATGTTTATAAAAATTTGTAGTTTATAGGCTAATTCATGTATAATATTTCAGACACTCCATCGAGTTTGTTATGCATTTATTTTGCTTAGGAATTATTGTGCAGGGCATAATAGCACTGAGTTGTTTGGAGCTAGTACCGATTTGAATTGTTCAGATTTATTGACGACCAAAACATTATTTATGTCAATGTATGCATTATTCTTTCGTTACAAACATTGATATTATAGTACGTTTTAAATATATTGAAAATGACCGTCAAACAATTGAGTATAAAGAGCACTCTATGTTATTGGCAATGGACTGATTTCCTCGTTGCTAAACTGAACAATAAAAAAGAACGCCGACGAATATTTCAAACAACATTATTTGACTGCTCAAATTCTCACGAGTTACGCTTGAAACATCAAGATTAAATATATGTCTTTAATTTAGTCCACCGAATCAAAATCCTTTGATACAATCAAATAGGATCATTTAAATTGTGTATCAATTGAAGTTATATAAAGATGATTTACTTTAGAAATAAGTCATCCGTTATATTACTTCATCATATTTGATATTTGTGATGTTTCTTTTCTTTTTAGTCCATACAGATTCGACATGGCTTCTCGTCTTTTCTACACATTTGTGTTGCGTTTTTTGTTATAGAAACTATTGGTTCTAATACATTTGTTAGCATCTGCATGCTTGTGGCAATGCCTAAATGTATTTTTTGCACGTCATAAAATGTGCCATTTGAGCGTTATGGACCTGAATGAGTTATTGAGTATTACATATAAATACGTATTTGAAAGTGATAAAAAGTATGTACCACGTGTGATGTACCTTATCTTATGGACATACATCACAATTAATTTTACTATATGTTCCCTTTCCACAGTGTGACTATCAATACAAATCATATGAAAATCTAAAATACCCCCAAAAATGACTTCACGGTGAAATTCTTGTCATGGGTTGTTATGCATTTTTTTTTAGCTGCTGCACTGTAAACAGAACAGCATGTACACAGACCACATATTTTACTTCCGGATCATCACGAAGGCCTTATTACTCCATGTGCACTGTCGCCAAAATACACACAGACAACCACTCTCTCAGTTCATATTCTCAAGAATGAACAATTACCTTTAAATCCATACCAAAGATGCATCAATATAACTCTTCTATCACCACCATAATGAGAGAGGAAAACATGTTCTAAAATTAGACTCGAACTACATTCGTGAGTACTAAACTGGAAGTATTAATTGTGATGTGATTCCTTATGTTTGCAATCGATGATGAAAATTCTGTCTTTAAACATCAACTGCACACACACTCACACACACACACACACGCACACACACACACATATATATGTATATATATATATATATATATATATATATATATATATATATATATATATATATATATATATATATATATATATATATATATATATATATATCTGTGAGATGATGATATAGAGTATAATTTATTTTTCTCATTGACTGCCCCGGTGTCTTCGTGGTTCGACCGTCTATCTTGGATGCGTGAGGTCGTGGTTTCAATTTCCATCCGTGTCATACCAAAGATTTATAAAATTGTACTAACTGGTGATTCACATGGCATCAGAATTTAAAGGTTTGCGTGAAGACTGGTCAGGATAATGTGTCTGTGTTAGACAGCAAGCTACATTTTTGAGTCACAATGGTACAGTGCTAAATATAAAAATATACTGCCACGCTGCAGACATCGTTGTAATATCACTGACTTGTTTAATAGCCACGTTCACATTCCAAATCACTCACACCCACACATTTGAAATCTTACATTTTAATCTTCATAGTAATTAGCATGAGACGTTTGAAACTATCTGCGTTTCGTTTCTTGTGGAAGGTATGTTGAAAACATTTTGGAAACCGTTAGTCTCAAATACCAAAAGTAACGGCTTTGTTGTATTTAGCTACAAATGCATAATTCTGTCATAAATATTTGAAATAGCTTCGCGATTCTTATAACAGGACACCAACTAATAGGAGAGACACAATACGGTCATTGAACGACGATTGAACTTGCGAGATGAAGCTTTTAATATATGTTGAAAATATGAAGTTAAAATTGATTATGATGCTATTGTTTCTGCTTTTCTGAAAATCATGTTTGTGTTGTCAAAGGATTTCCTAATCGTTTAAACTCCCCTCATAATCCTTCCATTCATATATTTTATAATACCCAGTTGATTCTTAAAGCGTTGTCGAGTTGCATTGTTATCAAAGAAGTGTTTGACGTTTGTCTGAGGAACTTCCTCACTATGTATACCGTTAGGGTTGTATTTATTTAAGTATGGGTTCAATACTATCCAATCTTTTCTTGAGATGAAGTTTTGACGATTACGTTTTATTTATAAGACGTCTAAGACACAACTCGCTAAAATCATTCTAAGTACTAACACTCCTCAGCCTGACTATCAAGACGATAAGACGTATAGGACCGCTTAGGACCTCAACCACGTGTAACTGTAACCTGTTTCCTATTATCGGATCCGCCTAGACTCACTTTAATACATCCTGCTTATCCAGCCTGCCATTAATCCAGCGATCACCACCAGCTCAAATCTACCCTTCTCTTCTGTAGCCCGCCTAACCGAAAGCCTTTATCTATCAACTTTTAAGAAAATCTTGTGCCACTGTTAAACCTTCGGGAATTAAACATCCGTGCTGTTATAACATTTTTCTTAGATCTACCACTTTTTCTATAACTACTACCGCTCTGTACTAAAAACTTAATTTGCCAATTATTGTACTTCACAAGACTAAGAATCACACTTTGCAAATTCTTGGGTTGCCTTTGAAACACGTTGTATTCCGTACAACCTCTGAATCGAAGCCTGCAAATGTGTATTAATATTTCAAGCAAATTAACTATCTCTAATAACATAACTCAATTCATATTTAGTTCACATCAAGACAAATTTAGCAAATTATAATAACCTTTACTTCTAGATAATCATTTTGCACATAAATACTCAATTTCTTAGCTAACGAAATATCCAGTATTCCTTTATTAAAAATTGAACCAAACAAAATGGATTCCAAATCACTAAAGAAAGATTTCTATGCTAGAATCCGCCTGAGCTGGAATGGCAATCAAAATAGGAAACAGGCTGAAAATCTCAACTTAACTTTGAGAAAGGAACAACAAAGGGGGTACAGCAGACTAAGATCAATGTACATGCAACCCCAGATCTTAATTTAATTAGGAAAGCAGCGGGACAAGTCAACCCGCTATCAATCGTTGAGTTCAATCTATTTGACCACAGTATGGTAGTGGAAACACTGAACGCCACACTAATACAAGGCGAATCCAGAATAATAAATTATCCCACCCCCAATTTCCAAATAATGGCCGCCAATCCAATTAAGAAACCGGTAGGGATTAACGTATATAGCAAGCCCAGTTACGCACAGGCCTCAAGCACTAAAGCAAGCCATATGTTCACGGTGATAACAAAGGCCCAACAGGAAATGGCCAAAATGCCGGAGGGCAAAACAAATCTTGCAAAGCAAAATCAAACAAGATAAATATCCATACAAGCCAAACACCGGGCCCATCCAAACTTTTAACTGAGGCGGATTTAATATATCAGACCCAATCTATCATTACCCCAACCCCTCCACCGTCTAAAATCCACAATTCATGGGATGGTAAAGGAAAGGGGAAAAAAACATTGAAACTAATAAAACAAAGCACAAACCAACACAATGTTCAGAAACAGAAAATAAACAAACAGGCAATCCCTACTATGAAGACAAATAACACACCCACCCCACAAATAAAACCAAATAACGATAATGCCACCCCAATAACAAACAGGAAAATCAAGGCCACAAATACCACAGACTAGAACAGACGTATATTAAAAGCAAATCAACTCAATTCATGACCTATCTACCAATAGTATTGCAAGAGCCCTAACTAAAATCCACACGGGCCAAAGTAAAATAATTAGACACAATAATAATTACATAATAATACATTGTAGTACTAGCAGCCAAGCAGCTAAGTATATGGAAATCGAAAAACTGTGCGAGATGCCAGTCAAAGTTGAACATCATAAAATCAAGACTACACCCACCCACCCTAAATTAATTACCACAAATAAGGACCATACAACCACAACAACCACCAAAATACCGCAACCCATTTAGTACAAATCGGTACTCAAACTAACTGGGCGACTAGGCCAACTTACCAATGACGAAATAGCAATCAAATTAAAGGAGGGAGGAAACAGTATAAATAAAAACTATCAAATAGGAAACAGAGGGAAATTGGTAACCAACGTCACCATATTGGAAACCTCGACCCCCCCCCCTACCAACACTAATCAAGCTAGGAAAGTCAGGAACTAGGTACCGAATTGAACAGTACATAAACAAACCTAGATTCTGCACAAAGTGTCAACACTGGGGTCATTACAAATCCAAATGCAAAGTTCCAGCTAAATGCAATAAATGCGGAGGAGAACATAAGGGGAAATGCAATAGACAAAACCCAAAATGTACACACTGCAGGGGCACCCAAGCAGCAGAGAGGGTGAATCCTACAACATTTTTTGTTTTTATTTTTGATTATACCCTCCAAATAACACTAGACCCTTCTCGCGAAATAATGACAGTGAACATGGGATTCGCATTCGCGTTTTCGTTGATGTCGCAACGTCGTTGTCACTCACCCTCTCTGCTGCTAGAACTTTCAGTTCTAGGTTTACGGTGATTTTAACCGAATATTTGATCAAGTCCTTACTACGACGAAAATCCCCTTAGGATGAAAGTCTTTACGACGAAAATCCTTTCAGGATGAAAGTCCTTAGGACGAAAATCATCTATGATTTCACAAATAGACTAATCGCTAACACCTCCTCTTGTAAATCAATCAGATTATTAGACTGGTCAGTGAGTTTGAAATTAATTCTGGTTAATGAATTATTATGACATCGCATATAGACTGGATTCACCGGGGACTCAATTATTAAAAACCCTGGAGGAGCTGTTGGTGCAAATGAATACAAAATATATCCCTGCTGAGCTTGATTTGATCGTTCTAAATTTATTTGATAGCTTCCTTCGATCACATCACACACTAAATTGAGCGCAATCACCGATGAAATATTCACATTGAACGGAGCAATATGCCTGTCTCCACCATCTGGGTCATTATTGTGTTTGAGGATTTTTATTTCCGGTGATGATGTTTTTTTCCATGCATCATGAATTATTTTAAAACCAACATCGATGGCATCACTGAGAAGTTTTTTTAGTTCTGGTACGTTATATCCTGGTAGTTTGAATGTGGGGATATCCTTCACGGGAATTTTATATTGTTTTGCAAATTCTGTTCTCGTTATAGGATTACTGTCACCTAATACCACTTGAATGATTCGCAAATGAAATGTTTCCATATCGTCGATAATTTTGTTGCATGTTTCTACGCCGCTGATAAATTCATCTCGGGTGAGAGAGCCGGATTTAAGAGATATTAACAACAGCGAAAAATCATTATTCATTGCTGTGAAATTTTTAATGATTTCAGGTTCGTCAACAAAATTATGCCCCCCTATTCCCTCCCCTGGCTTCTTGATACCAAAAAAATCTATAGTAATCTCGTGATCTTCATAACTCTTTATTGGATTATCAGGTGATATCACGTCGGTGACATAATCAGTTTTTTGTGGTTCTGGTAAATCAACGGGTTTTTCCCGGGGTGGGATTTCAGGCCATCCCAATACGGTTCTAATAGAACTCTGATAGATATCTACGACGTATCCTTCTGTGCTTATTTCAATGGCAGATGATAGTGTCGGCACATGAACTGTTATAGCTATTTTTGACTCTACTCCAGTAATCGATTTTATTCTACGCGCGAATTCATCATTGATTTGTTCAATTTGATATGATCCGGTTGGTATGGAAACAACATTCCAGTCTGGGGTACCGTCGGGTTTATTCTTATTTGCAAATACCAGTGAATTATTGGGTTGTTGACCACCAAATGATTTTGACCTAATATTTGGCCAACTGTGGTATACTCGTAATTTTGCTAGTGCTATCTCCTTTACTGGGACCGGAGAGGGGAAATTCACACTGAATTCTGGATTCGTTGAGGTTATTGAGATCATGCTTGTTTGTACTGGGTTCGTGTTCTCCACTATTTGTTGAAGTAATTCCATCTGTGTTGTCATTGTTATTATACTCATGTTTTTGTACTTCTAATTTTGACATCGCAGAATCATATATATCTACCATCGCTGAAAACTCACTCTCTGATATAATTGTATCATCGAGCGATGACGATATCAATGAGGATAATTGCGAGTATGCAGTGGACACAACATGAAATTGAATTATGTAGTCTTGTAGTTTCCGTTGGCTGCATGATGATATTTTTTTTGTGATTATTGAAATTATTCCAGCGATTGTTGTTGCCGCAGAAATGCAAATTGGAACAGCTATCGGGGCCATCATTGTCACTGAAGACAGTATAATACCAGCTCCGGTGATTACACCACTCACAGCGTACACAGTAACATCAATTGCGGTAATTCTCCTGCGGTATTTTTTAATTTTCATTGCATACTCCTCAGACAAGGTTTTGAGTCTAGTTTGATACTCTCTGACCTGATCATAGCGATATTGCGATGATGAAATCATTTTTATTTTAAATACGCTATCGTTTTCAATTACGATTTACTTAAATCCGCTACGAATTCCACATACCACGTTGTTGAGACCCTAACCAAATTTTTATCAGTAGATGTGATTGTAAACTTTTCAGTTGTATTCTTGTCGATGATCGTTGAAATCGTATTATTGACCCCGGATGAACTGGACGATGAAATATTAAATTGAGATAATGGTGTTACTAGTGTTAATCGATAAATACCCTTAACGGTTGCAGTGATATCTAATTTGTTGTTTGTAGGTGACCACTCAAATGATCCGTGTTGGATTGTATATACTATGTTGTTAGTTTTCTCATGAGGAATTTTTGTTTTTTCAATGACTGTTATCATCCTCGAAAAATCACCTTTGACGTCTTCGATGAAGTTTTTCGTCTCATCGATGGATTTTTTAATATCAGGGAGTTTTAGTTCAATTTTATCGAATGTAGTTCCAATAAATTTATCAATGATATTTCTACGAAATGCGGTAAACTGTTTTATGTGTTCTTCGGTTTTAGATTGAAGTGTTGCTAGTTCTAACGCAGAATCGTTGAGAGTTTTAAATCGATCTGTAATCGTCGAAAAAAGTACACCCAGTTTGAGTTTACCCTGATCGGAAAATAACGCGATAGTATCCTCGATTGCGTTTTGTTGTTTAACCAAAATATCATCCAGAGAAATATTACTGGTTTTCAATTTACCCTGATCGGAAAATAACGCAACGGTGTTCTCGATTGCGTTTCGTTGTTTAACTAAAATATCATCCAACGACACATCACTGGATTTCAATTTACCCTGTTTGTCTTGAAATACAACTATTTCATTAGGATCAACACTTGTTAAGTTCAACGTCTCAGCTATTTCATCTTTGATTAGTTTTTTTACATCCTTGACAGAATCAGGTTGTGCAGTGTCATCGGGTTTGGGTTTCAAAGATCTCCCCCAAATATCAATCATGTTATTGTAAAACTCTTTCTCTCTCTAAAAAGCGATTGCTGGTGTAGTCATGTACGACAATATGAGGTGGTTTTCTAGATGCTGAAATAGCGTCAAGGACATTTAATACTTCACTGCCGCATATTGGTGGGTCATTGATTTGTTGAGTTGGTAGCGTAGAATACCAAGTCTTCATTGGAAATTGTTTTATGTAACGCATAAATTCTTTTGGTGGGGCTAATCCATATGAATCAAAATAGACAATCCCACGTGGATCAATAGCGTATGCAACCGAGTGAGTTCCAGGTCCGGTGCTGTTATCGAGATTAATAATACCTGTTTCAGTTTTGTTTGGTTGATGTGGTAATTGATCTTTCATAAAAACACCTCTGAAATTTTTAATCACTAGTTTTTTAGCAGCATCCATTAAATCAAAATTGGACATGGGAACCATCGAAGATTTGGGAACCATCGAAGATTTCTGAATTAATAAACCGTTCCTGGTAGTCTCAGGCCTGATCCGTGAACGGATCTCCCGCTGTACCATGAATACGGGGTTCCTGGTAGTCTTAGACCTTTTCCGCTGTACCATGAATACGGGGTTCCTGGTAGTCTTAGACCCAATCCGTGAACGGATCGTCTCTTTTTTTTATATCTTTGTCCAGCTGCCTTTTTCAACGCCATTTCTGCTGCAGTACCAACGGCTCCTAACGCCGCTGCTTTAGCCACCGCTGGGGCTGCTGCTGAAATCAATGCTGGTATTGCAGCTAACAATGGAAATATACCACCTGATTTTATCATATTTTTAATAGCAGCCGCAGAAAGAGTAATCTGAACCCCTTTTTTATCCTTGAAAGCATCATTGAAATGTTTCACCTGACGAGTTGTCAGCGATAATTTATTTGCACCACCAGTCATTTGATTAGGTTTCAACGTGATTGTGGTTCCACATTTTTTAGCCGATTCTGATTGCAATTTTTTGATTTGACCAGGAGTTAACGCAACACTAATAACACTATATGACATTATACATAGTAGATTGATTCTAATTCAATGAAAAATCGAGAAAAATCAATCAAAGATTTTCTACTGGGGCATCTACCACTCTCATTCTTCCACCAACACCTTCGAGTAGCATTGATTTATCACTGAGAATGACAGCAACCGCTCTATAATCAGCAATACCACCACGAGTCACATTAGCTCTAAAGTGTATATCAACAACTGACTGTCTTGTCAAATCGAGATGTTCCAGTGAGAAGTAATAGATCGGATACAGATTTTTAAAATCATATTGTGATATTTGCAAACCAGTATCGACATTTTGGTCGCGTGCCATAAATGACAACAGACGATGATAAACTCGTGCAATATGATTTTCTGTGTAATTAAGTTGTATATCCTCGGATGGTTCCTGCTGGCCGTTTATTCTCAGTGAGACGTCTTTCACACCTAATTAATCAAATATCATATGGCTTCGTTCTTGATTATTAACTCGTGTGTTATCCTGTAACGCAATAAATATATGACGTGGCGCAGAAACGCCTTGATTTGATGCTAGGTTCCAAGTGAATAACCCGTTGATATTTGATTGCTTCACATCTGTACTCACGGTTAGCCAACTCAACAACGACTTTCCTCCTTGATCCATAAATGATAGTAATCGTCCTTCTGCGGTGATTGCTGGAGTCAACACTGGCATCCACAATGATATTTTTGTTAAATCGACTCTACCGGCATCAGCATTGGCGGCTGCAGCATTTGCTGGAATCCTCCAAATTGCATCATTATCATCACTTTTTCGTACAAGCGATACTGTATGCCTCGCCCCGTAGATAACTTTTCTGACGTTTCTACAGAATCCAAATATGTGATGCAGTGGAATCGCGCATGAAAATGATTTACGCTCTCCTTGCAACATTGAGTTTCGTGTTGCGGCTCCTAGATTGAAATTAGCATCGTTGTTTATAATCATATTCTCGACATCAGAATCACTATTATCACGTTTTATTGGTCGTCTTACAACAAATGGATTTCCACCAGCGGTATTCTTAGCATCTTTTGCAAACATCATAGAAGGTCCTGCTGATCTTGTATAATCATCAGAATATCTCGCTAACCCGATTATTGTTGTGGCCACATCAACATCACGATCTATGGACTCAATTTCTTTTCCATCAATGAGATATCTAGCACTCTCAAATAGCGCCATAATACCATTATTGACAAAACCGACTTGAGTACCAGCTGGATACGGTGCTGGTACAGCAGTAGTATCAGCAGCTGTTACACTTTCTCCTTCTACTTCAATAAATGCTTCACAGGGTAAAAGTATTTACTGGTATCATGGACTTGAAGATCAATTCTTGCTCGACTATTTGAGTCTATGGCATGATAGGCGTAATATTGATAATCGCGTACAGAATCATTCTTGGGGACTGGGGCATCTATATCAAATGCTGGATCAGGTGACCTTTTGAACATTTTATTCTATTTATCAGAGTCTAAATCGTGAAATCCTACGGATTTTCATCGTAAACGATTTTTCCATTTTCATCGTCGTAGTTTTTTAAAGCCACTTCCTGCTATCATGTTTGCAATATTGCTTTGGTCCCCTTGATTTACCATCGACGCTAGTTTTTCATCTACTGCGTTATTTATAATTTTACTAACACTTGCAGGCATTTCTTCTGTAGACGGTAACGGTTTCTTTTTTCGTCTCACTAATGATATTATTTTATCCTTCGCAGTTGAAAACGCTTTCCCGGCAAGATCTCCAACAGTACTAATACCCTTATCACGAATAACATCAATGGCTTTCATTGATAACTGTTTAGCTAACGGCATCACTTTTGGGGCCATTCTTGAAAAGAATCCTAAAATGGTATTGCCGAGGCCATCTCCATAGTATGCTTTATAAACTGGAAACCGTGAATTAACTACATAGACGAGGGTTGGTTTATCATGATTGTAATGGATGATCATTATTATAAAAACAATAGTGTTTTCAATTGTTATTTAATCACTATGATACCCATTTGCTAACTCGTGAATGAAATCTCGATATGTTTTGATATCCATGATACCGCCGGCAAATAACCGTCTACAGATATCAGCTGCTTCATTAATTATTTCTGGAGAGTTATTTCCAGCTCGGAATCCTCCTACAAGAACATCTAATCGTGATATATCATTGATAACACTATCAGGACAAGTGTTTCCAATCCTTGGATTTTGCAGTCCACTTCCGCTATAACCAGCTGCTTCATCTAGTTTTTCTAAACCCGTTTCTTGTAAATAATCATCATCATCATCATCATCATCAGGTGGTAGTTGTTGTTTTTTTTGTCTCCGTGTTGGTGTTTGACGTCGTTCTTCTAAATCATCATCATCATCAGGTGGTAGTTGTTGTTTTTTTTGTCTTCTTGTTTGTCTACGTGTTGGTGTTTGACGTTTTAGTTCTTGCCGTTCTTCTATTTCTCGTTGTCGCTCTTCTATTTGTTCTCTTTTATAATTACTAATTCCCTTTGTAAATTCCTTGTATCCTATCTCATCCTTATTCAAACGACCAATCCCTTTATTTAGTTTATACAAATAATCGAACCAATCATTACTTGATATTCTATCATTTTTATACTCGTCCTTTAAAAAATCTTTTTTTGAATTATAGCTTTGAGCAGCAAAATTACCAAAGGCTTGATAATCCTTTGATTTCAATAAACTAGGTTTTTTTATTAATATTTTAGCATGATCAGTAAATTTATTCAACAGAGAAACAGTCGTTTTTTTCGGATCAGTTTTTTCAGTTTGTTCAGTTTTCGCTGCTAGTTTTTCAAGTTCACCAATAACAGATTTTCCCGTCTCGGGACCATCTCCCAGTAAAGCACGCTCTACCCCCTTCGTTGCTGTGGTTACTGGTTTAAACAATTCTTCAGAACCCAGAGCAAAATCAGTTTGTAAACTCTGTCGTTGTTGCAGTTTATTTCTTACAGAGTCACGAATTGGTATAAATTTCTTAATTGCATCTAGTCGCTCACGAGCCAATCGGGTTGTTAATGCTTCATTGACCATTATTTGAAATCAGAAACCATTTTTCAATTGTAAAACAATTTTTCCCATCGATGATTCCATCCTTAACGGTCCAATTTTTTATTGCTGTGAAATATTTTTATTTTTTATCCATTGATTTTGCCTGTTTTTGACAGTTTTGGTGGTTTTCAGTTGAAAATCTCAAAGAGATTTTACAGTCAAGTAGTCGATTTTACATGGGATTTTCCATAAGGAAAAGCTGTTAAAACTCATTTTTGATGATTTTTAACCATTTTTCATCAATTTTTGCCTGTTTTCAGTGATGTTTGGTCATTTTTCATCGATTTTCATCAAAAAACCTCGTAGGGTCAAGTAGTCGATTTCCATAGAGAAAAGTTCTTAAAAGTTAGGATTCTATTTTATTTTCGGAGTGTGAAATATTTTCACTGATTCAATCAAAAAATGACAAAAAAATGAAAATCTCAAGGAGATTTTACTGTCTGACAAAATCTTTTGAGGGCCGGTCAATCAAAATAGTTCATTTTCTTGAATTAACGCTCGTAAGTTTCTAATTTTAGAATTAACTTCCTTTTTCAATTCATATTCGTTACCCGATTCTTTTCGTATTCCTTCCACGATAGTATATAACGGAACAAACACATCTACTTCACTGGAAAATGCAAGAGAGTCTCGAATAGAATTTTGAATTTTTTTGATGAGTGCATATTTCTTTGGTAACATATACTTGTTAGTGCTAACTCCGTATTCTATATCCTGAAAATCCGACTTGATTTGATCAGTATTTAACCCATCTGACAATTTAATATTCTGATTTTTCAATTTTGCAATTTCAACTATGATGCTATTCATAATTTCAGAATTCATATATGATAATACATATTTCTAATTCATTTTTCAACAATAAATGAGCCGTTAATATTTTTAAAATTCAGTCTGTATATATAAATATCTTTTTTAAAATAATTCTGTATATATAAATATATTTTTTAAAAATTCAGTCTGTATATATAAATATCTTTTTTAAAAATTCAGTCTGTATATATAAATATATTTTTTAAAATTCAGTCTGTATATATAAATATCTTTTTTAAAATAATTCTGTATATATAAATATATTTTTTAAAAATTCAGTCTGTATATATAAATATCTTTTTTAAAAATTCAGTCTGTATATATAAATATATTTTTTAAAATTCAGTCTGTATATATAAATATATTTTTTAAAATTAATTCTGTATATATAAATATCTTTTTTAAAATTAATTCTGTATATATAAATATATTTTTTAAAAGTAATTCTGTATATATGAATATCTTTTTTAAAATTAATTCTGTATATATAAATATATTTTTTAAAATTAATTCTGTATATATAAATATATTTTTTAAAAATTCAGTCTGTATATATAAATATAAATGCAGACAAAAATAAATATCAACCATGATGAGCGGTTATCAGTCATTTGACCCCCTTGATATAGGCCGCTTTGGTTCTATTTGCATTCATTGGGTCCCTTATTAGGCCTTTGTGTCTTTCATAGGGTCCTTTGTTAGAGCATTTTTCTGTTTCTGTTTTATATCAGAATGTTTTTGCTCTTTGAGATATGACCCTATGACCGTTTCTTTTAGCCTATAATTCATTCTGGGGTTACCCAATGTGCATCCACGAACCTTTTTTTGGCCGGTAATTCATTTTGAACACCATACGGGGCTACCCAAATGTAATGGAGAGCTAATTACATCCATGGATGTTATTTATTTTAGGGCATTTATGTGTTTACATTCAACATGCAGCCCATGAAATCAAATTCATGGTTGCGTAAGTTGTCAAAAACCGACAACCCACCGCTACCATAAATTTGATAGCATGGGTTTACATGTTATGTGAATGCACACAGAGGGGTTGCCCTCCCTCCCCTCAATTAAATAGAAAAAAAAAAAAAAACATCCACCGTTTCACCATCAGACAATTTGTCTGCTATGGGGCGCGAACATGTGAAGAATAATTGTCTGGGTTTACAAGCCAAACACGATACCGTTAGACCACTGTTCACGTCCATAAAGAATAACGTTTTTTAACATATATATGTTGTAAACATTCATATAGTATATAAAGGGAATTAATACAGCAATCCGCAAGGTATGCTATTTTATTTTCTTGAATTACTTATTAATGGTGTTTCACAGTATTTAAATGAGACAGCATATTTGACTTAAACACTAAAACAAAGAATATAATTGTTTGAAAACATTTCTTTTCTTACAAAACAATGCCCAGCCGCTGAATCGCAATAACCCATAAAACAACTTAACACAATCTAAGGGAGAAAGTATACACGTGTGTTATCCTGTAACGCCTGCATCTCCGGATCACATCCTATGTTTATGAAATACGCATTAATCGCACGTGAGACAGAATATTTGACTTAAACACTAAAAAAAAGAAAATATTTCTTTTCCTATAAAACAATACCCAGCCGCTAAATCACAATGATAACTCCCTTGGTTATATCCATTGGTTATATTTAAGAGTTGTCTCCCTTGGTGTTATAGACATACGAAAATCGAATTTTTTGTCCTGTCTCTTTTGAAATGGTAAAGAATTATTCTGAGAATCGGAATCAATATAACCATCCTTGATTCTATTATTCAAGAATTAAGTTATCATTCAACACCTACAGAGAACATTAAATGTTCACATATTAATCTATCTATCTGACTGATCAAATACCACAAATCCAACTGGATTCTTCAATCTGCGGTTTCTGATAATACCATTATGGAATGCTTCATAATTAACAAGCACGGGTGAGGTCTGAATTCTTGGTTCATTTGTATAATAACACTATTTTTCTAATTCATTGTTTGGTTTAATTATAAGTCTCTGTATATAATCTTGAGGAGTCTTTATGATTTTGTCATCGTTGGGGTCAATGACAGTATTTTTTATTCTTTTATCATAATAGCGTTTTAGTTCCCTGTATCGTTTGCCGCCACACCTAAGACATAATTGCGACCTTCCCCTAACCCCAACCCCACATCGAATACAGGGTAACGGACCAAGGCTTCCACAACGAAAGCTTTGCATATGATACCAACAGAATTCATTTCTGCATGATTTGTTACACGGTGTCACTGATCCAATCATAAGCCATTTGCAATGATTCATTATACTTAAATCTTTCATTTAAATACTTGTTTTAATTATAGTATGGAGGAGTTCGAGAGATTATCGAAAATTAAGCCTTGGAAAAGTGTTCAATTCAATCTTGATAGAGTTTCTGATACACCAAAGAATAAAATTCTTGATAGAACCTTGATTAGTAAAATCAGAGACTGTTTTAATGAATTCAAGCGTGATGGGGCAGCTCATTGTTGGTCAACATTTCGAATTGATGGTGTTGTTGACGCTACCATGAATGATGAAAAAGCAGCAGTGATAATCTCACGTCTTGGGGAAGAAAGAAATTTTTTTCGAATAAAATTCCTTATCCGTGATAATGGAAAATGGATCATTAGGGACAAATACGAGCCTATTCTTAAGGGCAAAAAAACTGTCACTGTGAATCAGGATTCAAAACCAGGAATTTTGACTGGAATTGACAAACCCTACTACGAAAGATCTTATCCTGTCACAGCAGTTGTTTACGGGATATATCCGCTCAATGAAAAACCTGATATTTCAAAACTAGCACCCATGAAATATTCGACAGGGCTCAATTGTGTAGCGGCACGAATAATGGAACACTTCACAAATGCGTCCCGGGGAAATAAACTAACTGATCTAAGACGAAAAAAAATAACCGAATGGGAACTGACAGTGAAACAGCATGGGGCAACAATTCAAGATATAGCCAAATTAGAAACATCATTGAGATTTCCAATATCGGTAAGGACAATCACCGGAGAAGTATTATACGAATCGAAATATAATAAAAATGGAACCCCAATACAGATTATTGATCATAACGAACACGCGTGGTCATCTGCAGTAACAATATTCCCACGGGATAGAACCGTAAAATATCTATCCCAAACTCTGTTTGGAACCGAAGAGTTTTTTTCAGAGCAGAAATTATTTGATGCTATTTACCATTTGAGTAAAAACGATTCTGTGTCAGTGTGGCTATTTCATAGTGCTTCAGACGAAGAATGTAGATTTGATCAGTTTGTAAGGCCCAACGGAGAATTGTACCGTACTGAAGAGCTGCATAATCAAATGAAACAACTAGCTAGTGAGTTTTCTCCCCAGAGTTCTCTGGGGGAAGACAACGATCAATTATTAGCAAACTGTTTTACACTTCCATCAGTTGTAGCACATTTTGCTAGGAAGAAAAACGCGTGGAAACCAACACGAAGTGAGTTCTTATCAGAGGTCAAATTGTCTTGTCTTGAATACGGCCATGGAGGATTATGGAATACAAAATACACTGCTGATACCGTTATTTCCGTTGATATGATTGCGTGTTATCCAGGAAGTTTTCTTGGGTATGGAGAATGCGAGAAATATTTCAAACGATTTGGACACCCTACACACGAAATGACCCGTGTTGCTATTAATGGACCACTGCCACATTTCGATTTAACCGGATTCGCTTGTGTAGTATCATTTGAAATGGCTACAGGACTTCATCCGTGTAGTTATCTTTGGATTGGTAAACACATGTCTGAAAAACACTGGATGCCAATAGTGTTATTACGGTATATGCTTGATTGTAAGATGTTAAAATCATTAATTGTCAGTGAAGCAATTATATCCTATCGAGCACAGAAATCAGTCTGGTTACCACAACCTGATCTAGAAAAAATAATTAGCGAAGAGCGAAAACTGTTTCCTGATTTTAATGAACAACAAATCATGGATTGGTCCAGACAGTTATTTGAAATCAGAAACAATGAAGCAAAAGATCTTGGACGAAGAATAATCGGTAAATTTACCCAAGGTGGCAAAGATGATAATACGAGATATTCTTCACGATTGATTATAGACAATGCTGAATACGATTTTGTAATCAAAGATTTAACGAATAGGGTCTTATATGTCAATCGTAAGGACGCATTTATGTCCGATGGAACCAAATTGGGTACAATTGTTACTTACACTGATGGATACAATCCGCAGTACACACATTTGAGAGCTTCTATGCTTGGTTATGCTTCTATTAATTTATTTTCAATGATCAATAGATTTCCTACCACCGCAGTTAGAGTTGCTACTGACTCATTATACATAAATAGCAAAATGGCTGATTTTAAGGCTACTGGCAACGAGAATTGGGGGTCATGGAGAATTAAGAATGAAATGCTTCATGATTATATTCCATCAGCAGATGTTACCATTGAAAATAATTACTTAGAAAGCAATCAGTGTTCAGAATTTTCTAGTGCACCACCGATTTCTGATCCAATCTGTAGATATAAAACAGTTTATTTAAACGGTTGTGGCGGGTCAGGAAAAACAACCCGGGCAATTGAGTTATTCCGTGTTTCCAATCCAAACATGATTGTACTAACACCGACTCACACACTTGCAAGAGAAATGATACAGAGAGGGGTAAATGCCTGCACTTATCACAGCTTTTTCCGATGGAAGGGAGATAAATGGACTCCTGAGCGCATGGGAGAGAAATTTATTCCTGAAATTATCATTTGGGATGAAATAGACACAGTGTCAGAAGATGTCTTAAAAATATTTCTTGAGTGGTTGTTATTGAAGAATACAAAAGTCGTCATGTGCGGTGATCACGGGCAACCACCACCATTTGTCGGTGCATCTCCCCATGAATGGCTAAAGGGTTTTGTAGACTATTATGAAGAAATTGATACCGATCATAGATCACTTGATGAAAAATTAAAAGAGTTTAAGAAATTAATTAGATTACAACCGGATAAAATCCAGTGTGAAATAGCCCGTGAAATAATTTCGGAAACTCCCATGAATGAGTTTTGGGAAGCGTGGAGACCAAATGATTTAATCATTGCAAGTAGAAAAATAGTCAGGGACACACTTCAGATGAAGTTATTTGAATTGCATAAACAAAAATTTGCAACACTTCCAGTACCGTTATGTTATAGGCCATCGGATACACGAAAACAGAACATCGAAGTTGATATTCCAGGCCTGACAGAGTCAGGGCGTGAAAAGCAGATTCTCGTATTAAATGATATTGTGCTGGTTGATATCAATGTCGTTGAAGATGCATTGCGTGCTAATAAATCCCCATGGACGCTAGGTTATGCAGCAACAATACACTCTTCACAGGGATTGACTATATCGGATACAATTGTTTGGATGGTAGATAATCGCATAGAATGGTCGAATTTAGTCTATCTCGCAGTGTCTAGAGTACGAAAAATAAATCAACTTCGAAGAATTGTCTTCGATGATGAAATCATTGGTGGCGATGATGAAATCATTGGCGATGATAATGATATTATTGATAAAAAACTCTCCGGTTACAAACAACAAGACAAAAAAAAAACAACGAGAATTTGATATTGATGCTGAATTAATAATTACTCTGAAGCAACAACAGAATAATCACTGCGCGAGTTGCAATTGTATAATGCGTTGGCAGTATTCGGATAAGGATCCTCGCCAATTCACCGTTGACAGAAAAAATAACAATCTCGGTCATGTCAGAAATAATGTGATGTTGACTTGTCTTGAGTGCAATAGACGCAAGGGTGCTAGTTAAGCCCATGCGGTGGTAATTGAGTATCCTCAGGTATCACTTGTAATTGTTGTCTAGTAAAACCCCGTTGAGGGGCAGTTGAATCCAGTTTATAGATTGGAGGTCTACCCGTAGATCGTGTTATACTAGATATCTTGTGTGCAGTAACACTCCAAATAGGATCAGTAGCCCTTTTTGTGCCACCCTCAAGCTCTCCTGGTTCGTATAAGTACCTCACAATGACATTACTACCAAGAATTGGTTGGGAAACGCTAAAATCCTTTTGTGGTTTTTGAGGTATCGACTTCTTTTTAATCGCGTTGATAGGTTTCATGTTGATGGTTCTAGTAATCTCGTTATTCAGTGCAGTAATCACAGCTGGTAACCTTTTAACCCATTCACGGGATCTTTTTTCTTGGATGAATTCTTTTGCGTATTGATATCCAAATAACCGCTCAGCAAGGGTTTTATTAAACCGTTCTACAATTGCCTGATCACGATGTAGCGCAGTATGTCCTCGTCTGATAGTGACTTTATGATTTTTCATTGTAGATAACACTACACCCTGAAATTCTTTGCCGGGATCAATTTGTAATAGATTTGGCCAGTGCAGAGGACTCCTTCGATAAATCCTTTCAAATGCAGAAGCCACTTCAGTGGCTGATTTTGTTTTTAACGGTTCTGCTTCTTTGTATCGACTTGCAATATCAACTACGGTTAATGCGTATTTGTAACCACGATCATGTGGCAGAAATAATAGATCAGCCTGATGAACTTCATTAGGAACTGTCACATCAAAATGCGAGAATTGAATTTGTTTAGGCGGTGGTAGATAAATTTGCCATAGTGCCTGTTTGGATAACCAATGAGCCGCAGTGGTTTTTTTTCACTTTTGCAGCGCTAGCGAGTTTATGGATTGCTGATTTACCCCTCCAGTATCCTCTTGGGGAATAATAAATAGATTCCATGTTGTTATTAATTACCAGCACCTAACATCAATTTACTTTTCATAGCCGATTTTATCAAAAAGGAAGCCAATTTTTCTTTGAAAGATTTATCAGAAATAGCATTTAACGCATGAATTAATTTCACATCTGCTAGATGCCTGTGCTGCAGATTACTGCTTTTATAAGATACATCATGAAGGTGACAGGCCTTATCAATAGCGTTTATTGGTTCCTCACCGGTTCGGGGCTGATTTTGATCATTGAGTCTGATATCAAGTCTTGTTCCCGGTCCACAATAGCTATATCCTGGAAGGTGCTTTTCTCCAGGGTATTTTGCCCATGGAGTTCCAGGGAGTTTAGTTAGCTTGGCTGCGATATCACCTCCTCGTTCTTTTTTAAAGGTTCCTTGAGTTCCTTGGGTTTAGAAACAAATCTAAATTTCTTTGTACTACATTGTACGCATTTACCAGAAAGCGCTGATCGGTTATTTTTAGTTGTAATCGTCGTCAAGTCATCTGTGCCAGTACGTTTTTTACACTTCACACAATATAGATCCATAATTTATATATAACGGCATGAATATAATTGATTATTCAGCTACCCGACGACGGGAACCTATTAAACATCATGAAATGTTGCCGAATTCAATTAGAATGATTATAATCGGACCATCTGGAAGCGGAAAGACACAACTGCTACTTAATTTGATAACGAGATGGATGAAATGGAACAAATTGTATTTAATAGCCCCGAGTGTAGACGATCAGCGATGCTATGAAGTGCTAAAGGATTTTAACGAGAAAGCAAAAGAATTTCAAATCGATGAAGATTTTATTGAGTTTATTACTGATATAGAGGAAGCCCCGAGCATTGATGCTATTGATGGAAGTATTAACAATTTAGTGGTATACGATGATATCATGTTAGATAATCAAAAAAATCCTGCTAGAATATTTTCCCGAGGCAGGCATAAAAACACTGATGTGATCTATGTCACTCAACGATACACTCAGATACCAAAAGTGATCAGAGATAACTGCAATGTGTTGTGTGTATTTAACGGCGTTGATACTCATACGCTACGAAATATTCATCAGACCTGGTGCAGCGGTGATATGAATCATAATCAATTTAGAAATTTCTTTAGTCACGCTCAGTCAAAACCACACGGATTTGTGACAATACATTTAGCAGACCCTAGGACACGATATCGTATCGGACTAGATCAAATATTCGGTTAACCCATAGCAGCAGAGAGGGTGAGTGACAACGACGTTGCGACATCAACGAAAACGCGAATGCGAATCCCATGTTCACTGTCATTATTTCGCGAGAAGGGTCTAGTGTTATTTGGAGGGTATAATCAAAAATAAAAACAAAAAATGTTGTAGGATTCACCCTCTCTGCTGCTACCCACTTACCCCAATCCCCAGACTGCCCGGCTTCAGCGAGGGAACACACTACAGTAGGGATCATGAACTCGTTTCATCTAGATTAATATCTAGTTACTAAACACCACTTTGAAAGTAACAACTTGATTTCTGAAAATCATTGTGGGCTTAGAAATGAAAGATCCACTACGGATCAATTAATAAGATTATAAACTGCAATCAAACTGGCATTCAACTCTGTAAGAAAAGCGGATAGAAACTTAATTGCGGTATTTATTGATCTGGAAAATGCATTCGACCTTGTATGGACCAAAGGCCTTATAGCCAAATTAAATCATTACGGCAATACGGGTCGCATGTTCAACTCTATAGAAAATTTTCTGACCGACCACAAAATTATAACTAGGGTAGGGGCAACTTACTCTGAGGAACACACCCTTGAAAATGGAACTCCACAAGGGATTGTACTCAGCCCCATCCTCTTTAATCTAATGATAAACGACCTTGACAAATTTGGCATCACCAAAAATTGAATTATTATAACTTGCTGATGATAGTGGACTATAGAGAGCAGGCACCCCTTCAACCACCAACATATGGCTGAACTTCAAACCAGCTTAAATAACATAGGAAAATGGGCTGATAAATTGGGCTTCAAACTATCGCACCAAAAAAACGGTAGCCATTTTTTTCACCCGACGTAAGATATTCGAACAATATCCCAAATTTACAATACAAAATAAAGAATTAACATTCATGAAAGTAGCTAAATTTCTGGATATGTACTTTGATGAACACCTAACATGGGTGCATCGTATAGATGAACTAGTTCAAAGATGAAACCAGGACTTAAATCTATTAAGAAGCCTAAAAGGCACTCAGTGGGGTGCCAACCAAAACACTTAACACTGTATATGGCATTAATAAGATCTAAACTTGACTATGGGTGCAAAGTATACACCACGGCACCCAAACGTCCCTTAAACAAACTAAATAAAATACAGATGAAAGCCCTACTCATTGGTACCGGCGCATTGCCATCAACCTAGACAGCTGAGCTACAGGTTTTAACAGGGGTACTGCCATTACATCTTAGAAGGCAGGAACACATCTTAAGATATGCAGCCCGACTGTCGACCCATGCGAAATCGCACCCCACGTACCTGGATATCAAACAAATGCAATACCCCCTTTAGAAAAACTCTCAAGAACACCACCTCTATGGGAAAACCAGTTCATAAATTAAAAACTAAACTTCCAATAGACATATTCCAAGTAGAAAACAACATAACGTACGACAAAGAACCTTGGAGCAATGTACGAACGAAAGTAAATATCTCCCTATCAGATAAAGGAAACAAGGAAAACCAACAAAACTATTACATTAGCATTAGAAATAATAAATAATCAATATAAAAAATTTACAAACATTTACACGGATGGCTCAAAAATAACAAATCCTTTCAAAACAGCTGATGCAATGGTGATACCAGAATATAATATTCAAATGGGCAGACGTCTACTGGACCACTGCTCCATGTATACAGCTGAATTTTGAGCCATCCTAGAAGCATTAAAGTGGACTGAGGAAAATAAACCAAATAAGACTGTGATTATTAACAACTCGCTAAGCGTCCAAACCTCAATCCAAAATAACACCACAAAATCTAGAGAAAATTTCTTAAAACAAATTAACCTAATACTGCAAACCCTGAAATCAAATACACTAGTTGTAGAATTTATGTGGATTCCATCCCACATTGACATCAAAGGTAATGAGTTAGCAGACCATCTTGCTAAAAACAAACTCGACGAACCTAATTACATGACATTTAAATATATCCAAACTGAACTATATAGTTTAATTAACACAATGATTAATAAAAAATGGCAAACCGATTGAGACATAAATAAACAAGGGAGAATATTACACAACATCATTAAGGAATTTAGTAAAGTAATAAAACCACCCAGATGCACAGGTTAAGAACAATCTAAAATGAATAGAATAATAATAGGAAAAACCAAACTGGCAAACAGCTTTGGAAAATACATAGGACCCTTCCCACATAACATTAATTTCCACAATGGTAACACCCCAGAAGATTTACACCATATCTTCAACACTTGTACAAAAACCCAAAAAGAAAGGGACAAATTTAGATCAAAAAAAATAAACATAGCCGCACCAAGTACATACCCAGAAGTAATCCAATTAACTAACACCAACCCTCACGGAACATTCAAAAATATGATTGAACTGCTTAAAACAACAGGGCTAATTGAAAATATATAGAGACATCGGCTAAACACCTAAAACAATCGAAAATTTTAACATGTATAACAACCTTAAGGAGCAAAATATAGCACCACAATGAGGTCACGTGGTTTCATTGACGAATCACTTGACGGGCTACTAAAACACCTAAATAACATACTAATTTTGAAATTTATAACAACCTTAAGAAGTAAATCGTAGCAAATCGTAGCCCCACAATAAGGTCACATGGGTTCATTGACCAATCATTTGACGGGCTACTAAAATACCTAAAAAGCATACTCATTCTGAAATTTATAACAACCGTAAGAAGAAGTAAACTGTAGCCCCACAATGAGGTCACATGGGTTCATTGACCAATCATTTGACAGGCTACACACTTAAAGCAGCCAAAGAGAATTAGATGAAGCATCAGGGATAATAAAAGATATAGAAATAAACATTCAAGCATTTAAGAAAATAACATCAGGTACAAAAACAAAAGGGTGGACTATGTATACCATCATCTAGGAATTAACACTCCTCTCTATCTATTTCTAACTTTTTCCAAATACAATAAACACCAAAACCGTCAGACCATGCGGCACAATGCTGCATCCAAATACCAATTAGTATTCTCCTAAAAACTAAATCAGAAATTCAAGGTGATATCGAACCTCGAACCATCAGAAATGCCGGACTAGTACATCCGCATTAATAGGCTGTCACATCATGGGACTGTATACACTTTTGTAACAACAGCACAGAGTATTTCCAAATTGATAGGGACAATTTTAGATCTAGCTACCCAAAAGACAGGAAGATACCAGTGCTGACAATCAAGATGAAGGGAGGCCCAAGGAACAAGACACGACAAGAGGACACCGAAGCAAACAAACCAAAATGAGTGAAGACTGGTTAACATTACGTAAACCTCCATCAAAAAGCCCTTCTAAGGGCTACTGACATTTAGCCAAGCAGCAGAGAGGGTGAATCCTACAACGTTTTTAGACAAAATTTGATTGAAATCCTAAAACGAGCCTTCCTACGATCCTATTTTAACCAAAAAAAGGCGAACCCTACAACGTTTTCAGACAAAAAAATTGATTGAAATCTCCCTATGAAATCATTTTAACTAAAAAAATGAAAACGATTTTTTAATCAATTTTGGTCGCAACTTGTTGTCATCTACCCTCTCTGCTGCTAAAGTTTTCAGTTCTGGGTTAACAAAAATAATAAATAATTTGCTCGAGTCTTTAGGACGAAAATCATTTATGATTTCACAAACAGACTAATCGCTAACACCTCTTCTTGTAAATCAATCAGATTATTTGACTGGTCGGTGAGTTTGAAATTAATTCTGGTTAATGAATTATTATGGCATCGCATATAGACAGGATTAATTGGGTTTTCAATAATTAGGAATCCTGGAGGAGCTGTTGGTGCAAATGAATAAAGAATATATCCTTGCTGAGCTTGATTTGATCGTTCGAGATTAATTTGATAGCTTCCTTCGATAACATCACACACTAAATTAAGTGCAATCACTGAGGATATATTCACGTTGAACGGAGCGATATGCCTGCCGCCACCGTCTGGGTCATTATTGTGTTTGAGGATTTTTATTTCCGGTGATGCTGTTTTTTTCCATGCATCATGAATTATTTTAAAACCAATATCGATGGTGTCACTGAGAAGTTTTTTTAGTTCCGGTACGTTATATCCTGGTAGTTTAAATGTAGGGATATCTTCAACGCGGATTTTATATTGATTTGCAAATCCTGTTCTCGATGTGGGGTTTTTATCATCGAGTATTACTTGAATAATTTGTGAATTAAATGTTTCCATATCGTCGATAATTTTATTGCATGTTTCTACGACGCTGATAAATTCATCTCGGCTGAGAGAGCCGGATTTAAGAGATATTAACAACAGCGATAAATCATTATTCATTGCTGTGAAATTTTTAATGATTTCAGGTTCGTTAACAAAATTATATTCCTGCAATGGTCCACCCTCCGCCCTATGTTCGTATGCTAACCCAAAAAACTCTATAAATATGTTGTATTTTTTATAACTCCTTATTGGATTTTTAGGTTTTATCCTGTCTGTGACATAATCAGTTTTTTGTGGTTCTGGTAAATCAACGGTTTCCTCCAGAGTTTTACTCTGGGGCGGTAATTCAGGCCATCCTAGTACGGTTCTTATTGAGCTTTGATAGATATCTACTACGTATCCTTCTGTGCTTATCTCAATTGCGGATGATAGCGTCGGTTCATGAACTGTTATAGCGATTTTTGACTCTACTCCAGTAATCGATTTTATTCTACGCGCGAATTCATCATTGATTTGTTCGATTTGGTATGACCCTGTTGGTATCGAAACGACGTTCCAGTCTGGAGTTCCGTCGGGTTTATTCTTATTTGCAAACACTAAAGAATTATTCGGTTGTTGACCACCAAATGGTTTTGATCTGATATTAGGCCAACTGTGATACACTCGTAGTTTTGCAAGCGCTATCTCCTTCACTGGGACCGGAGAGGGGAAATTCACACTGAATTCTGGATTCGTTGATGTTATTGATATCATACTCGTTTGTACTGGTTTCGTGTTCTCCACTATTTGTTGAAGTAATTCCTGCTGTGTCGTCATTATACTCATGATTTATTTCTAATTTTGGTATCGAGGAATCATAAATACTGACCATCACTGAGAATTCACAATCTGGTAATGTTGATATTATTGAGATCATTTTGTTTTTTGGGTTCGTGTTTTCTGATTCCATCGGTGTTGTCATTGTTATTATACTCATGTTGTCGCTCTAATTTCGATATCGCGGAATCAAAAATACTGACCATCGCTGAGAATTCACTATCTGATATAATCGTATTGTCGAGTGACGACGATATCATCAATGATAATTGCGAATATGCGGTTGATGCAATATGAAATTGAAGTAAGTAATTCTGCAGTTTACTCTGGCTGCATGATGATATCTTTTTTGCTATCCCGGTTAATATACCCCCGATTGTAGCCACCGCAGAAATGCAAATTGGAACTACGACCGGGGCAATCATTGTAACCGATGCAAGTATTATTCCGGCACCAGTGAGAACGCTTGACACCGAGTACATAATAACATCAATTGCGGTGATTTTTCGTCGGTATTTTTTTATTTTTATTTGATATTCCTCAGTGAGGGTTTTGAGTCTATTTTGAAATTCTCTGACCTGATCATAGCGACATTGCGTCGATGACAAAGTCATTATTGTTTATTTTAAAAACACTAGCGTTTTCAATTGTGAAATCCTTTCAATTTAGTTATTTACTTAAATCCGCTACGAATTCCACATACCACGTTATTGAAACCCTAATCAAACTTTTATCAGTATATGTTATAGTGAACTTTTCAGTTTTATCCTTGTCGATGATCGTTGAAATCGTATTGTTGACCCCGGATGAACTCGACGATGATATATTAAATTGAGTTAATGGTGTTACTAGTGTTAATCGATAAATACCCTTAACGGTTGCAGTGATATCTAATTTGTTGTTTGTAGGTGTCCACTCAAATGATCCGTGTTGGATTGTCTATACTACGTTATTGGTTTTCTCATGAGGAATTTTTGTTTTTTCAATGATTGTTATCATCCTCGAAAAATCACCTTTGACGGCTTCGATGAAGTTTTTCGTCTCATCGATGGATTTTTTAATATCAGGGAGTTTTATTTCAATTTTATCCAACTGGGTTCCAATAAATTTATCAATGATATTTCTACGAAATGATATAAACTGTTTTCCGTTATCTTCAATTTTAGATTCAAGTATTTTTAGTACAGCCAGAGAATTGTTTAACTCATCGTTGAGAGTTTTTAATCGATCTGTAATCGTCGAAACGAGTACACCCGGTTTGAGTTTACCCTGATCGGAAAATAACGCGATAGTATCCTCGATTGCGTTTTGTTGTTTAACTAAAATATCATCCAGAGAAATATTACTGGTTTTCAATTTACCCTGATCCGAAAATAACGCAACGGTGTTCTCGATTGCGTTTCGTTGTTTAACTAAAATATCATCCAGAGAAATATTACTAGATTTCAATTTACCCTGTTTGTCCTGAAATACAACTATTTCATTGGGTTCAACACTTTCTAAATTCAACGTCTCAGCGATTTCATCTTTAATTTTTTTTGTTATATCCTTGATAGAATCAGGGGTTGCAGTGCCATCGGGTTTGGGTTTCAAAGATCTCCCCCAAATATCAATCATGTTATTGTAAAACTCTTTCTCTCTCTAAAATCGTTTTTGACGACTTCGTCGTTGCCAGCGATTGCTGGTGTAGTCATTTACGACAATATGAGGTGGTTTTCTAGATGCTGAAATAGCGTCAAGGACATTTAATACTTCGCTGCCACATATTGGTGGGTCATTCATTTGTTGTGTTGGTAGCGTAGAATACCAAGTCTTCATTGGAAGGGTTTTTATATACCGCATAAACTCTTTTGGTGGGGCTAATCCATATGAATCGAAATAAACAATCCCACGTGGATCAATAGCGTATGCAACCCAGTGAGTTCCAGGTCCGGTGCTGATATCGAGATTAATAATACCTGTTTCAGTTTCGTTTGGTTGATGTGGTAATTGATCTTTCATAAAAACACCTCTGAAGTTTTTAATCGCTAGTTTTTTAGCAGCATCCATTAAATCAAAATTGGACATAGGAATCTTCGATTCCTCAATTAATAAATCGTTCCTGGTAGTCTCAGGCCTGATCCGTGAACGGATCTCCCGCTGTACCACGAATACGGGGTTCCTGGTAGTCTTAGACCCAATCCGTGAACGGATCGTCCCTTTTTTTATATCCTTTCCCAGTTGCCTTCTTTAGTGCCATTCCTGCTGCAGTACCAACGGCTCCTAACGCTGCCGCTTTAGCCACCGCTGGGGCTGCTGCTGCAATCAATGCTGGAATCGCAGCTAACAACGGAAATATACCGCCTGTTTTAATCATATTTTTGATAGCAGCCGCAGAAAGAGTAATCTGAACACCTTTTTTGGCTGCAAGTGCATCATTGAAATGTTTCACCTGACGAGTTGTCAGCGATAGTTTATTTGCACCACCAGTCATTTGGTTGGGTTTCAACGTGATTGTGGTTCCACATCGCTTAGCCGATTCTGATTGCAATTTTTTTAATTGACCGGGAGTTAACGTAACACTAATAACACTATATGACATTATACATAATAGATTGATTCTAAATCGTTTACAATTTCAATTACATGTTTTCTACTGGGGCATCTACCACTCTCATTCTTCCACCAACACCTTCGAGTAGCATTGATTTATCACTGAGAATGACAGCAACCGCTCTATAATCAGCAATAGCACCACGAGTCACATTATTAGCTCTAAAATGTATATCAACAACTGACTGTCTTGTCAAATCGAGATGTTCCAGTGAGAAGTAATAGATCGGATATAGATTTTTAAAATCATATTGTGATATTTGCAAACCAGTATCGACATTTTGGTCGCGTGCCATAAATGACAACAGACGATGATAAACTCGTGCAATATGATTTTCTGTGTAATTAAGTTGTATATCCTCGGATGGTTCCTGTTGGCCGTTTATTCTCAGTGAGATGTCTTTCACACCTAACTGATCAAATATCATATGACTGAAACGTTGATCGCCAACTCGTGCGTTATCTTGTAACGCAATAAATATATGACGTGGCGCAGAAACACCTTGTTTTGATGCTAGATTCCACGTGAATAACCCGTTGATATTTGATTGCTTCACATCTGTACTCACGGTTAGCCAACTCAACAACGACTTTCCTCCTTGGTCCATAAATGATAGTAATCGTTCTTCTGCGGTGATTGCTGGAGTCAACACTGGCATCCACAATGATATTTTTGTTAAATTGACTTTACTGGCATCAGCATTGGGATTTGCAGCATCTGCTGGAATCCTCCAGATTGCGTCATTATCATCACTCTTTCGTACAAGCGATACTGTATGCTTCGCCCCGTAGATAACTTTTCTGACGTTTCTACAGAATCCAAAAATATGATGCAGTGGAATCGTGCATGAAAATGATTTACGCGCTCCTTGCAACATTGAGTTTCGTGTTGCAGCTCCTAGATTGAAATTAGGATCGTTGTTTATAATCATATTCTCGACATCAACATTAGCAGCACCAGCATTATTCTGTGGTCGTCTTATAATAAATTGATTTCCTCCAGCGGTATTCTTACCATCTTTTGCAAACATCATAGAGGGTCCTGCTGATCTTGTATAATCATCGGAATATCTCGCTAACCCGATTATTGTTGTAGCCACATCAACGTCACGATCTATGGACTCAATTTCTTTTCCATCAATGAGATATCTAACACTCTCAAATAACGCCATAATACCATTATTGACAAAACCGACTTGAGTACCAGCTGGATACTCTGTATCATTTGTTCTTATAATCTCTCCTTCGATTTCGATAAACGCTTCACAGGGCAAAAAATATTTACTGGTATCATGGACTTGAAGTTCAATTCGCGATCGACTATTTGCGTCTATTGCATGATAAGCGTAATATTGATAATCGCGTACAGAATCATCCTTGCCAACTGGGGCGTCTATATCAAACGCCGGATCATGTGATTTTTTGAACATTTTATTCTATTTATCAGAGTCTAAATCGTGAAATCATAAACGATTTTCATCGACGTAGTTTTTTAAAGTCGCTTCCTGCTATCATATTTGCAATATTGCTTTGGTCCCCTTGATTTATCAAGGGAGTTAAAGCCATCGACGCTAATTTTTCGTCTACTGCGTTATTTATAATTCTACTAACACTTGCAGGCATTTCCGCTGTAGACGGTAACGGTTTCTTTTTTCGTGATTTCACTAATGATGTTATTTTATTCTTCGCAGTTGAAAACGCTTTTCCAGCAAGATCTCCAACAGCACCAATACCCTTATCACGAATAACTTCAATGGCTTTCATTCCTAGTTGTTTAGCCAACGGCATCACTTTTGGAGCCATTCTCGCAAATAACCCCGCAATGGTATTGCCTAAACCATCTCCGTAGTATGCTCTATAAACTGGAAACCGTGAATTAACTACGTAGACGGGGGTTGGTTTATCATGATTGTAGTGTATGATCATTATTTGAAATCAGAAACCATTTTTCAATTGGAAACGCTAGCGTTTTTATTCAGTCTCGGTGATTAATCACTGTGATACCCACTTTCCACTAACTCGCCAATGAAATCTCGATATGTGCTGATATCCATGATACCACCCTGAAATAATCGTCTACAGATATCAGATGCTTCATTAATTATTTCCGGTGAGTTATTTCCAGCTCGGAACCCTCCTACAAGAACTTCTAATCGTGATATATCATTGATAACACTACCAGGGCAGAAACTCTTTGAGTTTCCAATCCTTGGATTCTCACTGGAATCTTGCAATCCACTTCCGCTATAACCAGTTGCTTCATCCTGTTTTTCTAAATCGGCTTCTTGTAATAAATAATCAAGAAAATCATCAGCAGGTGGTAGTTGTTGTTTTTTAGGTGAAAAAGATATTTTCTTTGCAGGTTGCTGTCGCTGCCTTTGCAATTTTGGCGGTTTTTGTTGTTTTAATTCTTCAAATTGTTTATACACTATACCCACCGCATTGATATATTCGATGTATGATGCACTATCTGTCTTAATTTGACTTTTTTCAGTTTTGATCTTATAGAATATATCAGCCCAGTGAGTTATACTTCTAATAAACTTATGATATTCTGGTTTCAACATATTTTTCCTGTTTTCATAAGTCGAAACAACAAGCGCAGGAATTTCTGTTGGATCAGTCTTATCAATTGCTGCTAACCCTTTCTCGTTAAATCTCACGCGTAAACCATCAACTGTTCTTTTTGATTCTATTTTTTGTACGGCCTGTTCTGTTTGTTCAGTTTTCGCTGCTATTTTTTCGAGTTCACCAATAACAGATTTTCCCGTCTCGGGAACATCTCCCAGTATAGCACGCTCTATCCCCTTCGTTGCTGTGGTTACTGGTTTAAACAATTCTTCAGATCCCGCAGCAAAATCAGTCTGAAGACTCTGTCGTTGTTGTAGTTTATTCCTTACAGAGTCACGAATTGGTACAAATCTCCTGATTGCATCCAGTCGTTCACGAGCCAATCGGGTTGTTAATGCTTCATTGACCATTATTTGAAATCAGAAACAATTTTTCAATTGCAAAACACTTTTTCAATCCGATCTAACACCATCGGATGATTTTTAACACGATCATGGAAGAGTTTTAAGGGCGTTATCATCGATGGGGAAAGGGCGATATTATTTATTTTATAAGGAATTTCGCCCTTTCCCCACTTTTCCATTGATCAATCGGAATCATCATATCGACTAAACCAACCATTAACGGCCTATCGATTTTGTTGTTTTCAATCAAAAAATGCTAAAAAAAATTAAAATCTCTCTGAGGGACGGTCACAATCAAATAATGATAAATGGTTGGTCAATCAAAATTGTTCATTTTCTTGAATTAACGCCCGTAGGTTTCTAACTTTAGAATTAACCTCCTTTTTCAATTCGTATTCGTACCCCAATTCTTTTCGTATTCGTTCTACGATGGTATACAACGGAGCGAACACACTTACGTCACTGGAAAATGCGAGAGAGTCCTTAATAGAATTCTGAATTCTTTTGATGAGCGCATACTTCTTTGGTAGCATATATTTATTGTTGTTAACTCCGTATTCTATATCCTGAAAATCAGACATGATTTGATCAGGATTTAACCCATCTGATAGTTCAATATCCCAACCTTTCAATTTTGAAATCTCGGATATGATGCTATTCATGTTTTCAGAATTCATTATTCTATAATAATGATATATTTCTAAATGAAAAATATGACGCATTAGACATAACTAAATTGAACTTTTTGTCCCGTCCTTTTTGAAATAGCCGTCTTGGTTATTCCCTCTGCAACATATCGTACTGAGGCTCTACAAATATCGAAGTGCCTACCGGCTTCATTCATTGATTGAAATATTTTTTCTTCGTTAGTTATCGTATTCAAAGATTTCACAGGTCTCGCTTTTTTCGAGTATTTCCCAGTCCCCCCTCGTTCGGTATTCTCACTTTGTGTAACAGCCTGCAGATTTGATAAAGAATTGTTTTTCGGATTAGAATCGATATGATCAATGACAGAATCATCCTCGATCAATCCATGGAAACACTCGTACACGAAACGATGATTGAGATATTTCTTCTTTCCAGCACCAAACACCAAATACCCCATACCATTGTCAGCACCAACTGATTTCTTCAGTCTGCGGTTTCTTACAACACCATCACTGGATGCTTCATAATTTGTGATCACAGGGTGTTGTCTGAATTCTTGGTTCATTCGTATACATAATACTATTGTTTGTCTAATTCATCGTTTGGTTTAATGATAAATCTTTCGATGTAGTCTTGAGGAGTTCTTATGATTTTATCCTTGATACTGACTTTGTCAGCGTCAAGGATACTGACTTTGTCAGCGTCAAGAATACTGACTTTGTCAGCGTCAGGGTCATAATTTCTGATTGATTGTCCATTTTTTATTCTTTTATCATAATATCGCTTCAACTGCCTGTATCGCTTACCACCGCAATTTCCAATCCTTGGAAATCGTTTGGTTTAATGATAAATCTTTCGATGTAGTCTTGAGGAGTTCTTATGATTTTATCCTTGATACTGACTTTGTCAGCGTCAAGGATACTGACTTTGTCAGCGTCAAGAATACTGACTTTGTCAGCGTCAGGGTCATAATTTCTGATTGATTGTCCATTTTTTATTCTTTTATCATAATATCGCTTCAACTCCCTGTATCGCTTACCACCGCAATTCAAACACAACTGAGATTTTCCTCTAACCCCAACTCCACATCGTATGCACGGTAACGGACCAAAGCTTTGCATATGATACCCACAGAACTCGTTTCTGCATGATTTGTTACACGGGATTACTGATCCAATCATAAGCCACTTGCAGTGATTCATATATAAAAATCTTTCATTTAAATGCTTGTTTTAATTATAGCATGAAGGAGTTCAAGAGATTGACTTCGAAAAATGCTGAATTCAATGCTGATAAGGAGTTTAAGAGATTATTAAAAATCAATCCTAGATTTAATCTCGATAGACCAAAAAAACGTAACAAACGTCCAAGAGACGGAAACATGAAAGAGTTTAAGAGATTATTAAAAATCAATCCTAGATTTAATCTCGATAGACCAAAAAAACGTAACAAACGTCCAAGAGACGGAAACATGAAAGAGTTTAAGAGATTATTAAAAATCAATCTTAGATTTAATCTCGATAAACCCAAAAAACGTCCAATAGACGGAAACATGAAAGAGTTTAAGAGATTATTGAAAATCAATCCTAAATTTAATCTCGATAAACCAAAAAGACGTAACAAAATCAATCCTAGATTTAATCTCGATAAACCCAAAAAACGTCCAATAGACGGAAACATGAAAGAGTTTAAGAGATTATTGAAAATCAATCCTAGATTTAATCTCGATAAACCAAAAAAAACGTCCAAGAGAGATTACCCCTGGAAAGATGCCCAATTCAATCTCGATATAGTTTCTAATACACCAAAGAATACAATTCTTGATAAAGCCATGATTAGTAAAATCAGAGACTGTTTTAATGAATTCAAGCGTGATGGAGCATCCTATTGTTGGTCAACATTTCGAATTGATGGTGTTGTTGATGCTACCATGACTGATGAAAAAGCAGCAGTGATAATTTCACGTGTTGGGGAAAAACGGCATTTTTTCCGAATCAAATTCATTATCGAAGTCGATGGCAAATGGATTATTAAGGATAAATTTGAACCAATCCTCAAGAATAAAAAAGCTGTCATTGTGAGTAGAGATTCCAAACCAGGGATTCTAACCGGCATTGATAAACCATACTACGAAAGATCTTATCCCGTAACAGCAATGGTTTATGGGATATATCCGTTAAATGATAAACCCGATATCGCAAAACTAGCTCCTATGAAATATTCGTCAAGGCTTAATTGTGTAGCAGAACGAATAATAGAACACTTCACAAATGCATCCCGAGGAAATAAACTAACTGATCTGCGACGTAGGAAAATAACCGAATGGGAACTGACAGTGAAACAGCATGGTGCAAAGATTTCTGATATAGCTAAATTAGAAACATCATTAAGATTTCCAATAACAGTTATGACGATAACGGGAGAGGTTTTATACGAACCGAAATATAACAAAAATGGAGCACCAATACAGATTATTGATCATAACAAACACGCGTGGACACCTGCGGTAACAATATTTCCACGAGAACGAACCGTGAAATATATCCCTAAGGAGTTCGTCGGGGATGTTTTCAATGAAGAGAGATTATTTGATGCTATTCATGCGTTGTGTAAGGATGATCCTGTGTCAGTGTGGTTACTTAGAAGTGATGAAGAATTCGATCAATTTGTAAAACCAAATGGTGAATTATATCGCATTAAAGAATTAGATAACAGAATGAGAAAAATCGCTAGTGATTTTTCACCGGAGAATTCCCATGAAAAACTACTCACGGATAGTTTTACTATTCCATCAGTGGTAGCTCACTTCGCAAGAGAAAAAAACTCATGGCGTCCAACACGAAGTGATTTTCTCGAGGATGTTAAATTGAGTTGCGTCGAATTCGGTCATGGAGGACTGTGGAATACGAAATACTCACGTGATGGTATGATTTCAATTGATATAGCCGCGTGTTATCCCGGAAGTTTTCTCGGGTATGGGGAATGCGCTGAGTACTTCAAACGATTTGGACACCCCACCCATGAAATGACTCGTGTTGCGATTAATGGACCATTGCCTGATTTTGATTTAACCGGATTCGCTCGTGTGATATCATTTGAATTAGCTACAGGGTTACATCCGTGTAGTTATGTTTGGCTCGGTAGACACCTATCTGAAAAACACTGGATGCCAATAGTGCTATTGAGATATATGATTGATTGTGGTATGCTAATATCGTTGATTGTTTCCGATGCTATTATATGCTATCGAGCTCAGAAAGAAGTTTGGCTACCACAACCCAATCTAGATAGAATAATCAACGAACTACGAAAACAGTTTCCAGATTTCAGTGAAGAAGAAATCATAAATTGGTCTAAGAAGTTATTTGAAATTAAAAAAGAACAAGCAAAAGATCTCGGAAGAAGAATAATCGGTAAATTTACCCAGGGTGGACGATACGATAACGCAAAATATTCTTCGCGGTTGATCATAGATGTCGCTGAATACGATTTTATTGTAGCGGATTTAATGAAACAGGGAAAACTTGTATCCCGTAAGGATGCTTTTCTATCCAATGGTGAGAAATTAGGTACGGTTGTTACCTACTGTGATGGATATAATTCCCAGTACACACATTTGAGAAGTTCAATGTTAGCCTATGCTTCTATTAATCTATTTTCGATGATAAATAGATTTCCTAATACCGCGGTTAGAGTGGCCACTGATTCGATGTATATACACAATAAGTACAAATCAACTGTAGCGGCATTCACAGATCCCGAAGAAAATTGGGGGCGTTGGCGATTTAAAAAAGAGATGCTACATGAGTATTGTGAATCCGCAGACGTTGCCATGGATGATAAATATCTTTGTTGTAACCGTATTGAAATTCAATCAGAATTTTCTAATGCACCACCGGTATCTGATCCAGTATGTAGATATAAGACAGTTTATTTAAACGGCTGTGGTGGGTCAGGAAAGACAACTCGTGCAATTGAATTATATCGTGGTGGTGGAAATACTTGTATTTCTACTAACATGATTGTGCTAACACCGACTCACAGACTCGCCAGAGAGATGATACAACGAGGGGTAAATGCTTGCACTTATCACAGCTTCTTTCGATGGAAGGGTGACAAATGGACTCCTGATCGAATGGGTGATAAATTCATTCCTGAAATCATAATCTGGGATGAAATATGCACAGTGTCATTAGATGTATTAAAAACATTTCTTGAGTGGTTGTTAACCAAAAACACAAAAGTCGTCATGTGCGGGGATCAAGGCCAACCACCACCATTTGTCGGTGCATCTCCACATGAATGGCTAAAGGGTTTTGTAGACTACTATGAAGAAATCACCACTGATTATAGATCACTTGATGAACGATTACGCGAGTTCAAAGCGCTAATTAGATTACAACCGGATAGAATCCAATGCGAAATAGCGCGTGAAGTGATTTCAGAAACCCCAATGAATGATTTCTGGGAAGCGTGGAGACCAAACGATTTGATCATTGCAAGTAGAAAAATAGTCAGGGATACACTTCAGATGAAGTTATTTGAATTGCATAAAGAAAAATTTGCAACGCTTCCAGTACCCCTTTGTTATAGGCCATCGGATACACGAAAACAAAATATTGAAGTTGATATTCCAGGACAGAATGAAAAACAAATTCTGGTATTAAATGATATTGTGCTGGTTGATATCAATGTCGTTGAAGATGCATTGCGTGCTAATAAATCCCCGTGGACGCTAGGATACGCAGCAACAATACACTCTTCACAGGGATTGACTATATCGGATACAATTGTTTGGATGGTGGATAATCGCATCGAATGGTCAAATTTAGTCTATCTCGCAGTATCCAGAGTACGAAACATAAATCAACTTCGAAGAGTTGTTTTCGATGATAATGACACAACAATAAGTGATATTGATGTTAGCATCATTAATAAAAAACTCTCCGGTTACAAACAACAGGACAAAAAAAAACAACGAGAATTTGATATTGATGCTAAATTAATAATCACTTTGAAGAAACAACAGAATAATCACTGCGCGAGTTGCAATTGTATAATGCGTTGGCAGTATTCGGATAAGGATCCTCGCCAATTCACCGTAGACAGAAAAAATAACAATCTCGGTCATGTCAGAAATAATGTGATGTTGACTTGTCTTGAGTGCAATAGACGCAACGGCGCTAGTTAAGACCATGCGGTGGCAATTGAGTATCCTCGGGAATCACTTGCAGTTGTTGTCGAGTAAATCCTCGCTGAGGAGCAGTTGAATCCAGTTTATAGATTGCTGGTCTACCAGTTGATCGTGTTATACTAGATATCTTATGCGTAGTGACGCTCCAAATAGGATCAGTAGCCCTTTTTCTACCCCCTTCAAGCTCTCCTGGTTCGTATAAGTACCTCACAATGACATTACTACCAAGAATTGGTTGGGAAACGCTAGCGTTTCTAGGGAAATCTTTTTGTGGTTGTACGGGTATTGACTTCTTTTTAATCGCGTTGATAGGTTTCATGTTGATTGTTCTAGTAATCTCGTTATTCAGTGCAGTAATCACAGATGGTAATCTTTTAACCCATTCACTGGATCGCTTTTCTTGAATGAATTCTTTTGCGTATTGATATCCAAATAACCGCTCAGCAATCGTCCGATTAAATCGTTCTACAATGGCCTGATCGCGATGTAGCGCAGTATGCCCTCGTCGTATGGTGACATTATGATGTTTCATTGTAGATAACACTGCACCCTGAAATTCCTTGCCAGGATCAACCTGCAATAGATTTGGCCAGTGCAGAGGACCTCGTCGGTAAATCCTTTCAAATGCAGAAGCTACTTCAGTGGCTGATTTTGTTTTCAGCGGTTCTGCTTCTCTGTATCGACTCGCAACATCAACTACGGTTAACGCATATTTGTAACCACGATCATGTGGCAGAAATAATATATCAGCCTGATGAACTTCATTAGGAGCGGTCACATCAAAATGCGAGAATTGAATTTGTTTAGGCGGTGGTAGATAAATTTGCCATAGTGCCTGTTTGGATAACCAATTAGCCGCAGTGGTTTTTTTCACTTTTGCAGCGCTAGCGAGTTTATTGATTGCAGCGTTACCCCTCCAGTATCCCCTCGGAGAATAATAAATTGATTCCATATTATTAATTACCGGCACCTAACATCAATTTACTTTTCATAGCCGATTTTATTAAAAATGAAGCCAATTTTTCTTTGAAGGATTTATCAGGAATAGCATTTAACGCATGAATTAATTTCACATCTGCTAGATGCCTGTGTTGCAGATTGCTGCTTTTATAAGCAACATCATGAAGGTGACAGGCCTTATCAATGGCGTTTATTGGTTCTTCACCGGGGTTGGGTTGATTTTGATTATTGAGTCTGATATCAAGTCTGGTTCCCGGTCCACAGTAGCTATATCCTGGGAGGTGCTTTTCTCCGGGGTACTTTGCCCATGGGGTTCCAGGGAGTTTTGCTAATTTGGCTGCGATATCACCTCCTCGTTTTTTTTTAAATCAGATTTCATAGACACAAATCTAAATTTCTTTGTACCACATTGCACGCATTTACCAGAAAGCGCTGATCGGTTATTTTTAGTTGTAATCGTCGTCACATCATCTGTGCCAGTACGCGTTTTACACTTCACACAATATAGATCCATAATTTATGTATAGAGATATGGATATAATTGATTTTTCAGCGACGAAAACAAGAGAACCAATTAAGCATCATGCAGCGCTACCAAACTCTATCCGGATGATTATAATCGGGCCATCTGGATCCGGTAAAACGCAATTGTTGCTCAATTTAATAATGAGATGGATGAAGTGGGATAAGTTGTATTTAATTGCCCCTAGCGTAGATGATCAACGATGTTATGAAGTGCTAAAAGATTTTAACGACAGCGCGGTAGAAAAATCCGGAGAGGGTATTATTGAGTTTATAACCGATATCGATGAAGCACCGAGCATTGATGATATTGATGGAGATATTAACAATTTAGTCGTATACGACGATATAATGTTGGATAAACAAAAAAATCCTGCTAAAATATTTTCCCGTGGGCGTCACAAAAACACTGACGTGATATATGTCACTCAACGCTACACTCAGGTTCCAAAAGTCATCAGAGATAACTGTAATTTATTGTCTGTATTCAACGGAGTTGATACTCATACGCTACGAAATATTTGGCAGACATGGTGTTCTGATATGGACTTCAATCAATTTCGAGATTTCTTTAGTTATGCTCAGTCGACTCCGCACGGATTCGCAACAATAAATCTACATGATCCTCGGACACGATATCGTATCGGACTGGATCAAATATTCGGTTAAAATCATTTTATTATTTTTATTAACCCAGTGATGAAATCACTAAGCAGCAGAGAGGGTAGATGACAACAAGTTGCGACCAAAATTGATTAAAAAATCGTTTTCATTTTTTTAGTTAAAATGATTTCATAGGGAGATTTCAATCAATTTTTTTGTCTGAAAACGTTGTAGGGTTCGCCTTTTTTTGGTTAAAATAGGATCGTAGGAAGGCTCGTTTTAGGATTTCAATCAAATTTTGTCTAAAAACGTTGTAGGATTCACCCTCTCTGCTGCTAGCCATGACAGAGCTCTCTTTGACAAGCTCTTTTGAGAAACCTAACTTGATCAATTTCGAACACCGCCAATCAAAATTCACATTACATATAACCTAACAGTGACCAACCGACATATGTCGCACAGACATTCTAGAATTCAAATTGTTAGGTACTTACAATACGTACACTGGGTACTATAAACATTGGTAAATTAGGAGTTAGAATAAGTCATTAACTACAAAAAATCTGATTTAATTACTCAGGTGGTTTACACATTATTGGCATATTTTCAGTCCATTAGTGAAACTGGACCTGATTTGAAATAAGTATGGTTTGGGCTTTTCAAGGTTGTAAACATACCTGGGTTGGCATATCGGATCTTTTCCTCCCTTCTCGCCACCAGAAACCCTCAAAATGATGAGACGGGCAAACCATTTTTCACCAGTCATTATTTGGTGCCATTGCACCTGTAGTACACTCCTTCCGATTGGTTGATAGGCTTGAGTGCGTGTTTGATCCATTCCCACTCACCCAGGTCCTACAAGCATGTCGATAGTCCCTCAATAGGGGCGCGACATGACGACCAAATTAAATAGCACACTAAGTGTGCATAAACGCCCGTAGCGATGTGGCACAATTTCTAACCCCACGACAAAAATTAAATAACTTTCATTTTAAAGATAGAACAGTGAATAATGACGCATCGTGGCATTAACTTTAATTTAAGTACTAACACTAACCTACTAATGCTGAGCGACAAGCCTGTTAGTATCATTTGTGTATGTCTTTTGTATAACTTGCCAAGGGATCGAACCTACGATCTCCCTCTTCTGCGGCGGGCGCTCTAAGCACTAGGCCTCGGGAGCGATTACTACAGTTGGTTAGGATTTCATTAATAATTGATAAAGTATTACGCTATACTTTTTTCCTAATCAGGTTGAAACTATCATAATACTTCCAAACGTGATCATCTTTCTAATGCCTTCTGTTACCATGGAAGAGAAAGAAGTTTTTTGTTCATTTATTTGTGACAGGTTTGTCGATTAAAGGCGTTGAGCGGTATCAGGTTTCTTATATTTAATAAAACTCAAACTAACTTTAGAAGACATGTACTTACAGATTGATATTTTTAAAGTAAGGTTTTGCTTCCAACTCCAATCTGATTTTCTCGATGCATTTTGTTATTTGCTAAATGGACTTAGACGCTCCCTGTTGACAGGGAATCATCGATGACACTGCTCAAGAAGAGTGTTTACGTTAATTTCATAACATACATATTGATAAAAAAAATTGTATTTGATAGACTTATTAATGTTTAATATGTAAGACACTCTATCTAGCTTTTAATGCATCTATTTTGTTCAAGAATCATAGTTCAGGGCATAATAGTACTGAATTGTTTTGAACTAAAACCAATTTGAATTGTGCAGTTTTATGGACGACCAAAACATTATTTTATGTCAAAGTATCCATTTTTATGTCGTTAGCGTTCCATACATTGATATTATTGTAAGTTGTAAATATATTGAAGATGACCGTCAAACAATTGAGCATAAATATAACTCCATGGTATTGGCAATAGACTGATTTCCTCGTTGCAAAATAAAAAAATAAATAGAAAGCCGAGGAATATTTCAAACAACAGTATTTGAGAGCTCAAATTGTCACGAGTTACACTTAAAACCAAAATACTAAATACATGTCTTTAATTTGGTCTACCGGAACAATCCTTTTATAAAATTAAATAATAAGTTTAAGTTTGGTATAAATTGAAATTATCTAAATGTGACTTACTTTAGAACTGAGGCATTATATTACTTCATCATATTTGATATTTGTGAAGCTTCTATTCTTGATATGATATACAATTTTGATCTGGCTTCTTCTTATTTCTAAACATTTGTGTTGCGTGTTTTGTACAAACTATTGCCTCTAACAAATATGTTAGCATATGCATGTGACATGTTGGCGCATTGACATAATGGTTATGAAGAACTTCTTTAAATGCGTCATATTAGCATTAATGTCATTCTTGACTTAATGAGTATTAATATAAGAGAACGTAAGTGTTTAAAAATATTTATCAAAATCGTTGACATCGATCATATGTGTGCAATCGATGAGGACAATACTGTCTTTCAATATCAACATAAGTTATATATATATATATATATATATATATATATATATATATATATATATATATATATATATATATATATATACCTCGTTCTATAACCGGATGATTTATATATGGTGGATATTTTGTTTGTAAACTGTCCAAATTTCCTCTTTCAATTTGCTATATATGCCCGTTTTATCTTTGTTCCCAAAATATGAAAAAGGACCCAACATTAAAGACTCGTTTTAAAATGATATCCATTTGTTATTTTACTTGAACAAATATTTGGATGTAGTACAGACCCCATTTCCGGGAAGAATTAGACTCTTTGGCATTTTGAGTCAAAAATAAACACAAATATCTGTATGGCGGCCTAATTGTAGCAAACAATGGAATATTGGTCTTCTTATGTATAATATAAAGTGGTGTATTGAACGTTAGAATACAAATGTAAAGGAATTTCAAACTTTGAACGGATTATAATTCAATCTTTGCAGGACGACACAATCTGACATATTTTATAAACAGAAAACAAAATTGTGTTCATTCTTTAACAGCTTTGCTCAAAATATTGAAAAATCAATGTGAGATCTTAGTTGGGCAGGCTAATAAACGTAATAAAATGAGTTAATTTTAAACCATTTCTCACTCGCAATAATATTTCGTCTATATTACAATTTGATTAATATGTATATAGATTGAGTCACATAGATATATACCTCTGAGTAAGATATGTTCAAAGCAGTATTACTTTAAAATCATCACTGACAACATTATTTAAAAATGTTTATTGAAGAAAAGGAGAGACATGAAATGAATGTGACAAATATTTCAATCTTTTAGTAACCATCGTCCATGTTGAAACAAAAATGGGTTAAACAATTCATCCAGGTAGCGGCGAATTGAGATGTAAAACGTTATAAAAGATTTGAAATAACCTTTGAGAAGAAAATGAAGAACGCGAGTAATTTAATAGTTTGGATCATGGTCGAATGCTGCTCTGAGACAGTTAAAACCGTTTCATTCATATGATGTTTTACATATTTCTGAATAACAATTAATTTAGCAGCCGATATGTGTATTAAAATATCAAAGTCCAAATTTCATCTATTTAAATCTAAATTGTGTCACATAAGTTTATACCTCTGAATAAAACAAGTCCGATTCAGTATTACTTAAAAACTATCTCTGGCAACCTTAATATAAAAGTTTATTTTGGAATATTTGCGGCATCAAATGAATGTAACGAATGTTTCTATTTCCTAGCAACCGCAGTCCATGTTAAAAATTAAATGTGTTCAATATTTCATCCAGGTAGCGGCGAATCATGAGGTAAGACTTCATAACATATTTCGAATAACGTCTTAAAAATGTAAAGAAATAATGTAATAGTTTGGGAAAACGTAAAGTCTTGAATACAACCAAAACCTTGAGCACATTTTAGTTCAGTAAGTTATAAAATAGAGTAAGACAATATCAATGCATATGTAAAACATGTTTAATTTAACACATCGGGTAATCTTGAAAGGAAGAAATATGATGCGGTGCGGCTCAATCATCTTCGATAGAATGCATTTCACTTTGTCACGAGCTAGTCTTGAAACCCCAAGATTAGATAGATGTCTTTAATATGGTATATCGCCAATGTCCTTTGATACAATACAATAGGATCATTTAAATTTGGTATAAATTCAAATTATGTAAAGATAGTATACTTGTCAGGACTATAATAAACATTATTATTCCCAAATCTTCATTAAATCCAATGCCTTACAAAGTCAATACATTCCATTGTACATTTTCTTTAACATCTTGATTGATTAGGTAAAATTTAAACATCGATACAATCCCATCCACGAACATTGTATCCTTATAATTCCAAACTTTGACCTCCTTTCTGTCTTTATATCAGCAGATGTGTTCATAACAATTCATTCAGGTTTAGGTAGCTTGAAGTTTTGTTTCATTAGCATCTTCATTGCAGCTGAATACATAGGTCATGTCATGGAACTTTAGCTTGTAATGCAAAATAGAATGACAGAGATGGTCATGCCAATCACATCCATTCCTTGATCTTATCAATGTTTTGATATTTAGAAGATTGGTTTATACTGTTTACACCAGTCTGTTCCTTATTTTAGAACATAACCCTTGCTAATGGCACATGCTGTTAAAGAAATATTTTTTCTTTGTTTTCCATACTTATCGATTCGTTCCTAATCCAAATTGTCTGCATGTTTAGTAATATCCCTTGCTCGACATTTGACCATGACCTTGAATAACAGCCGGGGAAATATTGATGAATCAAAATGCAACAATATTTAATAATTGGATTGCAACGCCTGTCATATGCTTTCTTTGGCAGGAATGATTGTATACTTTTTTCTATACTTCTAAGGGTAGACTTTAATCAAGGATGGATATTCTATACTGAGACCGTAAATATCTGTGGTTGGGCTTGTTATTTTTCATGTAAAAGAAGTTAGTACAAATAAAGTATCACATAAAATTACTGGTAATTTTGAACCTAAAGTAGTCTGCAGAATATGTTGATGTCTATCAAAATTATATGTCTGTATCACATAATCATTTATATCGAAACAGGTTGGATACAAAGCGGTAAATTCATAACAATTGTAATTATTTATATTAAACGTATCCATGCAACACAAATATGCAGGTTGATCTTGAGTCTTTTGGTGATTATTAGTCTTTTGATGAAAATAAAATCGAACTCCTGATGGTAACATATGAATTAGTTGGTCTCTTATTGGGTTATAAAATATTTAAAACATCAGTAGATAGGTATAGACCAATTAACGAAATTATAATTTATTTTGCTTCACCACACACAAAGCGTTTAGAACATGGCTATATGTTATCATTGACATTTCTTAAATCTATATCAAATCTGTATTTTGCAACACATTATAAGATTTCAAGGTCTTGCTACGTTTGAAATTAACATCAAAATATTCTTCATGGTATTTGAAACAAGATTATTTATATCAGATTTGATGTTAAAGATTCATTTAGACAATGTGATTCCTCCCTGAGAAAGATTCAGTGGATACTATATTTAGTTTGTTTATTGTCGATATTGACCTAAGGTTGTCCTGAGGCTGTACAACGGTTTTATTCATATGATGTATTTTATATTTCCCAATATTGATTAGTTTAGCAGCTCATACGTTTCTTTAAAGTCTAAATTGATAATACAGTTACTACTTACTTGCATTTATATAGTTCACTATATTCCAAACTAGAATATATGAATGTCTGTTGACACAAATCCAGGAAATGGACATATTAATTTGCAACAACGCATTAGCTGACACAATCATTACAGTTTAGAGAAAAGACAAGACATGTTTTACATAGTTTAATCGTGTGTAAGAAGAGATTAGTGTTTAGGTTCGTTTGAGTTTATGAAACATGTACCACACGTTTATGATGTTCCCTCATGTCCTCCATTTCTATCAGATCGGTTACTATGTGCTATTGCTTTATGAACCGCAACTGTGGCTTAGTGGTTAGAGCGTCCGTCGCGGAAGCGGAAGGTCGTTGGTTCGATCCCCGTCTGAGTCATACCAAAGGCTTACAACAATGGCACTAATAGGTGCCTCTTTTGACACTCAGCATTAAGAGGAAGGCGTTAAAACTGGTCGGCCTGGTGTCAGCATATTGAGACTGGGTGGGACAACAAACTACATTTCGGAGTGGCATTGATCCAGAACAAGACATAAAAATAAACAACCACGCTGCAGACATCATAGTGTTATCACTTAATTATTTCAAAGCTACGTTCACATTCCAAATCTCTCACATACACACATTATAATGTTTACATTTTAAACTTTATAGTAATTATAACGTGATAATTGAAATTAACTATCTGTGTTTCCTTTTTAGTGGTATTTACGTTAAAAAGAATCTCAAATCCCAAACGTATGTCTGTGTGTTATTTAGAGACAAATGAATAATTCTCTCTTAAATATTTTAAAAGCTTAGCAATTCTTCTCAAAGGACACCAACTAAAAGAGAAGACACAATACGGTCTTTGAACGAAGACTGAACTTGCTAGCTTAATCTCTTAATATATGTTGAAAATATAAAGTCGAAATTGATTACGATGATATTGTTTCTCCTATTTTGACAATTATATTTGTGTTTTTCAAGGTTTTTGTAATCGTGTAAACATCCTATCATAATGCTTCCTTTTTTCTATGCCATAATACCCAGTTGATTCCTAAAGCGTTGACGAGTTGCGTTGTTATCTTACATGTAGGGTTTCACTTTTGTCTGAGGAAGGTCCTTACCATAACAACCGGTAGCGTTCTATTTATTTTTGTTTCGGTTCAATACAATCCAAAATTGTGTTGATACGAAGTTTGACGCTTACGTCATAAGACCTCTAGGACACCAATCGCTAACCTCATTCTATTACCGGATGATTTAATAATGGAATTTTTCATTTGTTCTAATTTCATCATTCAACTTGCTCTATTGGCCCGTTTTACATTTGTTTCAAAACTTTAAATGACCTTCTTTGTTCGTGTGATTGGATCGAATATTTGCATGTAGTCCTGATCCCACTTTCCCGAAGAAAGTCTGTTGGCATTTTGAATTAAACATTAAATAAACATGCATTCCTGGCTAATTGCGGCAAACATTGGAGTAATGCTAATTATATATCTATCTTATAACGTGGTGTATTGAACATTTGGTTAATAATGTAAACGAATGTCAATCATTGAATGGATCAGTATTCCCGATATGCGGTACGATATAATTCAATCAATGTTATAAAAAAGAACACAATTGTGTAGAGTTAGCTTAAAGACCATCGTCCAAATAATTGAAAAACCAGTATGACAGCCCTAGTTAGCCAGATTAATGAAGGTAATACATTAATTTATGTTTAAATTAATCCACACTCGCCCAAATACTTCCTCTATATGACAATTTGATTAATTTAAATCTAAATTGTGTCACATAAGTATATACCTCTGAGTAACACAAGTCCAAGGCAGTATTACTTTAAAACCGTTACTGACAACCTTAATAGAAATGTGTATTTAGGAATAGGCGAGATATGAAATGAATGTAATGAATGTTTCTATCTCCTAGCATCTGTCCGCCATGTTGGAAAAAAAACCTGGTAAATATTTCATCATCCAGGTAGCGCAAGTCGAGAAGTTAAACTTCATGAAAGGCTTGAATTAACCTTACAAAAAATGTAAAGAACACAAACAATTTAATGGCTTGGAAGGAAACGTAATGCCTTGAATACATTCAATCCGTTGAGATAAACTAGTTCAGCACAGCAATAATAATAGCGGGGGATAATATCAATGTATTTTAAAAACCGATTTACTAAAACACCATAGGTAATCTTGAAAGGAAGAAATCTGAGGTGACTCAAACATGTTCATCGGACTGCACCTTCAGTAAAGAAATAGCTACAATACATCGTTCTAATCCATTGTCACATACATGAAGTAAAGGGTGAAAACGTTGAAAGCAATATGGACGTTGTGAAGACAATTTACGCATTTGGCAGGATTAAAATAATGTGATTATTGCAAAATCTACATTTAGTCTAATGTCTTACAAAGTAAACACATTCCATAGTATATTTTCAGAAGTCTTAACACTAACCTCCTAAGGATGAGCACCAAGCGTGTTAGTACCATTTTTGTATGTCTTTGGTATATTTTGCACGGGGATCGAACCTACGACCTCTCTCTTCTGCGGCGGTCGCTCTAAACATTAGGCCACAAGATTGGTCACTGCAGTTAAGATTTCATAAATAATTAATAAAACCTTATGCAATAGTCTTTTCCTAATCATATTGTAACTATCTCATAATACTTCCAAACGTACTCATGTTTGCAACGCCTTCTTTTATCATGCAAGAGAAAGAAGGAATACGTTATGTGTTCATTTAATTGTGACAGGTTCGTCGATAAAAAGGGTTGAGCGGTATCAGGTTTCTTACATTCAATATAACTCAAACTAACTTTAAAAGACTTGTAGAGATCGAACACGAGCAATTTAATAGTTTGAAAAAAACGTAAAGCCTCGAATACATCTAAACCGTTGAGAAATTCTAGTTCAGAAAAAAACTATAATAATAGCGGGGGACAATATCAATGAAGTTTTAAAACCGTGTTACTGAGATAAATTGGCCAATCTTGAAATGAATAAATCTGAGGTGACTCAAACATGTACATCGGACTGCACCTTTGGTAAAGAAATATCTACATCTTTCTAATCCATTGTGACATACATGAAGTAAAGGATGAAAACGCTCGAATCAATATCCATGTAGTGTAGATGATTTACGCATTTGGCAGGACTAATATAACGTGATTATTGCCATCTCTCCATTTAGTCTAATGCCTTACAAAGTAAATACATTCCATAGTATAGTTTCTTACGTACTAACACTAAAGGTTCTAATGCTGAGTGTCAAGCTCGTTAGAACCGTTTTTGTATGTCTTTGCTATAACTCGCCTGGGGATCGAACCTACGACCTCCCTCTTGTGCGACGGTTGCTCAAAACACTAGTTCACAGGTGCGGTTACTCCTGATTTTCTCGATGCATTATTTTATTTGCTAAATGGTATTAGACGCTCCCCGTTGACAGGGAATCATCGATGACACTTTTCAAGAAGAGAGTTTACGTTAATTTCATGACATACATATTCATAAAAAAATTGTAGTTGATAGGCTTATTAATTTTTAATATGTAAGACACTCTATCTAGCTTTTTAAGCATTTATTTTGTTTAGGAATCATAGTTATGGGCATAATAGCATTGAGTTGTTTGACCTAAAACCGATTTGAACTGTGCAAAGTTATATACGACCGAAACGTTAATGTATGTCAATGTATGCATTTTTCTGTCGATAGCGTTCCACACATTGATATTATTGTAAGTTGTAAATATATTAAAGAATACCGTCAAACAATTGAGCATGAAGAGCACTCTATGGTATTGATAATAGACTGATTTACTCATTGCAAACTGAAAAATAAAAAAGAATGTAGAGGAATATTTCAAACAACAGTATTTGAGAGCACGAGTTACTCTTGAAACCTCAATATTAAATATATGTCTTTAATTTGGTCTACCGAACAAAATCCTTTGATAAAACAAAATAGGTACATTAAAATTTGTTATAAATTGATATTATCCAAATATGACTTACTTTAGACCTGAGTTATTATATAACTTCATCATATTTGATATTTGTGAAGTTTCTTTTCTTGATACGCCATACAATTTTGATCTGGCTTGTTCTTATTTCTAAACAATTGTGTTGCGTGTTTTGTACAAACTATTGCTTCTAAAAAATATGTTAGCATGTGAATGTGACATGTTGGGGCATTGACATAATGGATAGGAAGAACTTCTCTGAATGCGTCATATTAGCATTATTGTCCTTCTTGCCTTAATGAGTATTACATATGAGAACATATTTGAAAGTGTTTAAAAATATTTATCAGGGTTTTTGACATCGATCTTATGTGTGCAATCGATAAGGACAATACTGTCTGTCAATATCAACATAAATTATATATAGACAGTATTGTCCTCATCGATTGCATACATAAGATCGATGTCAACAACCTTGATAAATATTTATATATATAGCCTCGTTCTATAACCGAATGATTTACATATGGACATTTTATTTGTAAACTGTTCAAGTTTCCTCTTTCAATTTGCCATTTGTTTTATCTTTGTTCACAAAATGTTTTGTGTCATTTGAGCATATATTTGCATGTAGTACTGACTCCACTTCCAAAAAGATTGAGTCTGCTGGGATTTTGAATCAAAAATAAAATAAACGTGCATTGTTGTCTAATTGCCGCAACAAATGGAATATTGCTCATTATATCTATATTATAAAGTGGTGTATTGAACGTAAGAATCAAAATGTAAAGGAATTTCAATGTATCAGTATTCACCATTTGCGGGACGATATAATCAGTGTAACAATGTTAAAAAACAACACAGTTGAGTTCAGCAATCTTCGGCAACATTGCCAAAAATTTGAAAAACCAGTATTGCAACTTAGTTGATCAGGTTAACGAAGGTAATACATTAATTTTAATTTATGTTTAAATTATTCAACACTCGCCGAAATATTTCGTCTAGATGACAAATTGATTGATTTAAATCTAAATTGTCTCACATTAGTATATACCTCTGAGTGAAACAAGTCCAATGCAACATTATTTTAAAACCATTACTGAAAACCTTAACAGAAATGTGTATCTAGGAATAGGTGAGACATAAAATGAATGTAACGAATGTTTCTATCTCCTAGAAACCGTCCTCCATGTTGAAAATTAAACCTGGAAAATATTTCATCCAGGTAGCGCCAAGACGAGATGTAAGCCTTCATAAAAGGCATGAATTAACCTTTCAAAAAATGTTAATAACACGAACAATTTAATAGTTTTAAAAAAACGTAAAGCATCGAATACATCTAAACCGTTGAGAAATTCTAGTTCAGCATAGCAATAATAATAGCGGAGGACAATGTCAATGCAGTTTTACTAAAACACCTTGGGTAATCTTGAAAGGAAGAAATCTGAGGCAACTCAAACATGTTCATTGGACTGCATCTTCATTAAAGAAATATGTACAATACATCTTTCTAATCCATTGTGACATACATGAAGTAAAGGATGAAAACGCTCAAAGCAATATGCATGTTGTGTAGACGATTTACGCATTTGGCAGGACTAATATAACGTGATTATTGTCAAATCTCCATTTTGTCTAATGCATTACAAAGTAAATACATTCCATAGTATATTTTCTTAAGTACTAACACTAACCTCCTAATGCGGAGTGCCAAGCCTGTTAGAACCGTTTGTTATAAATTGAAATTATCCAAATATGACTTACTTTAGACCTGAGTCATTATATAACTTCATCATATTTGATATTTGTGAAGTTTCGTTTCTGGATACGCCATATAATTTTGATCTGACTTCTTCTCTTTTGTAAACAATTATGTTGCGTGTTTTGTACCAACTATTGACTCTTAAAACATATGTTACCATATGCATGTGACATGTTGGAGCATTGACATAATGGATAGGAAGAAAATCTTTCAATGAGTCATATTAGCATAATGGACATGCTTGACTAAATCAATATTACATATGAGAACATACTGTCTGTCAATATCAACATAAATTATATATATATATATATATATATATATATATATATATATATATATATATATATATATATATATATATATATATATATATATATATATATATATATATATATATACATTTATATATATATTTATTTGTTTAGCCAGATGATTAATATATGGTTATTTAATTTGTAAACTGTTCAAATTTCCTCTATCAATTTGCTATATAGGCCCGTTTTATCTTTGTTCCAAAAATGTTGTAAAGAAGACCTCACAAAACAGACTCGGTTTAAATCCGATATCCATTTGTTATTTGACTTGAACAAATATTTGCATGTAGTACTGACCCCATTCCCGAAAAGATTTAGTCTTTTTGGCATTTTGAGTCAAAAATATAAAACAAACATGTATTACCGCCTAATTGTAGAAAACAATGGAATATTGGTCTTCTTATGTCTAATATAAAGTGGTGTATTGAACGTTAGAATACAAAAGCAAAGGAATTTCAAACTTTGAACGGATCATAATTCCGTCTGTGCAGGACGATACATCTGACTTATTTTATAAACATAAAAATAAAATTATGTTCTATACTTTCAACAACTTTGCCCAAAATATTGAAAAATCAATGCGACATCTAAGTTGGGCAGGCTAATAAACGTAATAAAATGAGTTAGTTTTAAACCATTTTGAACTCGCCCTAATATTTTGTCTATATTACAATTTGATTAATTTATATAGAGATTGAGTCACATAAATATGTACCTCTGAGTAAGATATTCCCAAAGCAGTATTACTTTAAAACCATCACTGTCAACCTTATTTAAAAATGTTTATTTAGTAAAAGGAGAGACATGAAATGAATGTGACAAATATTTCAATCTTTTATTAACCATCGTCCATGTTGAAACAAAAATGGGTTAAACAATTCCTCCAGGTAGCGGCGAATTGAGAGGTAAAACGTCATAAAAGACTTGAAATAACCTTTCACAAAAAAATGAAGAACGCGAGTAATTTAATAGTTTGGATCATGGCCGAATGTTGCTCTAAGACAGTTACAACCGTTTCATTCATATGATGTATTACATATTTCTGAATATCAATTAGTTTAGCAGCTAAAATGTGTATTAAAACATCAAAGCCCAAATTTCATCTATATTCCCATTTGATTAATTTAAATTTAAATTGTATCACATAAGTTTATACCTCTAAATAAAACAAGCCCGATTCAGGATTTCTTAAAAACCATCTCTGGCAACCTTAATATAAAAGTTCATTTTGGAATATTTGCGGCATCAAATGAATGTAACGAATGTTTCTATTTCCTAGCAACCGCCGTCCATTTTAAAATTAAATGTGTTCAATATTTCATCCAGGTATTTTATTGGATATTTTATTTGTAAACTGTTCAAATTTCCTCTTTCAATATGCTATTTGTTTTATCTTTGTTTCCAAATTTAAAAAAAAAACTCACATAAAAGACTCGTTTTAAAACCGATATCCATTTTTTATTTGACTTGAACAAATATTTGCATGTAGTACTGAGAGGTAAAACTTCATAAAAGACTTGAAATAACCTTTCAAAAAAAATTAAGAACGCGAGTAATTTAATAGTTTGGATCATGGCCGAATGTTGCTCTGAGACAGTTAAAACCGTTTCATAAATATGATGTATTACATATTTCTAAATAACAATTAATTGAGCAGTTAATATGTGTATCAAAATATCAATTTCTAAATTTCATCTATATTCCAGTTTGAGTAATTTAAATCTAAATTGTGTCACATAAGTGTATACCTCTGAGTAAAACAACCCGGATTCAGTATTACTTAAAAACCATCTCTGGCAATCTTAATATAAAAGTTTATTTTGGAATAGTTGCGACATCAAATGAATGTAACGAATGTTTCTATTTCCTAGCAACCGTCGTCCATGTTAAAAATTAAATGTGTTCAATATTTCATCCAGGTAGCAGCGAATCATGAGGTAAGACTTCATAACATATTTCGAATAACGTCTTAAAAATGTAAAGAAATAATGTAATAGTTTGGGAAAACGTAAAGTCTTGAATATAACCAAAACCTTGAGCACATTTTAGTTCAGTCAGTTATAAAATAGAGTAAGACAATATCAATGCATATGTAAAACATGTTTAATTTAACACATTGGGTAATCTTGAAAGGAAGAAATATGATGCGGTGCGGCTCAATCATCTTCGATAGAATGCATTTCACTTTGTCACGAGCTAGTCTTGAAACCCCAAGATTAAATAGATGTCTTTAATATGGTATATCGCCAATGTCCTTTGATACAATACAATAGGATCATTTAAATTTGGTATAAATTCAAATTATGTAAAGATAACATACTTGTCAGGACTAATATAACGTTAGTATTACCAAATCTTCATTAAATCCAATGCATTACAAAGTCAATACATTCCATTGTACATTTTCTTTAACATCTTGATTGATTAGGTAAAATTTAAACATCGATACAATCTCATCCACGAACATTGTATCCTTATAACTCCAAACTTTGACCTCCTTTCTGTCTTTATATCAGCAGATGTGTTCATAACAATTCATTCAGGTTTAGGTAGCTTAAAGTTTTGTTTCATTAGCATCTTCATTGCAGCTGAAGACATAGGTCATGTCATGGAATTTTAGCTGGTAATACAAAATAGAATGACAGAGATGGTCATGCCAATCACATCCATTCCTTGATCTTATCAATGTTTTGATATTTAGAAGATTGGTTTATACTGTTTACACCAGTCTGTTCCTTATTTTATAACATAACCCTTGCTAATGGCACATGCTGTTAAAGAAATATTTTTTCTTTGTTTTTCATACTTATCGATTCGTTCCTAATCCAAAGTGTCTGCATGTTAGTAATATCCCTTGCTCGACATTTGACCATGACCTTGAATAACAGCCGGAGAAATATTGATGAATCAAAATGCAACAATATTTAATAATTGGATTGAAAAGCCTGTCATATGCTTTCTTTGGCAGGAATGATTGTATACTTTTTTCTATACTTCTAAGGGGAGACTTTAATCAAGGATGGATATTCTATACTGAGACCGTAAATATCTGTGGTTGGGCTTGTTATTATTCATGTTAAAGAAGTTAGTACAAATAAAGTATCACATAAAATTACTGGTAATTTTGAACCTAAGGTAGTCTGCAGAATATGTTGATGTCTATCAAAATTATATGTCTGTATCACATAACCATTTATATCGAAACAGGTTGGATACAAATCGGTAAATTCATAACAATTGTAATTATTTATATTAAACGTATCCATGCAACACAAATATGCAGGTTGATCTTGAGTCTTTTGGTGATTATTAGTCTTTTGATGAAAATAAAATCGAACTCCTGATGGTAACATATGAATTAGTTGGTCTCTTATTGGGTTATAAAACATTTAAAACATCAGTAGATAGGTATAGACCAATTAAAGAAAGTACAATTTCTTTTGCTTCTCCACACACAAAGCGTTTAGAACATGGCTATATGTTATCATTGACATTTCTTAAATCTATATCAAATCTGTATTTTGCAACACATTATAAGATTTCAAGGTCTTGCTACGTTTGAAATTAACATCAAAATATTCTTCATGGTATTTGAAACAAGATTATTTATATCAGATTTGATGTTAAAGATTCATTTAGACAATGTGATTCCTCCCTGAGAAAGATTCAGTGGATACTATATTTAGTTTGTTTATTGTCGATAATGACCTAAGGTTGTCCTGAGGCTGTACAACGGTTTTATTTATATGATGTATTTTATATTTCCCGATATTGATTAGTTTAGCAGATCATACGTTTCTTAAAATATTAAAGTCTAAATTGATAATACAGTTACTACTTATTTGCATTTATATAGTTCACTATATTCCCAACTAGAATATATGAGGGTCTGTTGACACAAATCCAAGAAATGGATATATTAATTTGCAACAACGCATTAGCTGACACAATCATTACAATGTCGAGAAAAGACAAGACATGTTTTACATAGTTTAATCGTGTGTAAGAAGAGCTTAAAAAGTGTTTAGGTTCGTTTGGGTTTATGAAAAATATACCACACGTTTATGATGTTCCCTCATGTCCTCCATTTCTATCAGATCGGTTACTATGTGCTATTGCTTTATGAACCGCAACTGTGGCTTAGTGGTTAGAGCGTCCGTCGCGGAAGCGGAAGGTCGTTGGTTCGATCCCCGTCTGAGTCATACCAAAGGCTTACAACAATGGCACTAATAGGTGCCTCTCTTGACACTCAGCATTAAGAGGAAGGCGTTAAAACTGGTCGGCCTGGTATTTTGAGACTGGGTGGGACAACAAACTACATGTCGGAGTGGCATTGATCCAGAACAAGACATAAAAATAAACAACCACGCTGCAGACATCATAGTATTATCACTTAATTATTTCAAAGCTACGTTCACATTCCAAATCTCTCACATACACACATTATAATGTTTACATTTTAAACTTTATAGTAATTATAACGTGATAATTGAAATTAACTATCTGTGTTTCCTTTTTAGTGGTATTTACGTTAAAAAGAATCTCAAATCCCAAACTTATGTCTGTGTGTTATTTATAGACAAATGAATAATTCTCTCATAAATATTTGAAAAGCTTAGCAATTCTTCTCAAAGGACACCAACTAAAAGAGAAGACACAATACGGTCTTTGAACGAAGACTGAACTTGCAAGCTTAATCTCTTAATATATGTTGAAAATATAAAGTTTAAATTGATTACGATGATATTGTTTCTCCTATTTTGACAAATATGTTTGTGTTTTTCAAGGTTTTTGTAATCGTTTAAACATCCTATCTTAGTTCTTCTTTTTTCTTAAAAACCATATCTGGCAACCTTAATATAAAAGTTTATTTTGGAATAGTTGCGACATCAAATGAATGTAACGAATGTTTCTATTTCTTAGGAACCGTCGTTCATGTTAAAAATTAAATGTGTTCAATATTTCATCCAGGTAGAGGCAAATCATGAGGTAAGACTTCATAACATATTTCGAATAACCTCTTAAAAATGTAAAGAAATAATTTAATAGTTTGGGAAAACGTAAAGTCTTGAATATAACCAAAACCTTGAGCACATTTTAGTTCAGTAAGTTATAAAAAAGAGTAAGACAATATCAATGCATATGTAAAACATGTTTAATTTAACACATTGGGTAATCTTGAATAGTTTGGGAAAACGTAAAGTCTTGAATATAACCAAAACCTTGAGCACATTTTAGTTCAGTAAGTTATAAAAAAGAGTAAGACAATATCAATGCATATGTAAAACATGTTTAATTTAACACATTGGGTAATCTTGAAAGGAAGAAATATGATGCGGTGCGGCTCAATCATCTTCGATAGAATGCATTTCACTTTGTCACGAGCTAGTCTTGAAACCCCAAGATTAAACAGATGTCTTTAATATGGTATATCGCCAATGTCCTTTGATACAATACAATAGGATCATTTAAATTTGGTATAACGTTAGTATTACCAAATCTTCATTACATCCAATGCCTTACAAAGTTAATACATTCCATTGTACATTTCCTTTAAGATTTTGACTGATTAGGTAAAATTTAATCCTCGATACAAACCCATCCACGAACATTGTATCCTTATAATTCCTATTTAACCTCCTTTCTGTCATTATATCAGCAGATGTGTTTATAACAATTCATTCATGTTTAGGTAGCTTGAAGTTTTCTTTCATTTGCATCTTCATTGCAGCTGAATATATAAGTCATGTCATGGAAACTTTATCTAGAAATACAAAATAGAATGACAGAGATGGTCATGCCAGTCACATCCATGCCTTGATCTTATCAATGTTTTGATACTTAAGAGATTGGTTTATACGTTTTACACCAGTCTATTCCTTATTTTCTTGAAATGAAGAACTCTGAGATGGCTCAAACATGTTCATGGGACTGCACCTTCAGTAAAGAAATAGCTACAATACATCTTTGTAATCCGTTGTCACATACATGAAGTAAAGGATGAAAACGTGGAAAGCAATATGGACGTTGTGAAGACAATTTACGCATTTGGCAGGATTAATATAACGTGATTATTGCAAAATCTACATTTAGTCTAATGTCTTACAAAGTAAAGACATTCCATAGTATATTTTCTGAAGTACTAACACTAACCTCCTAATGCTGAGCGCAAAGCGTGTTAGTACCATTTTGGTATGTCTTTGGTATAACTAGCACGGGTATCGAACCTACGACCTCTCTCTAATGCGGCGGTTGCTATAAACACATGGCCACAAGAGCGGCTACTGCAGTTGATTAAGAATTCATTAATAATTAATAAAGTATTATGCAATAGTCTTTTCCTAATCATGTTGAAACTATATCATAATAATTACAAACGTGCTCATCTTTGCAACGCCTTCTGTTACCATGGAAGAGAAAGAAGGAATAAGTTTTGTGTTCATTTATTTGTGACAGGTTCGTCGATAAAAAGGGTTGAGCGGTATCAAGTTTCTTATATTCAATATAACTCAAACTAACTTTTAAAGACTTGTAGAGATCGAACACGAACAATTTAATAGTTTTAGAAAATGTTAAGCCCCGAATACATCTAAACCGTTGAGAAATTCTAGTTCAGCATAGCTATAATAATATCAATGCAGTTTTAACACCGTTTTACTGAAACAAATTGGGTAATCTTGAAAGGAAGAAATCTGAGGCGACTTAAACAGGTTCATCGGACTGCACCTTTAATAGAGAAATATCTACAATACATCTTTCAAATCCATTGTGACATACATGAAGTAAAGGATGAAAACGCTCAAACCAATATGCATATTGTGTAGACGATTTACGCATTTGACAGGACTAATATAACGTGATTATTGCCAAATCTCCATTTAGTCTTATGCCTTACCAAGTAAAGACATTCCATAGTACAGTTTCTTACGTACTAACACTAACCTCCTAATGCTGAGTGCCAAACGTGTTAGAACCGTTTTTGTATTCCTTTGGTACAACTCACACGGGTATCGAACCTACGACCTATATCTTCTGTGGCGGTCGCTCAAAACACTAGGCCACAGGAGTGGTTACTGCAGTTGATTAAGATTTCATTAATAATTAATAAAGCATTATGCAATACACTTTTCTTAATCATGTTGAAACAATCATAATACTTCCAAACGTGCTCATCTTTGCTACGCCTTCTGTTACCATGGAAGATAAAGAGGTTTTGTCTTCATTTATTTGTGATAGGTTCATCGATTAAAAGCGTTGAGCTGTATCAGGTTTCTTCTATTCAATATAACTCAAACTAACTTTAAAAGACATGTAGGGACAGATTGATATTTTTAAAGTAAAGTTTCGCTTCCAAATACAATCTGATTTTCTCAATGCATTATTTTAATTATAGCCTGACCATTACAATATATTGGACTATTGATGGCGGAAATTATTTTGTTCTTAATTGACTCTAAAGTGTTTCAGAGATTTCTGTCTTCTCTATTAGCGGTGAACTGTTAAAGGGATTTAGACGCTCCCTGTTTACATGGAATCATCGCTGACACAAGTCAAGAAGAATGTTCACGTTTATTTGATGACATATCTATTCATAAAAAAATTATAGTTTATATGCTTATTAATGTTTAATATGTCAGACACTCCATCTAACTTTCTAAGAATATTGATTTGTTTACGAATCATAGTTCAGGGCATAATAGCATTGAGTTGTTTGGAACTAAAACCGATTTGAAATGTGCAGATTTATGGACGACCGAAACATTATTTTATGTCAATGTATGAATTTTTCTGTCGTTAGAGTTACACACATTAATATTACTGTAAGTTTTAAATATATTGAAGATTCCCGCCAAACAATTGAGCATAAAAAGCACTCTATGGTATTGGCAATAGACTGATTTCGTCGTTGCAAAACTGAAAAATAAAAACGAACGCCGAAGAATATTTCAAATAACAGTATTTGAGAGCTTATATTGTCACGAGTTACTCTTGAATCCTCATGATTAAATATGCCTTTAATTTGGTCTACCGAAACAAAATCCTTTGATAAAATTAAATAGGATCATTTATGTTCGGTATAAATTGAAATTATCTAAAGGTGACTTATTTTAGAACTGAGTCATTATATTACTTCATTATCTTTGATATTTGTGAAGTTTGTTTTCTTGATACGCCATACAATTGGGATCTGGCTTCCTCTCTTTCCTAACCAATAGTGTTGCTTGTTTTGTACAATCTATTGCCTCCAATAGATATGGTAACATATGCATGTGTCATTTTGGGCATTGACTCAATTTGCCCTATAGGCCCGTTTTATATTTGTTTCCAAATTGTAAAAAAAGACCTCATTTAAAAGTCTCGTTTTAATACGGATATCCATTTGTTTGTTTCACTTGAGCAAATATATGCATGTAGTTCTGACCCCATTTCCGGGAAGAATAAGACTTTTGGGCATTTTGAGACAAATATTAAATACACCTGTATTGTTGCCTAATTGTGGCAAACAATGGAATATTGGTCTTGTATCTATAATATTAGGTGGCGTATTGAACTCTAGAATACAACTGTAAAGGAATTTCAAACTTTGAACGGATCATAATTCCCTATTTGCAGGACGATACAATCTGACTTATTTCATAAACAAAGAACACAATTGAGTTCCTTAACTTCAACAATTTTGCGCAAAATATTGAAAAACCAATGAATCAGCTTACTTGGGCAGGCTAACGAAGGTAATAAAATGGATTAGTTTTAAACCATTTCTCACTCGTCCGAATATGTCGTGTACATTACAGGTTGATTAATTTATATATAGATTGAGTCACATAAATATATACCTCTGAGAAAGACATGTCCAAAGCAATATTACTTTAAAACCATCACTGACAACCTTATTAAAAATATTTATTAAGGAAAAGGTGAGACACGAAATGAATGTAACTAATATTTCTATCTCCTAGTAACCGTCGTCCATGTTGAAACATAATAGTGTTAAACATTTTATCCAGGTAGCGTCAAATCGAGAGGTAAAACTTAATAAAAGGCTTGAAATAACCTTTCACAAAATGTAAAGATCGCGAGTAATTTAATAGTTTGGATAATTGCCGAAGGTTGCTCTGAGACAGTTAAAACCGTTTCACTCATATGGTGCATTACATATGTCTAAATAACGATTAGTTTAGGAGCTAATATGTGTATTAAAATATCAAAGTCTAAATGGATAATGCATTTATTTATTCCTTGAATTTATATAGTTTACATTATTTCAAAAGAGAATATATGAGGGCGTTTTGCGAAAAATTCAAAGAATGGATATATTAATTAGCAACAACGTATTAGATCACACAATCATTACAATTTAGACAACAGACGAGATATATTTTGAATAGTGTAATCCTGTGTAAGATGATAGTAGTGGTTAGGTTTGTTTGAGTTAATGAAACATGTACTGTACGTTTATGAAGTTCCCTCATGTCCACCATTTATGTCAGAGCATTTACTATGGGCTACAAATACTAATTGTTGTCGTTTGCTTGTGGCACTGACTAGACGAACATTCAGTTCTGAATAAGTATTGAAGATTTAAGATGATCGAAATAGTAGTACATTCTTTTAATAAATTTGGTTAGCGTGCATTATGTATTTATATTAAACAAACGGATAAAAAAGATTTGATTATAAAGTAATAAGTATTATACAATATTATTTTCCTAATCATGTTTAACTATCATAATAATTTCAACATGCCCATCCTTGCAATGCCTTCGGTTACCATGGGAGAGAAAGAGGTATTGTGTGCATTTGTTTGTGAGAGGTTCGTCGATTAAAACCGTAGAGTTGTATCAGGTTTTGTCAATTCAGTATAACTCAAACTACCTTTAAAAGACTTGCAGATATTGACTGATATTTTAAAAGTAATCATTTGCTTCAACTCCAACCTGTTTGTCGAAATGCATTATTTTAATTACAGCCTGATCATGGCTATACATTTGAATATTGATTGCATCCATAATTTGTTTCTTAATTGTCTCTAAAGTATTTCAGATATTTCTTTCTTCTCTTTTAGCAGTGAATTGCTAAAGTTTGAGTCACAATGATACAGTCCTTGACATACAAATAAACTACCACACTGCAGACATCGTTGTAATATCACTGAATTGTTTTAAAACCTATTTCACATTCCTAATCTTTCACATCCACACATTTGAAATCTTACATTTTAATCTTCAAAGTAATTAGCATGCGACGTTTGAAACTAACTATCTGCGTTTCGTTTATCGTGGTGGGTAAGTTGAATACATTTTGGTAACCGGAATTCTCAAATACCAAAAGTAATGTCTGTGATGTATTTAGAGACAAATGCTATAATTCTGTCATAAATATTTGAAAAACGTAGCGATTCTTGTAAAGGGACACAACTAATAAAAAAGACACAATACGGCCATTTAACGACGATTGAACTTTCTAGATGAAGCTCTTAATATATGTTGAAAATATGAAGTTGAAATTGATTACGAAGATATTGTTTCTGGTTTTTGAAAATTATGTTTGTGTTGTAATAGGTTATCGTAATCGTGTAAACTCCTCTCATAATGCTTCCATTCTTCTATGCCATAATACCCAGTTGATTCTTAAAGCGTTGTAGAGTTGATTTTGTTATCTGAAATGTAGGGTTTCAAGTTTTTTTGAGGATCGTCAACACTGTATAAACCGGTAGGGTTCTGTTCATTTTTGTCTCGATTCAGTACAATCCAAAATTTTGTTGAGACGACGTTTGACGATTACGTTATCTTTATAGACCTTTAGGACGCCAATCGCTAACCTCAGTATATAACCGGATGATTTAATAATGGATATTGTCATTTTTTCTCATTTCCGCTTTCATTTTGCTCTTTAGGCCCGTTTTACATTTCTTCCAAACCTATAAATGACCTTCTTTGTTTTGTGTGATTTGAGCATATATTTGCATGTATTACTGACCCCACCTCCGGAAAGATTGAGTCTGTTGGGATTTTGAATCAAACATTAAATAAACGTGCATTGTTGTCTAATTGCCGCAAACAATAGAATATTTCTCTTTATATCTATATTATAAAGTTGTGTATTGAACGTAAGAATCCAAATGTAAAGGAATTTCAATGGATCAGTATTCCATATTTTCGGGACGATATAATCAGAGTAACAATGTAAAAGAATAACACATTTGTATTCAGCAAACTTCGGCAACATTGCCAACAATATGGAAAACCAGTATAGCAACTTAGTTGATCAGGTTAACGAAGGTAATACATTAATTTTAATTTATGTTTAAATTATTCCACAGTGGCCGAAATATTTCGTTTAGATGACAATTTGATTAATTTAAATCTAATTTGTTTCACATAAATATATACCTCTGAGTGAAACAAGTCCAAAGCAATATTACTTTAATACCATTACTGAAAACCTGAACAGAAATGTGTTTTTAGGAATAGGTGAGACATAAAATGAATGTAACGAATATTTCTATCTCCTAGCAACCGTCCTCCATGTTGAAAAATAAACCTGGCAAATATTTCATCCAGGTAGCGGAAAGTCGAGATGTAAACCTACATAAAAGACATGAATTAACCTTTCAAAAAATGTTAAGAACACGAACAGTATAATAGTTTTTTTTAAAAAACGTAAAGCGTCGAATACATTTAAACCGTTGAGAAATTCTAATTCATCATAGCTATAATAATAGCGGAGGACAATATCAATGCAATTTTAAAACCGTTTTACTGAAACACCTTGGGTAATCTTGCAAGGAAGAAATCTGAGGCGACTCAAACATGTTCATTGAACTGCATCTTCAGTAAAGAAATATCTACAATACATCTTTCTAATCCATTGTGACATACATGAAGAAGAGGATGAAAACGCTCAAAGCAATATGCATGTTGTGTAGACGATTTACACATTTGGCAGGACTAATATAACGTGATTATTGTCAAATCTCCATTTAGTCTAATGCCTTACAAAGTAAATACATTCCATAGTATAGTTTATTACGTACTAACCTCCTAATGCTGAGTGCCAAGCGTGTTAGAACCGTTTTCGTATATTGTTGGTATAGCTCGCCCGGGGATCGAACCTACAACCTCTCTCTTCTGCGGTAGTCGCTCAAAATACTAGTTCACAAGAGCGGTTACTCCTGATTTTCTCGATGCATTATTTTATTTCCTAAATGGTTATAGACACTCTCTATTGACAGGGAATCATCGGTGACACTGCTCAAGAAGAGTGTTCACGTTAATTTCATGACATATATATAGATAAAAAAAAATTGTAGGTGATAGGCTTATTAATGTTTAATATGTAAGACACTCTATCTAGCTTTTAATACATCTATTTTGTTTAAGAATCATACTTCATAGTTCAGGGCATAATAGTACTGAGTTGTTTTGAACTAAAACCAATTTGAATTGTGCAGATTGATGGACGACTTAAACATTGTTGTATGTCAATGTATGCATTTTCTGTCGTTAGCGTTCCACACATTGATATTATTGTAAGTTGTAGATATATTGAAGATAACCGTCAAACAATTGAGCATAAAGAGCACTCTATGATTTCCTCGTTGGAAACTTAAAAATGAAAAAGAAAGTAGAGGAATATTTCAAACAACAGTATTTGATATCTCATATTGTCACGAGTTACTCTTGAAACCTCAAGATTAAATATATGTCTTTAGCTTGGTCTACCGAACAAACTCCTTTGATAAAATTAAATAGGTGCATTAAAGTTTGTTATAAATTGAAATTATCCAAATGTGACTTACTTTAGACCTGAGTCATTATATAACTTCATCATATTTGATATTTGTGAAGTTTCTTGTCTGATACGCCATATAATTTTGATCTTTCTTCATCTCTTTTGTAAACAATTGTGTTGCGTGTTTTTTACCCACTGTTGGCTCTAACAAATATGTTACCATATGCATGTGACATGCTGGAGCTTTGACATAATGGATAGGAAGAACTTCTTTCATTGCGTCATATTAGCATAATGGACATGCTTGACTTAATGAATATTACATATGAGAACGTATCTGAAAGTGTTTAAAATTATTTATCAAAGTTGTTGACATCGATTTTATGTTTGCAATATATATTTATATCTAACCTCGTTCTTAAGCCGGATGATTAATATGTGGATATTCTATTTATAAACTGTTCAAATTTCCTCTTTCAATTTGCTATGTACGTTCGTTTTATCTTTGTTCCAAACATATAGAACAGAGGACCTCACATAACAGACTCGTTTTAAAACCGATATCCATTTGTTATTTGACTTTAACAAATATTTGCATGTAGTACTGACCCCATTTCCGAGAAGAATTAGACTTTCTGGCATTTTGAGTCAAAAAAAACAAAAATACCTGTATTATTGCCTAATTGTAGCAAACAATGAAATATTGGTCTTCTTATGTTTAATATAAAGTGGTGTATTGAACGTTAGAATACAAATGTAAAGGAATTTCAAACTTTGAACGGATCATAATTCCGTCTTTGCAGGACGACACAATCTGACTTATTTTATAAACAAAAACAAAATTGTGTTCCTTAACTTCAACAACTTTGCCCAAAATATTGAAAAATCAATGTGACATCTTATTTGGGCAGGCTAATAAACGTAATAAAATGAGTTAGTTTTAAACCATTTCTCACTCGCCCTAATATTTTGTCTCTATTAAAATTTAATTAATTTGTATATAGATTGAGTCACATAAATATATACCTCTGATTAAGATATGTCCAAAGCAGTATTACTTTAAAACCATCACTGACAACCTTATTTAAAAATGTTTATTTAGGAAAAGTTGAGACATGATATGAATGTGACAAATATTTCAATCTTTTAGTAACTGTCGTCCATGTTGAAACATAAATGTGTTAAACAATTCATCCAGGTAGCGGCGAATTGAGATGTAAAACTTCATTAAAGACTTGAAATAACCTTTCACAAAAGATGAAGAACGCGATTAATTTAATAGTTTTGGATGATGGCCGAATGTTGCTCTGAGACAGTTAAAACAGTTTCATTCATATGATGTATTACTTATTTCTGAATAAAAATTAGTTCAGCAGCTAATATGTGTATTAAAATATCAAACTCCAAATTTAATCTATTTTCCAGTTTGATTAATTTCAATCGAAATTGTGCCACATAAGTGTATACCTCTGAGTAAAACAAGCCCGATTCAATATTACTTAAAATCCATATCTGGCAACCTTAATATAAAAGTTTATTTTGGAATAGTTGCGACATCAAATGAATGTAACGAATGTTTCTATTTCTTAGGAACCGCCGTTCATGTTAAAACTTAAATGTGTTCAATATTTCATCCAAGTAGAGGGAAATCATGAGGTAAGACATCATAACATATTTCGAATAACCTCTTAAAAATGTAAAGAAATAATGTAATAGTTTGGGAAAACGTAAAGTCTTGAATATAACCAAAACCTTGAGCACATTTTAGTTCAGACAGTTATAAAATAGAGTAGGACAATTTCAATGCATATGTAAAACATGTTTAATTTAACGCATTGGGTAATCTTGAAAGGATGCGGTGCGGCTCAATTATCTTCGATAGAATGCACTTCACTTTGTCACGAGCTAGTCTTGAAACCCCAAGATTAAATAGATGTTTTTCATATGGTATATCGCCAATGTTCTTTGATACAATACAATAGGATCATGTAAATTTGGTATAAATTCAAATTATGTAAAGATAACGTACTTGTCAGGACTAATATAACGTTAGTATTACCAAATCTTCATTACATCTAATGCCTTACAAAGTTAATACATTCCATTGTACATTTTCTTTAACATTTGACTGATTAGATAAAATTTAATCATCGATACAAACCCATCCACGAACATTGTATCCTTATAATTCCTATTTAACCTCCTTTCTGTCATTATATCAGCAGATGTGTTTATAACAATTCATTCATGTTTAGGTAGCTTAAAGTTTTCTTTCATTTGCATCTTCATTGCAGCTGAATATATAAGTCATGTCATGGAAACTTTATCTAGAAATACAAAATAGAATGACAGAGATGGTCATGCCAGTCACATCCATGCCTTGATCTTATCAATGTTTTGATACTTAAGAGATTGGTTTATACGTTTTTCACCAGTCTATTCCTTATTTTCTAACATTACCCTTGCTAATGGAACATGCTGTTAAAGGAATATTTGTTCTTTGTTTTCCATACTTATCGATTCGTTCCTAATCCAAATCGTCTGCATGTTTAGTAATATCCCTTGCTCGACATTTAACCATGACCTTGAATAACAGCTGGGGAAATATTGATGAATCAAAATGCAACAACATTTAATATTTGGATTGCAAAGCCTGTCATGTGCTTTCTTTGGCAGGAATGATTGTATACTTTTTTCTATAGTTCTAAGGGGAGACTTTAATCAAGGATGGATATTGTAGTCTGTGACCGTAAATGTGTGTGGTTGGGCTTGTTATTATTTTATGTTAAAGAAGTTATTACAAATAAAGCTTCACATAAAATTATAGGTAATTTTGAACCTAAAGTAGTCATCAGAATATTTTGATGTCTATCAAAATTAAATGTCTGTATCACGTAACCATTTATACCGAAACAGGTTGGATGCAAATCAGTAAATTCATAACAATTGTAATTATTTATATTAACCATATCAATGCAACACAAATATGCAGGTTAATCTTGAGTCTTTTGGTGATTATTAGTCTTTTGATGAAAATAAAAATGAACACCTGATGGTAATATATGAATTAGTTGGTCTCTTATTGGGTTATGAAATATTTAAAACAACAGTATATAGGTGTAGACCAATTAAAGAAAGTACAATTTCTTTTGCTTCTCTACACACAAAGCGTTTAGAACATGGCTATATGTTCTCCTTGACATTTTCTTAAATCTATATCAAATCTGTATTTCGCAAAACATTATATGATTTCAAGGTCTTGATACGTTTGAAATTAACATCAAAATATTCTTCATGGTTTTTGAAACAAGATTATTTATATCAGATTTGATGTTGAATATTCATTTAGACAATGTGATTTCTCCCTGAGAAAGATTCAGTGGATACTATATTTAGTTTGTTTATTGTCGATAGTGACCTAAGGTTGTCCTGAGGCAGATACAACGTTTTATTCATGTGGTGTATTTTTATATTTCCCAATAATGATTAGTTTAGCAGCTCATACGTTTATTAAAATATTAAAGTCTAAATTGATAATACAGTTATTACTTACTTGCATTTATATAGTTCACTATATTCCAAACTAGAATATATGAGGGTCTGTTGACACAAATCCAAGAAATGGATATATTAATTTGCAACAACGCATTAGCAGACACAATCAAATCAATTTCGAGAAAAGACAAAACATGTTTTACAAAGTTTAATTGTGTGTAAGAAGAGATTAGTGTTTAGGTTCGTTTGAGTTTATGAAACATGTACCACACGTTTATGATGTTCCCTCATGTCCTCCATTTCTGTCAGATCGGTTACTATGTGCTATTGCTTTACGAACTGCACCGGTGGCTTAGTGGTTAGAGCGTCCGTCGCGGAAGCGGAAGGTCGTTGGTTCGATCCCCGTCTGGGTCATACCAAAGGCTTACAACAATGGTACTAACAGGTGTCTCTCTTGACGCTCATCATTAAGAGGATGGTGTTAGGACTGGTCGGCCTGGTGTCAGGATGTTGAGACTGGGTGGGACAACAAAGTACATGTCGGAATCACATTGATCCAGAGCAAGACATAAAATTAAACTGCCACGCTGCAGACATCATAGTGTTATCACTTACGTATTTCAAAGCTACGTTCACATTCCAAATCTCTTACATACACACATTTGTACATTTTAAACTTTATTGTAATTATAACGTGATAATTGAAACTAATTATCTGTGTTTCCTTTTAGTGGTAGGCAAGTTAAAAACATTCCAAATCTCAAAAGTATGTTTGTGTGTTATTTAGAGACAAATGAATAATTCTCTCCTAAAAAATTGAAAAACTTAGCGATTCTTGTAAACGGACACCAACTAAAAGAGAAGACACACTACGGTCATTGAACGAGGATTGAACTTCCTACCTTAATCTCTTAATATATGTTGAAAATATAAAGTTGGAATTGATTACGATGATATTGTTCCTCCATTTATGAAAATTATGTTTGTGGTTTTCAAGGTTTTCGCAATCGTGTAAACATAATATCATAATGCTTCCTTTTCTCTATGCCATAATACCCAGTTGATTCTTAAAGCGTTGTCAAGTTGCATTGTTATCTTACTTGTAGGGTTTCACTTTTGTCTTAGGAAGGTCCCTACTATAAAATCCGGTAGCGTTCTATTTATTTTTGTTTCAGTTCAATACAATCCAAAATTGTGTTGATACGAAGTTTGACGATTACGGTATCGTTATAAGACCTCTAGGACACCAATCGCTAACCTCATTCTATTACCGGATGATTTAATAATGGAATTTTTCATTTGTTCTAATTTCCTCTTTCAACTTGCTCTATTGGCCCGTCTTATATTTGTTCCAAAACTTTAAATGACCTTCTTTTTTCGTGTGATTGGATCAAATATTTGCATGTAGTACTGATCCCACTCTCCCGAAGAATTAGTCTGTTGGTATTTTGAATTAAACATTAAATAAACATGCATTGCTGGCTAATTGTGGCAAACATTGGAGTAATGCTAATTATATCTATATTATAACGTGGTGTATTTGATTACAAATGTAAAGGAATGTAAATTATTGAATGGATCAGTATTCCTGATATGCGGTACGATATAATCCAAGTAATGCAATAAAAAGAACCCAATTGTGTACAAGTAACTTAAACAACATTGTTCAAAAAATTGAAAAACCAGTATGGCTGCTTCGTTGGTCAGATTAACGAAGGTAATACATTAATTTATGTATAATTTATTAAACACGCGCCCAAATACTTCGTCTATACGACAATTCGATTAATTTAAATCTAAATTGTGTCACATAAGTATATACGTCTGAGTTACACAAGTCCAGAGCACTATAACTTTAAAACCGTTACTGACAACCCTAATAGAAATGTATATTTAGAAATAGGCGAGATATGAAATGAATGTAATGAATGTTTCTAGCTCCAAGCAACCGTCCTCCATCTTGGAAATAAAACGTGGTAAATATTTCATCCAGGTAGTGGCAAGTCGAGAAGTAAAACTTCATAAAAGGCTTGAATTAACCTTACAAAAAATGTAAAGAACACGAACAATTTAATAGCTTGGAAAAACCGTAATGCCTTGAATACATTCAATCCGTTGAGAAACTCTATTTCAGCACAACAATAATAATAGTGGAGGATAATATCAATACATTTTTACAACCGACTTACTAAAACACCTTGGGTAATCTTGAAATGAAGAAATCTGAGGTGACTCAAACATGTTCATGGGACTGCACCTTCAGTAAAGAAATAGCTACAATACATCTTTGTAATCCATTGTCACATACATGAAGTAAAGGATGAAAACGTGGAAAGCAATATGGACGTTGTGAAGACAATTTACTCATCTGGCAGGATTAATATAACGTGATTATTGCAAAATCTACATTTAGTCTAATGTCTTACAAAGTAAAGACATTCCATAGTATATTTTCTGAAGTACTAACACTAACCTCCTAATGCTGAGCGCCAAGCGTGTTAGTACCATTTTGGTATGTCTTTGGTATAACTAGCACGGGTATCGAACCTACGACCTCCCTCTAATGCGGTGGTCGCTCTAAACACATGGCCACAAGAGCGGTTACTGCAGTTGATTAAGAATTCATTAATATTTAATAAAGAATTATGCAATAGTCTTTTCCTGATCATGTTGAAACTATATCATAATAATTACAAACGTGCTCATCTTTGGAACGCCTTCTGTTGCCATTGAAGAGAAAGAAGGAATAAGTTTTGTGTTCATTTATTTGTGACAGGTTCGTCGATAAAAAGGGTTGAGCGGTATCAGGGTTCTTACATTCAATATAACTCAAACTAACTTTTAAAGACTTGTAGAGATCGAACACGAACAATTGAATAGTTTTAAAACATGTTAAGCCCCGAATACATCTAAACCGTTGAGAAATTCTAGTTCATCATAACTATAATAATATCAATGCAGTTTTAAAACCGTTTTGACTGAAACAAATTGGGTAATCTTGAAACGAAGAAATCTGAGGCGACTTAAACAGGTTCATCGGACTGCACCTTTAGTAGAGAAATATCTACAATACATCTTTCAAATCCATTGTGAGATTTAGACGCTCCCTGTTTACAGGGAATCATCGCTGACACAAGTCAAGAAGAATGTTCACGTTAATTTGATGACATATATATTCATAAAACAATTGTAGTTTATATGCTTATTAATGTTTAATATGTCAGACACTCCATCTAACTTTCTAAGAATATTGATTTGTTTACGAATCATAGTTCAGGGCATAATAGCATTGAGTTGTTTGGAACTAAAACCGATTTGAAATGTGAAGATTTATGGACGACCGAAACATTGCTTTATGTCAATGTATGCATTTTTCTGTCGTTAGAGTTACACACATTAATATTACTGTAAGTTTTAAATATATTGAAGATTCCCGCCAAACAATTGAGCATAAAGAGCACTCTATGGTATTGGCAATAGACTGATTTCTTCGTTGCAAAACTGAAAAATGAAAAAGAACGCCGAAGAATATTTCAAATAACAGTATTTGAGAGCTCATATTGTCACGAGTTACTCTTGAATCCTCATGATTAAATATGTCTTTAATTTGGTCTACCAAAACAAAATCCTTTGATAAAATTAAATAGGATCATTTATGTTCGGTATAAATTGAAATTATCTAAAGGTGACTTACTTTAGAACTGAGTCATTATATTTCTTCATCATCTTTGATATTTGTGAAGTTTGTTTTCTTGATACGCCATACAATTTGGATCTGGCTTCCTCTCTTTCCTAACCAATAGTGTTGCCTGTTTTGTACAATCTATTGCCTCTAATAAATATGGTAACATATGCATGTGTCATTTGGGGCATTGGCTCAATTTGCTCTATAGGCCCGTTTTATATTTGTTTCCAAATTGTAAAAAAAGACCTCATTTAAAAGTCTAGTTTTAATACGGATATCCATTTGTTTGTTTCACTTGAGCAAATATATGCATGTAGTTCTGACCCCATTTCCGGTAAGAATTAAACTTTTGGCATTTTGAGACAAATATTAAATACACCTGTATTGTTGCCTAATTGTGGCAAACAATGGAATATTGGTTTTGTATCTATAATATTAAGTGGCGTATTGAACGCTAGAATACAACTGTAAAGGAATATAAAACTTTGAACTGATCATAATTCCCTATTTGCAGGACGATACAATCTAACTTATTTCATAAACAAAGAACACAATTGAGTTCCTTAACTTCAACTTCAGCATAGCTATAATAAAAGTGGAGGACAATATCAATGCAGTTTTAAAACCGTTTTACTGAAACACATTGGGTAATCTTGAAAGGGAGAAATCTGAGGCGACTCAAACAGGTTCATCGGACTGCACCTTTAGTAGAGAAATATCTACAATACATCTTTCAAATCCATTGTGACATACATGAAGAAGAGGATGAAAACACTCAAAGCAATATGCATGCTGTGTAGACGATTTTCGCATTTGGCAGGACTAATATAACGTGATTATTGCCAAATCTCCATTTAGTCTAATGCCTTACCAAGTAAAGACATTCCATAGTATAGTTTCTTACGTACTAACACTAACCTCCTAATGCTGATTGCCAAGCGTGTTAGAACCGTTTTTGTATTCCTTTGGTATAACTCACACGGGTATCGAGCCTACGACCTATGTCTTCTGTGGTGGTCGCTCAAAACACTAGGCCACAGTAGTGGTTACTGCAGTAGATTAAGATTTCATTAATAATTAATAAAGCATTATGCAATATACTTTTCATAATCATGTTGAAACAATCATAATACTTCCAAACGTGCTCATCTTTGCAATGCCTTCTGTTACCATGGAAGAGAAAGAGGTTTTGTCTTCATTTATTTGTGATAGGTTCATCGATTAAAAGCGTTGAGCTGTATCAGGTTTCTTCTATTCAATATAACTCAAACTAACTTTAAAAGACATGTAGGGACAGATTGATATTTTAGAGTAAGGTTTCGCTTCCAAATACAATCTGATTTTTTCAATGCATTATTTTAATTATAGCCTGACCATTACAATATATTGGACTATTGATGGCGTATATTATTTCGTTCTTAATTGTCTCTAAAGTGTTTCAGAGATTTCTTTCTTCTCTATTAGCGGTGAACTGTTAAAGGGATTTAGACGCTCCCTGTTTACAGGGAATCATCGCTGACACAAGTCAAGAAGAATGTTCACGTTAATTTGATGACATATATATTCATAAAACAATTGTAGTTTATAGGTTTATTAATGTTTAATAGGTCAGACACTCCATCCAGCTTTCTAAGAATTGATTTTGTTTACGAATCATAGTTCAGGGCATAATAGCATTGAGATGTTTGGAACTAAAACCGATTTGAAATGTGCAGATTTATGGACGACCGAAACATTCTTTTATGTCAATGTATGCATTTTTCTGCCGTTAGAGTTACACACATTAAAATTACTGTAAATTTTAAATATATTGAATATTCCCACCAAACAATTGAGCATAGAGAGCACTCTATTGTATTGGCAATAGACTGATTCTTCGTTGCAAAACTGAAAAATAAAAACGAACGCCGAGGAATATTTCAAATAACTTTATTTGAAAGCTCATATTGTCACGAGTTACTCTTGAATCCTCATGATTAAATATTCTTTAATTTGGTCTATCGAAACAAAATCCTTTGATAAAATTAAATAGGATCATTTATGTTCGGTATAAATTGAAATTATCTAAAGGTGACTTACTTTAGAACTGAGTCATTATATTACTTCATCATCTTTGATATTTGTGAAGTTTGTTTTCTTGATACGCCATACAATTGGATCTGGCTTCCTCTCTTTCCTAACCAATAGTGTTGCTTGTTTTGTACAATCTATTGCCTCTAATAAATATGGTAACATATGCATGTGTCATTTGGGGCATTGGCTCAATTTGCTCTATATGCCCTTTTTATATTTGTTTCCAAATTGTAAAAAAAGACCTCATTTAAAAGTCTTGTTTTAATACGGATATCCATTTGTTTGTTTCACTTGAGCAAATATATGCATGTATTTCTGACCCCATTTCCGGGAAGAATTAAACTTTTGGCATTTTGAGACAAAAATTTAATAAAGCTGTATTGTTGCCTAATTGTGGCAAACAATGGAATATTGGTCTTGTATCTATAATATTAAGTGGCGTATTGAACGCTAGAATACAACTGTAAAGGAATTCCAACTTTTGAACGGATCATAATTCCCTATTTGCAGGACGATACAATCTGATTTATTTCATAAACAAAGAACACAATTGAGTTCTTTAACTTCAACAATTGTGCGCAAAATATTGAAAAAAAAATGAATCAGCTTACTTGGGCAGGCTAACGAAGTTAATAAAATGGGTTAGTTTTAAATTATTTTTCACCCGCTCTAATATGTAGTGTACATTACAGTTTGATTAATTTATATATAGATTGAGTCACATAAATATATACCTCTGAGTAAGACATGTCCAAAGCAATATTACTTTAAAACCATCACTGACAACCTTATTAAAAATATTTATTAAGGAAAAGGTGAGACACGAAATGAATGTAACTAATATTTCTATCTCCTAGTAACCGTCGTCCATGTTGAAACATAATAGTGTTAAACATTTTATCCAGGTAGCGTCGAATCGAGAGGTAAAACTTAATAAAAGGCTTGAAATAACCTTTCACAAAATGTAAAGATCGCGAGTAATTTAATAGTTTGGATAATTGCCGAAGGTTGCTCTGAGACTGTTAAAACCGTTTCACTCATATGGTGCATTACATATGTCTAAATAACGATTAGTTTAGGAGCTAATATGTGTATTAAAATATCAAAGTCTAAATGGATAATGCATTTATTTATTCCTTGAATTTATATAGTTTACATTATTTCAAAAGAGAATATATGAGGGCGTTTTGCGAAAAATTCAAAGAATGGATATATTAATTAGCAACAACGTATTAGATCACATAATCATTACAATTTAGACAACAGACGAGATATATTTTGAATAGTGTAATCCTGTGTAAGAGGATCGTAGTTGTTAGGTTTGTTTGAGTTAATGAAAAATTTACTATACGTTTATGAAGTTCCCTCATATCCACCATTTATGTCAGATCAGTTACTATGGGCTACAAATACTAATTGTTGTCGTTTCCTTGTGGAACTGACTAGACGAACATTCAGTTCTGAATAAGTATTGAAGATTTAAGATGATCGAAATAAACGCAAAAGTAGTACATCATTCTTTTAATAAATTTGGTTAGCGTGCATTATGTTTTTATATTAAACAAACGGATAAGTTGCTATTGATTAAGATTTGATTATAAAGTAATACGTATTATACAATATTATTTTCCTAATCATGATTTAACTATCATAATAATTTCAACATGACCATCCTTTCAATGCCTTCGGTTACCATAGGAGAGAAAGAGGTACTGTGTGCATTTGTTTGTGAGAGGTTCGTCGATTAAAACCATAGAGTTGTATCAGGCTTTGTCAATTCAGTATAACTCAAACAAACTTTAAAAGACTTGGAGATATGGATTGATATTTTAAAAGTAATCATTTGCTTCAACTCTAACCTGTTTGTCGAAATGCATTATTTTAATTACAGCCTGATCATGGCTATACATTTGAATATTGATGGCGTCCATAATTTGTTTCTTAATTGTCTCTAAAGTATTTCAGATATTTCTTTCTTCTCTTTTAGCAGTGAATTGCTAAAGTTTGAGTCACAATGATACAGTCCTTGACATACGAATAAACTACCACACTGCAGACATCGTTGTAATATCACTGAATTGTTTTAAACCCTATTTCACATTCCTAATCTTTCACATCCACACATTTGAAATCTTACATTTTAATCTTCAAAGTAATTAGCATGCGACGTTTGAAACTAACTATCTGCGTTTCGTTTATCGTGGTGGGTAAGTTGAATACATTTTGGTAACCGGAATTCTCAAATACCAAAAGTAATGTCTGTGATGTATTTAGAAACAAATGCTATAATTATGTCATAAATATTTGCAAAACGTAGCGATTCTTGTAAAGGGACACAACTAATAAAAAAGACACATTACGGCCGTTGAACGACGATTGAACTTTCTAGATGAAGCTCTTAATATATGTTGAAAATATGAAGTTGAAATTGATTACGAAGATATTGTTTCTGCTTTTAAAAATTATGTTTGTTGTTGTAATAGGTTATCGTAATCGTGTAAACTCCTCTCATAATGCTTCCATTCTTCTATGCCATAATACCCAGTTGATTCTTAAAGCGTTGTAGAGTTGATTTTGTTATCTGAAATGTAGGGTTTCAAGTTTTTTTGAGGATCGTCCTCACTGTATAAACCGGTAGGGTTCTGTTCATTTTTGTCTCGATTCAGTACAATCCAAAATTTTGTTGAGACGACGTTTGACGATTACGTTATCTTTATAGACCTTTAGGACGTCAATCGCTAACCTCAGTATATAACCGGATGATTTAATAATGGAAATTGTCATTTTTTCTTATTTCCGCTTTCATTTTGCTCTTTAGGCCCGTTTTACATTTGTTCCAAACCTATAAATGACCTTCTTTGTTTTGTGTGATTTGAGCATATATTTGCATGTAGTACTGACCCCACTTCCGGAAAGATTGAGTCTGTTGGGATTTTGAATCAAACATTAAATAAACGTGCATTGTTGTCTAATTGTCGCAAACAATAGAATATTGCTCTTTATATCTATATTATAAAGTGGTGTATTGAACGTAAGAATCCAAATGTAAAGGAATTTCAATGGATCAGTATTCCCTATTTGCGGGACGATATAGTCAGAGTAACAATGTAAAAGAATAACACATTTGAGTTCAGCAAACTTCGGCAACATTGCCAACAATATGGAAAAACCAGTATAGCAGCTTAGTTGATCAGGTTAACGAAGGTAATACATTAATTTTAATTTATGTTTAAATTATTCCACACTCGCCGAAATATTTCGTTTAGATGACAATTTGATTAATTTAAATCTAATTTGTCTCACATAAATATATACCTCTGAGTGAAACAAGTCCAAAGCAATATTACTTTAATACCATTACTGAAAACATGAACAGAAATGTGTATTTAGGAATAGGTGAGACATAAAATGAATGTAACGAATATTTCTATCTCCTAGCAACCGTCCTCCATGTTGAAAAATAAACCTGGCAAATATTTCATCCAGGTAGCGGAAAGTCGAGATGTAAACCTACATAAAAGACATGAATTGACCTTTCAAAAAATGTTAAGAACACGAACAGTATAATAGTTTTAAAAAAACGTAAAGCGTCGAATACATTTAAACCGTTGAGAAATTCTAGTGCATCATAGCTATAATAATAGCGGAGGACAATATCAATGCAGTTTTAAAACCGTTTTACTGAAACACCTTGGGTAATCTTGAAAGGAAGAAATCTAAGGCGACTCAAACATGTTCATTGGACAGCATCTTCAGTAAAGAAATATCTAAAATACATCTTTCTAATCCATTGTGACATACATGAAGTAAAGGATGAAAACGCTCAAAGCAATATGCATGTTGTGTAGACGATTTACGCATTTGGCAGGACTAATATAACGTGATTATTGTCAAATCTCCATTTAGTCTAATGCCTTACAAAGTAAATACATTCCATAGTATAGTTACTACGTACTAACACTAACCTCCTAATGCTGAGTGCCAAGCGTGTTAGAACCGTTTTCGTATATTTTTGGTATAACTCGCCCGGGGATCGAACCTACAACCTCCCTCTTCTGCGGTAGTCGCTCAAAATACTAGTTCACAAGAGCGGTTACTCCTGATTTTCTCGATGCATTATTTTATTTGCTAAATGGTTTTAGACACTCTCTATTGACAGGGAATCATCGATGACACTGCTCAAGAAGAGTGTTCACGTTAATTTCATGACATATATATAGATAAAAAAAATTGTAGGTGATAGGCTTATTAATGTTTAATATGTAAGACACTCTATCTAGCTTTTAATACATCTATTTTGTTTAAGAATCATAGTTCATAGTTCATGGCATAATAGTACTGAGTTGTTTTGAACTAAAACGAATTTGAATTGTGCAGATTGATGGACGACTTAAACATTGTTGTATGTCAATGTATGCATTTTCTGTCGTTAGCGTTCCACACATTGATATTATTGTAAGTTGTAGATATATTGAAGATAACCGTCAAACAATTGAGCATAAAGAGCACTCTATGGTATTGGCATGAGACTGATTTCCTCGTTGGAAACTGAAAAATAAAAAAGAAAGTAGAGGAATATTTCAAACAACTGTATTTGATATCTCATATTGTCACGAGTTACTCTTGAAACCTCAAGATTAAATATATGTCTTTAGCTTGGTCTACCGAACAAACTTCTTTGATAAAATTAAATAGGTACATTAAAGTTTGTTATAAATTGAAATTATCCAAATGTGACTTACTTTAGACCTGAGTCATTATATAACTTCATCATATTCGATATTTGTGAAGTTTATTGTCTGATACGCCATATAATTTGGATCTTTCTTCATCTCTTTTGTAAACAATTGTGTTGCGTGTTTTGTACCAACTATTGGCTCTAACAAATATGTTACCATATGCATGTGACATGTTGGAGCTTTCACATAATGGATAGAAAGAACTTCTTTCATTGCGTCATATTAGCATAATGGACATGCTTGACTTAATGAATATTACATACGAGAACGTATCTGAAAGTGTTTAAAATTATTTATCAAGGTTGTTGACATCGATTTTATGTTTGCAATATATGAGGACAATATTGTATGTCAATATCAACATAAATTATATATATATATATATATATATATATATATATATATATATATATATATATATATAGATATATATGTACATATATATATATATATATATATTTGTATCTAACCTCGTTGTTAAGCCGGATGATTAATATTTGTATTTTCTATTTATAAACAGTTCAAATTTCCTCTTTCAATTTGCTTTATGCGTTCGTTTTATCTGTGTTCCAAACATGTAGAACAGAGGACCTCACATAACAGACTCGTTTTAAAACCGATATCCATTTGTTATTTGACTTTAACAAATATTTGCATGTAGTACTGAACCCATTTCTGAGAAGAATTAGACTTTTTAGCATTTTGAGTCAAAAATAAAAAAAAATACCTGTATTGTTGCCTAATTGTAGCAAACAATGGAATATTGGTCTTCTTATGTCTAATATAAAGTGGTGTATTAAACGTTAGAATACAAATGTAAAAGAATTTCAAACTTTGAATGGATGATAATTCCTTCTTTGCAGGATGACACAATCTGACTTATTTTATAAACAAAAAACAAAATTGTGTTCCTTAACTTCAACAACTTTGTCCAAAATATTGAAAAATCAATGTGACATCTTATTTGGGCAGGCTAATAAACGTAATAAAATGAGTTAGTTTTAAACCATTTCTCACTCGCCCTAATATTTTGTCTCTATTACAATTTGAATAATTTGTATATAGATTGAGTCACATAAATATATTCACATTCATTCATTCACTGCCCGTCACGCCTATCAGGGTATTGGCCGCAAACTACAGATCTCCAGAGTCCTCTGTCTTGGGCCATATTTTCTAGCTGGTTCCAGGTGTAGCCCATCTTGGTGGTGTCAGCCTGGAGGTTGCGTCGCCAGGTGTTTCTTGGACGGCCTCTCTTCCGCTTGCCTTGTGGGTTCCACTCAGCGCCTGCCTGGTGATACTGGTTAGCTGTTTTCATAGGGTGTGCCCTATCCAGCCCCATCTCTTCTTCCTGATTTCTTTTCCAGCAGGAAGTTGGGAGGTCCTTTCCCAAAGATTGGCATTGCTGATGGTGTCAGGCCAGCGGATCCGGAGAATCCTTCTGAGGCAGCTGTTGATGAAGGTCTGGACTTTCCTGAAGGTGGTCTCGGTCGTCCTACAGGTCTCTGCTCCATACAGTAAGACTGACTTCACGTTGGAGTTGAACAGTCGGATCTTGGTGGTCAAGGACAGCTCTTTGGAGGTCCAGATATTCTTGAGCTGGATAAAGCGGCTCTTGCTTTGCCGATCCTTGCCTTGACGTCTGCGTCTGTACCGCAATGCTGGTCAATGATGCTACCCAGGTAGGTGAAGGACTGCACTTCTTCCAGGGGGCTTCCATTCAGGGTGACTGGTTCGGTACTTGTGTAGTTGATCTTCAGGATCTTGGTCTTGTCCTCGTGGATGTTGAGGCCAACTTATGAAGACGTGGCTGACACAACGTTTGTCTTTTCTTGCATCTGCTGTTTGCTGTGTGAAAGGTCGTCGGCAAAATCCAAGTCGTCTAGCTGGCTCCACAAAGTCCACTGAATTCCGTTCCTGCTCTCGCTGGTGGACGACTTCATAATCCAGTCGATGGCGAGGAGGAAGAGAAACGGTGATAACAAGCATCTTTGTCGGACTCCAGTTCGCACATGGAAGTTGTCTGTGAGCTGCCCTCCATGGATAACTCTGCAGGACATGCCGCCGTAGGAGTTCCTGATTAGGTTGACCATCTTGGCTGGGATGCCGTTGTGCCGAAGGAGTTTCCAGAGGGTTTCTCGATCCACGCTGTCGAACGCCTTCTCATAGTCTATGAAGTCGATTTACAACGGGGAGTTCCACTCTAGGGACTGTTCGACTATGATGCGGAGCATCGCAATCTGGTCCGTGCAGGATCTGTTCTGGCGGAAGCCTGCTTGCTCATCTCGCAGCTGTGCGTCCACGGTTGCCTTCATCCTTTCCAAGAGGACTCGGTTGAAGACCTTCCCTGGCACAGATTTGAGTGTGATGCCCCTGTAGTTGTTACAGTTGCTGAGGTCGCCTTTCTTGGGAAGCTTGATCAGGTAACCTTTCTTCCAGTCTGCCGGTACGTCTTCTTCCTCCCAAATCCAATCAAAGAGTGGGTACAGCATCTCCACTGACGCATCCAGGTCTGCCTTTAGCGCCTCTGCTGGGATGTCGTCGGGTCCAGCCGCCTTCTCGCTCTTTATCAGGGTGATGGCCTTCCTGATCTCGTCTCTGGTCGGTTTCTCGCAATTGATCGGGAGATCCACGTTAGCTGGTTCGATGTCTGGGGGGTTTGCGGATGCTGGTCTGTTCAGGAGATCCTCAAAATGCTCTGCCCATCTGTTCATCTGCTGGTCTAAACTGTTGATGGTATTCCCCTGCTTGTCCTTGACAGGTCTTTCTGGTTTGCTGAAATTCCCGGAGAGTCGTCTGGTGATGTCGTACAGTTGTTTCATGTTACCGCTGTACGCTGCCTGCTCCGGCTCAGCTGCCAGTCCATCTATGTATTCTTTCTTGTCCTTCTTGGTGTTTCTCTTCACTACTCTGTGGGCTTCTGCATAAGCTTCTTGAGCATTGGCCTTCGCTGCTCTGGTTCTACTATTGTAGACTACTGCCTTCTTCCTCTTCCTGTCTTCGATCTTGGTCAAGGTTTCTGCTATGATCCACTCTTTCTGCTGATGTTTCTTTGGCCCCACTACTTCTTAGCATGATGCTCTTAGTGTTTCTTTCACTATCTGCCAACTGTTGAGTACACTGTTTTCTTCTTCTTGAAAAAGTTCCTGTTCTTCAGCGTCAGACCAAACTCTTGTCTTATCCTGGGGTATTTCAGAAGGCTGACGTTGTACTTGACTCTTCTGTCTGACGCTTCCATCTGGTTTCTCTTCAGCTTCAGCTTCAGTTTGGCCACCACCAGGTGATGGTCGGACGCCACGTCTGCTCCACTTCTCACTCTAACGTCCTGCAGGGATCTTCTGAACTTCTTGCTAATGCAAACGTGGTCGATCTGGTTCTCTGTCGCGCTGTCTGGCGATACCCATGTATTCTTGTGGATCCGCTTGTGAGGAAAGATGCTGCCTCCAATGACCAGGCTGTTGAGTGCACACAGGTCTGCAAATCTCTCACCGTTTTCATTCATCTCTCCCAGGGCGTGGGTGCCCATGACTGGTTCGTATCCAGTGTTGTCAGACCCAATCTTGGCGTTGACATCTCCCATGAGTATGGTGACGTCCTTGTCCGGATAGGTCTCGAGGATCTTCTGCAGTCAGCTGTAAAACTGGTCTTTGTCCTCCTCTTCACTGTCGTTCGTTGGGGCATAGCACTGGATGACGTTCATCATGATCTTCCTCTTCTTAGTTCGGAAGGATGCCGTGGTGATCCTGGGGCCGTGCGCCTCCCATCCAATCAGTGCCCTCTGTGCCTGCTTGGACAGCATGAAGCCTACTCCCTGCGTGTGGGGTGCGTCGCTCTCTTCATGCCCGGAGTACAGCAACAGCTCTCCTGTCATCAGTCGTGATTGTCCAGCTTGGGTCCACCGTGTCTCGCTGATGCCTAACACGGCCAGGTTGTTGCTCCTCATCTCGGCTGCTACCTGTGCCGTCTTTCCTGGCTCGTACATGGTCCTAACATTCCATATGCCGATGTTGATTCTCCTGGTAGACAAAAGGGTAGTCGGCTTTGTGGCATCCTTTCGGCTTTCACCACCCAGAGTCATGCGTCTTCGTGATGAAGACCCTTCCTCTCCCAGAATAAAGTTTTCTGTTTCTTCTGTTAATGACGTTTCAGTAGCGTCGTTTTTTTACGAGGTGGGGGTGCTAACCCCACGCCCATCCCTCTTCCTTTACCCTGACTTGGGACAGGCAGATAATAAATCCCTAAGGATTTCACTGGTGGAGTTCACATAAATATATACCTCTGATTAACATATGTCCAAAGCAGTATTACTTTAAAACCATCACTGACAACCTTATTTAAAAATGTTTATTTAGGAAAAGTTGAGACATGATATGAATGTGACAAATATTTCAATCTTTAGTAACCGTCGTCCATGTTGAAACATAAATGTGTTAAACAATTCATCCAGGTAGCGGCGAATTGAAATGTAAAACTTCATTAAAGACTTGAAATAATCTTTCACAAAAAATGAAGAACGCGATTAATTTAATAGTTTGGATGATGGCCGAATGTTGCTCTGAGACAGTTAAAACCGTTTCATTCATATGATGTACTACATATTTCTGAATAACAATTAGTTCAGCAGCTAATATGTGTATTAAAATATCAAAGTCCAAATTTCTTCTATATTCCAGTTTGATTAATTTCAATCGAAATTGTGTCACAATATGCATACCTCTAAGTAAAACAAGCCCGATTCAATATTACTTTAAAACCATCTCTGGCAACCTTAATATAAAAGTTTATTTTGGAACAGTTGCGACATCAAATGAATGTAACGAATATTTCTATTTCTTAGGAACCACCGTTCATGTTAAAAATTAAATGTGTTCAATATTTCATCCAGGTAGAGGCAAATCATGAGGTAAGACTTCATAACATATTTCGAATAACCTCTTAAAAATGTAAAGAAATAATGTAATAGTTTGGGAAAACGTAAAGTCTTGAATATAACCAAAACCTTGAGCACATTTTAGTTCAGTCAGTTATAAAATAGAGTAAGACAATATCAATGCATATGTAAAACATGTTTAATTTAACACATTGGGTAATCTTGAAAGGAAGAAATATGATGCGGTGCGGCTCAATCATCTTCGATAGAACGCATTTCACTTTGTCACGAGCTAGTCTTGAAACCCCAAGATTAAATAGATGTCTTTAATATGGTATATCGCCAATGTCCTTTGATACAATACAATAGGATCATTTAAATTTGGTATAAATTCAAATTATGTAAAGATAACATACTTGTCAGGACTAATATCACGTTAGTATTACCAAATTTTCATTACATTCAATGCCTTACAAAGTTAATACATTCCATTGTACATTTTCTTTAACATTTTGACTGATTGGGTAAAATTTAATGATCGATACAAACCCATCCACGAACATTGTATCCTTATAATTCCTATTTAACCTCCTTTCTGTCATTATATCAGCAGATGTGTTTATAACAATTCATTCATGTTTAGGTAGCTTGAAGTTTTCTTTCATTTGCATCTTCATTGCAGCTGAATATATAAGTCATGTCATGGAAACTTTATCTAGAAATACAAAATAGAATGACAGAGATGGTCATGCCAGTCACATCTGTGCCTTGATCTTATCAATCTTTTGATACTTAGGAGATTGGTTTATACGTTTTTCACCAGTCTATTCCTTATTTTCTAACATTACCCTTGCTAATGGAACATGCTGTTAAAGGAATATTTGTTCTTTGTTTTCCATACTTATCGATTCGTTCCTAATCCAAATCGTCTGCATGTTTAGTAATATCCCTTGCTCGACATTTGACCATGACCTTGAATAACAGCCGGGGAAATATTGATGAATCAAAATGCAACAATATTTAATATTTGGATTGCAAAGCCTGTCATATGCTTTCTTTGGCAGGAATGATTGTATACTTTTTTCTATACTTCTAAGGGGAGACTTTAATCAAGAATGGATATTGTAGTCTGCGACCGTAAATGTGTGTGGTTGGGCTTGTTATTATTTTATGTTAAAGAAGTTAGTACAAATAAAGCTTCACATAAAAATATAGGTAATTTTGAACCTAAAGTAGTCATCAGAATATTTTGATGTCTATCAAAATTATATGTCTGTATCACGTAACCATTTATATCGAAACAGGTTGGATGCAAATCAGTAAATTCATAACAATTGTAATTATTTATATTAACCATATCAATGCAACACAAATATGCAGGTTAATCTTGAGTCTTTTGGCGATTATTAGTCTTTTGATGAAAATAAAAATGAACACCTGATGGTAATATATGAATTAGTTGGTCTCTTATTGGGTTATGAAATATTTAAAACAACAGTAGATATATATAGACCAATTAAAGAAAGTACAATTTCTTTTGCTTCTCTACACACAAAGCGTTTAGAACATGGCTATATGTTCTCCTTGACATTTCTTAAATCTATATCAAATCTGTATTTCGCAACACATTATACGATTTCAAGGTCTTGATACGTTTGAAATTGACATCAAAATATTCTTCATGGTTTTTTAAACAAGATTATTTATATCAGATTTGATGTTGAATATTCATTTAGACAATGTGATTCCTCCCTGAGAAAGATTCAGTGGATACTATATTTATTTTGTTTATTGTCGATAATGACTTAAGGTTGTCATGAGGCAGATACAACGTTTTATTCATATGGGGTATTTTTATATTTCCCAATAAAGATTAGTTTAGCAGCTCATAAGTTTATTAAAATATTAAAGTCTAAATTGATAATACAGTTATTACTTACTTGCATTTATATAGTTCACTATATTCCAAACTAGAATATATGAGGGTCTGTTGACACAAATCCAAGAAATGGATATATTAATTTTCAACAACGCATTAGCTGACACAATCATTACAATTAGAGAAAAGACAAAACATGTTTTACATAGTTTAATCGTGTGTAAGAAGAGATTAGTGTTTAGGTTCGTTTGAGTTTATGAAACATGTACCACACGTTTATGATGTTCCCTCATGTCCTCCATTTCTGTCAGATCGGTTACTATGTGCTATTGCTTTATGAACCGCACCGGTGGCTTAGTGGTTAGAGCGTCCGTCGCGGAAGCGGAAGGTCGTTGGTTCGATCCCCGTCTGGGTCATACCAAAGGCTTACAACAATGGTACTAACAGGTGTCCGTCTGGGTCATACCAAAGGCTTACAACAATGGTACTAACAGGTGTCTCTCTTGACGCTCATCATTAAGAGGATGGTGTTAGGACTGGTCGGCCTGCTGTCAGGATATTGAGACTGGGTGGGACAACAAAGTACATGTCGGAATCCCATTGATCCAGAGCAAGACATAAAATTAAACTGCCACGCTGCAGACATCATAGTGTTATCACTTACTTATTTCAAAGCTACGTTCCCATTCCAAATCTCTCACATACACACATTTGTACCTTTTAAACTTTATTGCAATTATAACGTGATAATTGAAACTAATTATCTGTGTTTCCTTTTTAGTGGTAGGCAAGTTAAAGACATTCCAAATCTCAAAAGTATGTTTGTGTGTTGTTTAGAGACAAATGAATAATTCTCTCCTAAAAATTTGAAAAACATAGCGATTCTTGTAAACGGACACCAACTAAAAGAGAAGACACAATACGATCATTTAACGAGGATTGAACTTCCTAGCTTAATCTCTTAATATATGTTGAAAATGTAAAGCTGGAATTGATTACGATGATATTGTTCCTCCATTTTTGAAAATTATGTTTGTGTTTTTCAAGTTTTCGTAATCGTGTAAACATTATATCATAATGCTTCCTTTTTTCTATGCCATAATACCCAGTTGATTCTTAAAGCGTTGTCGAGTTGCATTGTTATCTTACATGTAGGGTTTCACTTTTGTCTGAGGAAGGTCCCAACTATAAAAACCGGTAGCGTTCTATTTATTTTTGTTTCAGTTCAATCCATACCAAAAATGTGTTGATACGAAGTTTGACAAATACGGTATCGTTATAAGATCTCTAGGACACCAATCGCTAACTTCATTCTATTACCGGATGATTTAATAATGGAATGTTTCATTTGTTCTAATTTCCTCTTTCAACTTGCTCTATTGGCCCGTTTTATATTTGTTCCAAAACCTTAAATGACCTTTTTTTCCGTGTGATTGGATCAAATATTTGCATGTAGTACTGATCCCACTTTCCCGAAACATTAGTCTGTTGGTATTTTGAATTAAACATTAAATAAACATGCATAGCTGGCTAATTGTGGCAAACATTGGAGTAATGCTAATTATATCTATATTATAACGTGGTGTATTTTATTACAAATGTAAAGGAATGTAAATTATTGAATGGATCAGTATTCCTGATATGCGGTACGATATAATCCAAGTAATGCAATAAAAAAAAACAATTGTGTACAAGTAACTTAAACAACATTGTCTATAAAATTGAAAAACCAGTATGGCTGCTTCGTTGGTCAGATTAACGAAGGTAATACATTAATTTATGTATAATTTATTAGACACGCGCCCAAATACTTCGTCTATACGACAATTCGATTAATTTAAATCTAAATTGTGTCACATAAGTATATACCTCTGAGTAACACAAGTCCAAAGCAGTATTACTTTAAAACAATTACTGACAACCCTAATAGAAATGTGTATTTAGGAATAGGCGAGATATGAAATGAATGTAATGAATGTTTCTAGCTCCTAGCAACCGTCCTCCATGTTGGAAATAAAACGTGGTTAATATTTCATCCAGGTAGTGGCAAGTCTAGAAGTAAAACTTCATAAAAGGCTTGAATTAACCTTACAAAAAATGTAAAGAACACGAACAATTTAATAGCTTGGAAAAAACGTAATGCCTTGAATACATTCAATCCGTTGAGAAACTCTAGTTCAGCACAACAATAATAATAGTGGAGGATAATATCAATGCATTTTTAAAAACGATTTACTAAAACACCTTGGGTAATCTTGAAATGAAGAAATTTGAGGTGACTCACCATGTTCATGGGACTGGACCTTCAGTAAAGAAATAGCTACAATACATCTTTGTAATCCATTGTCACATACATGAAGGAAAGGATGAAAACGTGGAAAGCAATATGGACGTTGTGAAGACAAATTACGCATTTGGCAGGATTAATATAACATGATTATTGCAAAATCTACTTTTAGTATAATGTCTTACAAAGTAAAGACATTCCATAGTATATTTTCTGAAGTACTAACACTAACCTCCTAATGCTGAGCGCCAAGCGTGTTAGTACCATTATATATATATATATATATATACCATATATATATATATATTCACACGTATATGATGACATAAAGAAAAATTTATTTTTCTCATTGACTTCTCCAGTGGGCTAGTGGTTGGAGCGTCTATCTTGGATGTGCGAGGTCGTGGGTTCGATTTCCATCCGTGTCATACCAAAGATTTACAAAATGGTACTAACAGGTTACTCACGTGGCATCAGAATTTAAAGGTTAGCGTGAAGACTGGTCAGGATAATGTGACTGTGTTGGACAACATACTACATTTTTGAGTCACAATGGTACAGTGCTAGACATAAAAATAAACTGCCACGCTGCAGACATCGTTGTGATATCACTGAATTGTTTAAGAGCTACGTTAACATTCCAAATCTTCCACTTCCACGCATTTGAAATCTTACATTTTAATCTTCATAGTAATTAGCATGAGACGTTTGAAACTAACTATCTGCGTTTCGTTTCTCGTCGTAGGTATGTTGAAAACATTTTGGCAACCGTAAGTTTCAAATACTAAAAGTGACGTCTTTATTGTATTTAGAGACAAATGCAAAATTCTGTCATAAATATTTGAAAAGCTTAACGATTCTTCTAAAAAGACACCAGCTATACAAAAGACACAATACGGTAATTGGACGACGATTGAACTTGCGAGATGAAGCTATTAATATATGTTGAAAATATGAAGTTGAAATTGATGACGATATTATTGTTCCTTCTTTACTGAAAATTATGTTTGTGTTGTTAAAGGTGTTCGTAATCGTTTAAAATCCTCTCATATACCCTGGCATTCATCTTTTATATAATATCCAGTTGATTCGTAAAGCGTTGTCGTGTTGCATTGTTATCTTAGAAGATGGAGTTGTCGTTTGACTGAGGAACTTCCTCACCATATAAATCGTTAGGGTTGTATTCATTTTTGTCTCGGTTTAATACTATCCAAGATTCTGTTAATATGAAATTGAGCGATTACGTTATGTTTATACGACGTCTAAGACACCACTGGCTAACATCATTATATAACAGGATGATTTAAAAATGGAACTTTTCATTTGTAAAAGGTTCCAATTTCCTCTTTCAATTTGCTCTATACGCCCATTTTATATTTATTCAAAACTTTAAATGACTTTCTTTGTTTAATTCGAGCACATATTTACATGTAGTACTGACGCCACTTCCGGAAAGAATTAGCCTTTTGTCATTTTGAATCAAAATTAAATAAACGTACATTGTAGTCTAATTGGGGCAAACAATGGAATATTGCTCTTTATATCTATATTATAAAGTGGTGTATTGAAAATTAGAATGCAGCTCTAAAGAAATTTCAGACATTGAATGGACCAGTATTATATATTTGGGGGACGATATAATCCGAGTAATGTTGCAAAGATAAAGAACACAGTTGAGTTCATGGAACTTCAGCTACATTACCCAAAATATTGAAAAGCCAGTATAGCAACTTAGTTGGTCAGACTAACGAGCGTGATACATCAATTTATGTTTATATTATTCCCGAATCGCCCAAATATTTCGTCTATATTACAATTTGATTAATTTAAATCTAAATTGTGTCACATGAGTAAATACCTCTGGGTAAAACAAGTCCAAAGCAGTTTTACTTTAAAGCCATTACTGACAACCTTAATAAAAATGTGCATTTAGGAATAGGTGAGACATGAAAAGACTGCAACGAATGTTTCTATCTCCTAGCAACCGTCCTCCAGGTTGAAAAATAAACGTGTTAAATATTTCATCCAGGTAGCGTCGAGTCGAGAAGTAAAACTTCACAAAAGGCTTGAAATAATCTTTCAAAAAATGTAAAGAACTTGAACAATGTAATAGTTTGGAAAGACGTAAAGCCATGAATACATCAAATTCGTTGAGAAAATCTAGTTCAGCACAGCTTTTATAATAGCGTAGGACAATATCAATGCATTTTTAAAACCTTTATACTGAAACACCTTGGGTAATCTTGAAAGGAAGAAATCCGATGCGATTTAAACATGTTCATCGGACGGCATCTTTAATAAAACAAATAGCTAAAATACATCTTTGTAATCCATTGTGACATACATGAAGTAAAGGATAAAGACGCTGAAAGCAATATGGATGCTGTGTAGACGATTTTCGCATTTGGCAGGTCTAATATAACGTGATTATTGCCAAATCTCCATTTAGTCTAATGCCTTACAAAGTAAATACTTTCCATATTATCTTTCCATAAGTAATAACACTAACCTCCTAATGCTGAGCGCCAAGCGTATTAGTTCCATTTGTGTGTGCCTTTTGTATAACTCGCCAGGGGATCGAACCTACGACTTCCCTGTTCTGCGCCGGTCTCTCTAAACACTAGGCCACAGGAGCGGTTACTGCAGTTGATTAAGAATTCATTAATAATTGATAAAGTACTATGCAATACTCTTTTCCTCATCATGTTCAAACTATCACAATACTTCCAAACGTGATCATCTTTACAATGCCTTCTGTTACTATGATGAGAAAGAATTTTTGTGTTCATTTATTTGTGATAGGTTCGTCGATTAAAAGCCATTAGCGGTATCAGGTTTCTTCCATTCAATATAACTCAAACTAACTTTAGAAGACATGTAGGGACAGATTGATATCTTCAAAGTAATGTTTTGCTTCTAAATCCAATCTGATTTACTCAATGCATTATTTTAATTATATCCTGACAATTGCAATATATTAGAATATTGAAAACGTTAATAATCTGTTGCTTGATTGTCTCTAAAGTGTTTCAGAGATTTCTTTCTTTTCTGTTAGCAGTGAATTGCATAAGGGTTTAATACGCTACCTGTTGACTGGAGACCATCGCTGACACGAGTCAAGAAGAGTGTTTACATTAATTTGATGACGGATCTATTTATAAATAAATTGTAGTTTATAGGCTTTTTATTAATGTATAATATTTTAGACACTTCATCTAACTTTTTACGCATTTATTATGTTTAGCAATCATGGTTCAGTGCATAATAGCAATGAGTCATTTGGAACTAAAACCGATTTGAATTGTACAGATTTATTGACGACTGAAACATTATTTTATGTTAATGCATGCATTTTTCTGTCGTTAGCGTAACACACATTGATATTATAGTACGTTTTAAATATATCGACGATTACTGTCAAACAATTGGTCATACAGAGCACTACATTTTATTTGCAATAGACTGATTTCCTTGTTGCAAAACGAAAAAAAAAGGAACGCCGAGGAATATTTCAAACAACAGCATTTGAGAGCTGATATTGTCACGTGTTACTCTTGAAATCTCAATACTAAATATATGTCTATATTTTGGTCTAGGGAACAAAATCCTTTAATAAAATCAAATAGGTACATTTAAGATTAGTATAAATTCAACTTATCCAAATATGACTGAATTTAGATCAGAGTCATTATAATACTTGATCATATTTGATATTTGTGTAGTTTCTTTTCTTGATACGCAATACAGTTTTTATCTGGATTCTCTTTTCTAAACATTTGTGTTGGGTGTTTTGAAGAAACTATAGCCTCTGATAAATATGTTTGCTTATGCATGTGTCAGTTTGCGGCATTGGCTCAATGGATAGGTTGCACTTGCTTAAATGTGCCATATTCGCATTATGGACTTGGCTGCCTTATTGAGTATTACATAAGAATAAGTATTTGAAAGTGCTTAAAAATATGTTAGACTGTTGTTATCATCTATCTAATATGTGAAATCGATGAAGACAATATTGTCATTCAATATCAACATAAATTCTATATATATATGACGTCGTTCTATAACCGGATGATTTATAAATGGATATTTTATTTGTAAAATGCACAAACTTCCTCTTCCAATTTGCTAGTTTGGCCCGTTTGATCTTTGTCCAAACTTTTAAAATAGACCTAATCTAAAAGAGTCGTTTTAAAACCGATATCCATTCGTTTATTTGACTTGAACACATATTTACATGTAGTTCTTACCCTATTGTCGGAAAGAATTGGACTTTTTGGCAGTTTGAGTCAAAGATTAAATAAACCTGTATTTTTGCCTAATTATATCAAACAATGTAGTATTGGTCTTTTTATCTATAATATAAAGTGGTGTATTGAACGTTAGAATACAAATATAAAGGAATTTCAAACTTTGAACGGATCATAATTCCGTTTTTGTAGGACAACACAATCTGTCTTGTGTTATAAACAAAGAACACAATTATGTTCATTAACTTCAACAACATTGCCCAAATTATTGAATAACCAGTGTGGCATCTTAGTTGGGCAAGCTCAAGAAGGTAATAAAATGAGTAAATTTTTAACCATTTTTCATTCGGGCTAATATTTCGTCTATATTACAATTTGATTATTTTGTATAAAGAGTCACATAAATATATACCTATGAGTAAGACATGTTACTTTTAAGCCATCACTGACAACCTTATACAAAATGTTTATTTAGGAAAAGGTGAGACATGACATGAATGTGACTAATATTTCTATTTCCTAGTAATTGTCGGCCATGTTGAAACATAAATGTGTTAAACATTTCATCCAGGTAGCGGCGAATCGAGATGTAAAATTCAAAAATGGCTTGAAATAACCTTTCATAAAATGTAATGAATGCGAGTAATTTAATAGTTTGGATAATGGCCGAAGGTTTCTCTGAGACAGTTAAACCGTTTCATTCATATGATGTATTATATATGTCTGAATAATGATTGGTTTATCAGATACTATGTGTATTAAAATATCAAAGTCTAAATGGAAGATACATTTTTTTTTCGTTGCATTTATATATTTCACATTATTTCAATGTAGAATATATGAGGTCTAGTTGCGAAAAGTTCAAAGAATGGATATATTTATTAGCAACAACTTATGAGGCGACACTATCATTATCATTAAATAACATACGAGATATATTTCGAATATAGTGTAATCCTGTATAAGAAAATCCTTTAATCCTGTGTAAGAAAATCGTATTTTTTTAGGTTTGATTGAGCTTATGAAACATTTACTATACGTATACGATGTTCCCTCATGTCCACCATATCTGTCAGAGCGGTTACTATGGGCTACATATACTAATTGTTGTCGTTTGCATGTGGCACTGACTAGACGAACATTCAATCCTGAATAAGTATTGTCGATTTGAGATTATCGAAATATACGCAAAACGTATACATTCTTTTAATAAATTTGGTTAGGATGTATTATGTTTTCATATTAAACAATAGGATAAGTTGTTATTGATTAAGATTTGATTAAATAGTAATAAAGTATCATACAATATTATTTTCCTAATCATGTTGTAACTATCATAATAATCTCAACCTGCCCATCTTTGCAATGCTTTCTGTTACCATAGGAAAGAAAGAGGTATTGTGTGCATTTGTTTGTGATAGGTTCGTCGATTACAACCGTAGCGCGGTATCAATTTTCATCTATTCAATGTAACTCAAACTAACGTTAAAAGACGTGTATAGATTGATTGATATTTCAAAAGTGAACATATGCTTCCAATTTCAATCTGATTGTCGAAATGCATCATTTTAATTACAGCCTGACCATGGCTATATATTTGAATATTGATTGCGGCCATAATTTGTTTCTTGATTGTCTCTAAAGTGTTTCAGAGATTTCTTTCTTTTCTGTTAGCAGTGAATTACTAAAGGGTTCAATACGCTACCTGTTGACAGGAAACCATCGCTGACACGAGTCAAGAAGAGTGTTTACATTAATTTGATGCCGGATATGTTTATAAAAATTTGTAGTTTATAGGCTAATTCATGTATAATATTTCAGACACTCCATCGAGTTTGTTATGCATTTATTTTGCTTAGGAATTATTGTGCAGGGCATAATAGCACTGAGTTGTTTGGAGCTAGTACCGATTTGAATTGTTCAGATTTATTGACGACCAAAACATTATTTATGTCAATGTATGCATTATTCTTTCGCTACAAACATTGATATTATAGTACGTTTTAAATATATTGAAAATGACCGTCAAACAATTGAGTATAAAGAGCACTCTATGTTATTGGCAATGGACTGATTTCCTCGTTGCTAAACTGAACAATAAAAAAGAACGCCGACGAATATTTCAAACAACATTATTTGACTGCTTAAATTCTCACGAGTTACGCTTGAAACATCAAGATTAAATATATGTCTTTAATTTAGTCCACCGAATCAAAATCCTTTGATACAATCAAATAGGATCATTTAAATTGTGTATCAATTGAAGTTATATAAAGATGATTTACTTTAGAAATAAGTCATCCGTTATATTACTTCATCATATTTGATATTTGTGATGTTTCTTTTCTTTTTAGTCCATACAGATTCGACATGGCTTCTCGTCTTTTCTACACATTTGTGTTGCGTTTTTTGTTATAGAAACTATTGGTTCTAATACATTTGTTAGCATCTGCATGCTTGTGGCAATGCCTAAATGTATTTTTTGCACGTCATAAAATGTGCCATTTGAGCGTTATGGACCTGAATGAGTTATTGAGTATTACATATAAATACGTATTTGAAAGTGATAAAAAGTATGTACCACGTGTGATGTACCTTATCTTATGGACATACATCACAATTAAGTTTACTATATGTTCCCTTTCCACAGTGTGACTATCAATACAAATCATATGAAAATCTAAAATACCCCCAAAAATGACTTCACGGTGAAATTCTTGTCATGGGTTGTTATGCATTTTTTTTTAGCTGCTGCACTGTAAACAGAACAGCATGTACACAGACCACATATTTTACTTCCGGATCATCACGAAGGCCTTATTACTCCATGTGCACTGTCGCCAAAATACACACAGACAACCACTCTCTCAGTTCATATTCTCAAGAATGAACAATTACCTTTAAATCCATACCAAAGATGCATCAATATAACTCTTCTATCACCACCATAATGAGAGAGGAAAACATGTTCTAAAATTAGACTCGAACTACATTCGTGAGTACTAAACTGGAAGTATTAATTGTGATGTGATTCCTTATGTTTGCAATCGATGATGAAAATTCTGTCTTTAAACATCAACTGCACACACACTCACACACACACACACGCACACACACACACATATATATGTATATATATATATATATATATATATATATATATATATATATATATATATATATATATATATATATATATATATATATATATCTGTGAGATGATGATATAGAGTATAATTTATTTTTCTCATTGACTGCCCCGGTGTCTTCGTGGTTCGACCGTCTATCTTGGATGCGTGAGGTCGTGGTTTCAATTTCCATCCGTGTCATACCAAAGATTTATAAAATTGTACTAACTGGTGATTCACATGGCATCAGAATTTAAAGGTTTGCGTGAAGACTGGTCAGGATAATGTGTCTGTGTTGGACAGCAAGCTACATTTTTGAGTCACAATGGTACAGTGCTAAATATAAAAATATACTGCCACGCTGCAGACATCGTTGTAATATCACTGACTTGTTTAATAGCCACGTTCACATTCCAAATCACTCACACCCACACATTTGAAATCTTACATTTTAATCTTCATAGTAATTAGCATGAGACGTTTGAAACTATCTGCGTTTCGTTTCTTGTGGAAGGTATGTTGAAAACATTTTGGAAACCGTTAGTCTCAAATACCAAAAGTAACGGCTTTGTTGTATTTAGCTACAAATGCATAATTCTGTCATAAATATTTGAAATAGCTTCGCGATTCTTATAACAGGACACCAACTAATAGGAGAGACACAATACGGTCATTGAACGACGATTGAACTTGCGAGATGAAGCTTTTAATATATGTTGAAAATATGAAGTTAAAATTGATTATGATGCTATTGTTTCTGCTTTTCTGAAAATCATGTTTGTGTTGTCAAAGGATTTCCTAATCGTTTAAACTCCCCTCATAATCCTTCCATTCATATATTTTATAATACCCAGTTGATTCTTAAAGCGTTGTCGAGTTGCATTGTTATCAAAGAAGTGTTTGACGTTTGTCTGAGGAACTTCCTCACTATGTATACCGTTAGGGTTGTATTTATTTAAGTATGGGTTCAATACTATCCAATCTTTTCTTGAGATGAAGTTTTGACGATTACGTTTTATTTATAAGACGTCTAAGACACAACTCGCTAAAATCATTCTAAGTACTAACACTCCTCAGCCTGACTATCAAGACGATAAGACGTATAGGACCGCTTAGGACCTCAACCACGTGTAACTGTAACCTGTTTCCTATTATCGGATCCGCCTAGACTCACTTTAATACATCCTGCTTATCCAGCCTGCCATTCATCCAGCGATCACCACCAGCTCAAATCTACCCTTCTCTTCTGTAGCCCGCCTAACCGAAAGCCTTTATCTATCAACTTTTAAGAAAATATTGTGCCACTGTTAAACCTTCGGGAATTAAACATCCGTGCTGTTATAACATTTTTCTTAGATCTACCACTTTTTCTATAACTACTACCGCTCTGTACTAAAAACTTAATTTGCCAATTATTGTACTTCACAAGACTAAGAATCACACTTTGCAAATTCTTGGGTTGCCTTTGAAACACGTTGTATTCCGTACAACCTCTGAATCGAAGCCTGCAAATGTGTATTAATATTTCAAGCAAATTAACTATCTCTAATAACATAACTCAATTCATATTTAGTTCACATCAAGACAAATTTAGCAAATTATAATAACCTTTACTTCTAGATAATCATTTTGCACATAAATACTCAATTTCTTAGCTAACGAAATATCCAGTATTCCTTTATTAAAAATTGAACCAAACAAAATGGATTCCAAATCACTAAAGAAAGATTTCTATGCTAGAATCCGCCTGAGCTGGAATGGCAATCAAAATAGGAAACAGACTGAAAATCTCAACTTAACTTTGAGAAAGGAAGCCGCAAACTAAATTAAGATAGTACAAATAATTACAAACAATTCTCAAACAACAACCCCCCCCCCTACCAACACTAATCAAGCTAGGAAAGTCAGGAACTAGGTACCGAATTGAACAGTACATAAACAAACCTAGATTCTGCACAAAGTGTCAACACTGGGGTCATTACAAATCCAAATGCAAAGTTCCAGCTAAATGCAATAAATGCGGGGGAGAACATAAGGGGAAATGCAATAGACAAAACCCAAAATGTACACACTGCAGGGGCACCCACTTACCCCAATCCCCAGACTGCCCGGCTTCAGCGAGGGAACACACTATAGTAGGGATCATGAACTCGTTTCATCTAGATTAATATCTAGTTACTAAACACCACTTTGAAAGTAACAACTTGATTTCTGAAAATCATTGTGGGCTTAGAAATGAAAGATCCACTACGGATCAATTAATAACATTATAAACTGCAATCAAACTGGCATTCAACTCTGTAAGAAAAGCGGATAAAAACTTAATTGCGGTATTTATTGATCTGGAAAATGCATTCGACCTTGTATGGACCAAAGGCCTTATAGCCAAATTAAATCATTACGGCAATACGGGTCGCATGTTCAACTCTATAGAAAATTTTCTGACCGACCACAAAATTATAACTAGGGTAGGGGCAACTTACTCTGAGAAACACACCCTTGAAAATGGAACTCCACAAGGGATTGTACTCAGCCCCACCCTCTTTAATCTAATGATAAACGACCTTGACAAATTTGGCATCACCAAAAATTGAATTATTATAACTTGCTGATGATAGTGGACTATAGAGAGCAGGCACCCCTTCAACCACCAACATATGGCTGAACTTCAAACCAGCTTAAATAACATAGGAAAATGGGCTGATAAATTGGGCTTCAAACTATCGCACCAAAAAAACGGTAGCCATTTTTTTCACCCGACGTAAGATATTCAAACAATATCCCAAATTTACAATACAAAATAAAGAATTAACATTCATGAAAGTAGCTAAATTTCTGGATATGTACTTTGATGAACACCTAACATGGGTGCATCGTATAGATGAACTAGTTCAAAGATGAAACCAGGACTTAAATCTATTAAGAAGCCTAAAAGGCACTCAGTGGGGTGCCAACCAAAACACTTAACACTGTATATGGCATTAATAAGATCTAAACTTGACTATGGGTGCAAAGTATACACCACGGCACCCAAACGTCCCTTAAACAAACTAAATAAAATACAGATGAAAGCCCTACTCATTGGTACCGGCGCATTGCCATCAACCTAGACAGCTGAGCTACAGGTTTTAACAGGGGTACTGCCATTACATCTTAGAAGGCAAGAACACATCTTAAGATATGCAGCCCGACTGTCGACCCATGCAAAATCGCACCCCACGTACCTGGATATCAAACAAATGCAATACCCCCTTTAGAAAAACTCTCAAGAACACCACCTCTATGGGAAAACCAGTTCATAAATTAAAAACTAAACTTCCAATAGACATATTCCAAGTAGAAAACAACATAACGTACGACAAAGAACCTTGGAGCAATGTACGAACGAAAGTAAATATCTCCCTATCAGATAAAGGAAACAAGGAAAACCAACAAAACTATTACATTAGCATTAGAAATAATAAATAATCAATATAAAAAATTTACAAACATTTACACGGATGGCTCAAAAATAACAAATCCTTTCAAAACAGCTGATGCAATGGTGATACCAGAATATAATATTCAAATGGGCAGACGTCTACTGGACCACTGCTCCATGTATACAGCTGAATTTTGAGCCATCCTAGAAGCATTAAAGTGGACTGAGGAAAATAAACCAAATAAGACTGTGATTATAAACAACTCGCTAAGCGTCCAAACCTCAATCCAAAATAACACCACAAAATCTAGAGAAAATTTCTTAAAACAAATTAACCTAATACTGCAAACCCTGAAATCAAATACACTAGTTGTAGAATTTATGTGGATTCCATCCCACATTGACATCAAAGGTAATGAGTTAGCAGACCATCTTGCTAAAAACAAACTCGACGAACCTAATTACATGACATTTAAATATATCCAAACTGAACTATATAGTTTAATTAACACAATGATTAATAAAAAATGGCAAACCGATTGAGACATAAATAAACAAGGGAGAATATTACACAACATCATTAAGGAAGTTAGTAAAGTAATAAAACCACCCAGATGCACAGGTTAAGAACAATCTAAAATGAATAGAATAATAATAGGAAAAACCAAACTGGCAAACAGCTTTGGAAAATACATAGGACCCTTCCCACATAACATTAATTTCCACAATGGTAACACCCCAGAAGATTTACACCATATCTTCAACACTTGTACAAAAACCCAAAAAGAAAGGGACAAATTTAGATCAAAAAAAATAAATATAGCCGCACCAAGTACATACCCAGAAGTAATCCAATTAACTAACACCAACCCTCACGGAACATTCAAAAATATGATTGAACTGCTTAAAACAACAGGGCTAATTGAAAATATATAGAGACATCGGCTAAACACCTAAAACAATCGAAAATTTTAACATGTATAACAACCTTAAGGAGCAAAATATAGCACCACAATGAGGTCACGTGGTTTCATTGACGAATCACTTGACGGGCTACTAAAACACCTAAATAACATACTAATTTTGAAATTTATAACAACCTTAAGAAGTAAATCGTAGCAAATCGTAGCCCCACAATAAGGTCACATGGGTTCATTGACCAATCATTTGACGGGCTACTAAAATACCTAAAAAGCATACTCATTCTGAAATTTATAACAACCGTAAGAAGAAGTAAACTGTAGCCCCACAATGAGGTCACATGGGTTCATTGACCAATCATTTGACAGGCTACACACTTAAAGCAGCCAAAGAGAATTAGATGAAGCATCAGGGATAATAAAAGATATAGAAATAAACATTCAAGCATTTAAGAAAATAACATCAGGTACAAAAACAAAAGGGTGGACTATGTATACCATCATCTAGGAATTAACACTCCTCTCTATCTATTTCTAACTTTTTCCAAATACAATAAACACCAAAACCGTCAGACCATGCGGCACAATGCTGCATCCAAATACCAATTAGTATTCTCCTAAAAACTAAATCAGAAATTCAAGGTGATATCGAACCTCGAACCATCAGAAATGCCGGACTAGTACATCCGCATTAATAGGCTGTCACATCATGGGACTGTATACACTTTTGTAACAACAGCACAGAGTATTTCCAAATTGATAGGGACAATTTTAGATCTAGCTACCCAAAAGACAGGAAGATACCAGTGCTGACAATCAAGATGAAGGGAGGCCCAAGGAACAAGACACGACAAGAGGACACCGAAGCAAACAAACCAAAATGAGTGAAGACTGGTTAACATTACGTAAACCTCCATCAAAAAGCCCTTCTAAGGGCTACTGACATTTAGCCATGACAGAGCTCTCTTTGACAAGCTCTTTTGCGAAACCTAACTTGATCAATTTCGAACACCGCCAATCAAAATTCACATTACATATAACCTAACAGTGACCAACCGACATATGTCGCACAGACATTCTAGAATTCAAATTGTTAGGTACTTACAATACGTACACTGGGTACTATAAACATTGGTAAATTAGGAGTTAGAATAAGTCATTAACTACAAAAAATCTGATTTAATTACTCAGGTGGTTTACACATTATTGGCATATTTTCAGTCCATTAGTGAAACTGGACCTGATTTGAAATAAGTATGGTTTGGGCTTTTCAAGGTTGTAAACATACCTGGGTTGGCATATCGGATCTTTTCCTCCCTTCTCGCCACCAGAAACCCTCAAAATGATGAGACGGGCAAACCATTTTTCACCAGTCATTATTTGGTGCCATTGCACCTGTAGTACACTCCTTCCGATTGGTTGATAGGCTTGAGTGCGTGTTTGATCCATTCCCACTCACCCAGGTCCTACAAGCATGTCGATAGTCCCTCAATAGGGGCGCGACATGACGACCAAATTAAATAGCACACTAAGTGTGCATAAACGCCCGTAGCGATGTGGCACAATTTCTAACCCCACGACAAAAATTAAATAACTTTCATTTTAAAGATAGAACAGTGAATAATGACGCATCGTGGCATTAACTTTAATTTAAGTACTAACACTAACCTACTAATGCTGAGCGACAAGCCTGTTAGTATCATTTGTGTATGTCTTTTGTATAACTTGCCAAGGGATCGAACCTACGATCTCCCTCTTCTGCGGCGGGCGCTCTAAGCACTAGGCCTCGGGAGCGGTTACTACAGTTGGTTAGGATTTCATTAATAATTGATAAAGTATTATGCTATACTTTTTTCCTAATCAGGTTGAAACTATCATAATACTTCCAAACGTGATCATCTTTCTAATGCCTTCTGTTACCATGGAAGAGAAAGAAGTTTTTTGTTCATTTATTTGTGACAGGTTTGTCGATTAAAAGCGTTGAGCGGTATCAGGTTTCTTATATTTAATAAAACTCAAACTAACTTTAGAAGACATGTACTTACAGATTGATATTTTTAAAGTAAGGTTTTGCTTCCAACTCCAATCTGATTTTCTCGATGCATTTTGTTATTTGCTAAATGGACTTAGACGCTCCCTGTTGACAGGGAATCATCGATGACACTGCTCAAGAAGAGTGTTTACGTTAATTTCATAACATACATATTGATAAAAAAAATTGTATTTGATAGACTTATTAATGTTTAATATGTAAGACACTCTATCTAGCTTTTAATGCATCTATTTTGTTCAAGAATCATAGTTCAGGGCATAATACTACTGAATTGTTTTGAACTAAAACCAATTTGAATTGTGCAGTTTTATTGACGACCAAAACATTATTTTATGTCAAAGTATCCATTTTTATGTCGTTAGCGTTCCATACATTGATATTATTGTAAGTTGTAAATATATTGAAGATGACCGTCAAACAATTGAGCATAAAGATAACTCCATGGTATTGGCAATAGACTGATTTCCTCGTTGCTAAATAAAAAAATAAATAGAAAGCCGAGGAATATTTCAAACAACAGTATTTGAGAGCTCAAATTGTCACGAGTTACACTTAAAACCAAAATACTAAATACATGTCTTTAATTTGGTCTACCGGAACAATCCTTTTATAAAATTAAATAATAAGTTTAAGTTTGGTATAAATTGAAATTATCTAAATGTGACTTACTTTAGAACTGAGGCATTATATTACTTCATCATATTTGATATTTGTGAAGCTTCTTTTCTTGATATGATATACAATTTTGATCTGGCTTCTTCTTATTTCTAAACATTTGTGTTGCGTGTTTTGTACAAACTATTGCCTCTAACAAATATGTTAGCATATGCATGTGACATGTTGGCGCATTGACATAATGGTTATGAAGAACTTCTTTAAATGCGTCATATTAGCATTAATGTCATTCTTGACTTAATGAGTATTAAGATAAGAGAACGAAAGTGTTTAAAAATATTTATCAAAATTGTTGACATCGATCATATGTGTGCAATCGATGAGGACAATACTGTCTGTCAATATCAACATAAGTTATATATATATATATATATATATATATATATATATATATATATATATATATATATATATATATATATATATATATATATATATATATATAACCTCGTTCTATAACCGGATGATTTATATATGGTGGATATTTTGTTTGTAAACTGTCCAAATTTCCTCTTTCAATTTGCTATATATGCCCGTTTTATCTTTGTTCCCAAAATATGAAAAAGGACCCAACATTAAAGACTCGTTTTAAAATGATATCCATTTGTTATTTTACTTGAACAAATATTTGGATGTAGTACAGACCCCATTTCCGGGAAGAATTAGACTTTTTGGCATTTTGAGTCAAAAATAAACACAAATACCTGTATGGCGGCCTAATTGTAGCAAACAATGGAATATTGGTCTTCTTATGTATAATATAAAGTGGTGTATTGAACGTTAGAATACAAATGTAAAGGAATTTCAAACTTTGAACGGATTATAATTCAATCTTTGCAGGACGACACAATCTGACATATTTTATAAACAAAAAACAAAATTGTGTTCATTCTTTAACAGCTTTGCTCAAAATATTGAAAAATCAATGTGAGATCTTAGTTGGGCAGGCTAATAAACGTAATAAAATGAGTTAATTTTAAACCATTTCTCACTCGCAATAATATTTCGTCTATATTACAATTTGATTAATATGTATATAGATTGAGTCACATAGATATATACCTCTGAGTAAGATATGTCCAAAGCAGTATTACTTTAAAATCATCACTGACAACATTATTTAAAAATGTTTATTGAAGAAAAGGAGAGACATGAAATGAATGTGACAAATATTTCAATCTTTTAGTAACCATCGTCCATGTTGAAACAAAAATGGGTTAAACAATTCATCCAGGTAGCGGCGAATTGAGATGTAAAACGTTATAAAAGATTTGAAATAACCTTTGAGAAAAAAATGAAGAACGCGAGTAATTTAATAGTTTGGATCATGGTCGAATGCTGCTCTGAGACAGTTAAAACCGTTTCATTCATATGATGTATTACATATTTCTGAATAACAATTAATTTAGCAGCCGATATGTGTATTAAAATATCAAAGTCCAAATTTCATCTATTTAAATCTAAATTGTGTCACATAAGTTTATACCTCTGAATAAAACAAGTCCGATTCAGTATTACTTAAAAACCATCTCTGGCAACCTTAATATAAAAGTTTATTTTGGAATATTTGCGGCATCAAATGAATGTAACGAATGTTTCTATTTCCAGCAACCGCAGTCCATGTTAAAAAATTAAATGTGTTCAATATTTCATCCAGGTAGCGGCGAATCATGAGGTAAGATTTCATAACATATTTCGAATAACGTCTTAAAAATGTAAAGAAATAATGTAATAGTTTGGGAAAACGTAAAGTCTTGAATACAACCAAAACCTTGAGCACATTTTAGTTCAGTAAGTTATAAAATAGAGTAAGACAATATCAATGCATATGTAAAACATGTTTAATTTAACACATCGGGTAATCTTGAAAGGAAGAAATATGATGCGGTGCGGCTCAACCATCTTCGATAGAATGCATTTCACTTTGTCACGAGCTAGTCTTGAAACCCCAAGATTAAATAGATGTCTTTAATATGGTATATCGCCAATGTCCTTTGATACAATACAATAGGATCATTTAAATTTGGTATAAATTATTTTGCTTCTCCACACACAAAGCGTTTAGAACATGGCTATATGTTATCATTGACATTTCTTAAATCTATATCAAATCTGTATTTTGCAACACATTATAAGATTTCAAGGTCTTGCTACGTTTGAAATTAACATCAAAATATTCTTCATGGTATTTGAAACAAGATTATTTATATCAGATTTGATGTCAAAGATTCATTTAGACAATGTGATTCCTCCCTGAGAAAGATTCAGTGGATACTATATTTAGTTTGTTTATTGTCGATATTGACCTAAGGTTGTCCTGAGGCTGTACAACGGTTTTATTCATATGATGTATTTTATATTTCCCAATATTGATTAGTTTAGCAGCTCATACGTTTCTTTAAAGTCTAAATTGATAATACAGTTACTACTTACTTGCATTTATATAGTTCACTATATTCCAAACTAGAATATATGAATGTCTGTTGACACAAATCCAGGAAATGGACATATTAATTTGCAACAACGCATTAGCTGACACAATCATTACAGTTTAGAGAAAATACAAGACATGTTTTACATAGTTTAATCGTGTGTAAGAAGAGATTAGTGTTTAGGTTCGTTTGAGTTTATGAAACATGTACCACACGTTTATGATGTTCCCTCATGTCCTCCATTTCTATCAGATCGGTTACTATGTGCTATTGCTTTATGAACCGCAACTGTGGCTTAGTGGTTAGAGCGTCCGTCGCGGAAGCGGAAGGTCGTTGGTTCGATCCCCGTCTGAGTCATACCAAAGGCTTACAACAATGGCACTAATAGGTGCCTCTCTTGACACTCAGCATTAAGAGGAAGGCGTTAAAACTGGTCGGCCTGGTGTCAGCATATTGAGACTGGGTGGGACAACAAACTACATGTCGGAGTGGCATTGATCCAGAACAAGACATAAAAATAAACAACCACGCTGCAGACATCATAGTGTTATCACTTAATTATTTCAAAGCTACGTTCACATTCCAAATCTCTCACATACACACATTATAATGTTTACATTTTAAACTTTATAGTAATTATAACGTGATAATTGAAATTAACTATCTGTGTTTCCTTTTTAGTGGTATTTACGTTAAAAAGAATCTCAAATCCCAAACGTATGTCTGTGTGTTATTTAGAGACAAATGAATAATTCTCTCTTAAATATTTTAAAAGCTTAGCAATTCTTCTCAAAGGACACCAACTAAAAGAGAAGACACAATACGGTCTTTGAACGAAGACTGAACTTGCTAGCTTAATCTCTTAATATATGTTGAAAATATAAAGTCGAAATTGATTACGATGATATTGTTTCTCCTATTTTGACAATTATATTTGTGTTTTTCAAGGTTTTTGTAATCGTGTAAACATCCTATCATAATGCTTCCTTTTTTCTATGCCATAATACCCAGTTGATTCCTAAAGCGTTGACGAGTTGCGTTGTTATCTTACATGTAGGGTTTCACTTTTGTCTGAGGAAAGTCCTTACCATAACAACCGGTAGCGTTCTATTTATTTTTGTTTCGGTTCAATACAATCCAAAATTGTGTTGATACGAAGTTTGACGCTTACGTTATCGTTATAAGACCTCTAGGACACCAATCGCTAACCTCATTCTATTACCGGATGATTTAATAATGGAATTTTTCATTTGTTCTAATTTCATCATTCAACTTGCTCTATTGGCCCGTTTTACATTTGTTCCAAAACTTTAAACGACCTTCTTTGTTCGTGTGATTGGATCGAATATTTGCATGTAGTCCTGATCCCACTTTCCCGAAGAAAGTCTGTTGGCATTTTGAATTAAACATTAAATAAACATGCATTCCTGGCTAATTGCGGCAAACATTGGAGTAATGCTAATTATATATCTATCTTATAACGTGGTGTATTGAACATTTGGTTACAAATGTAAACGAATGTCAATCATTGAATGGATCAGTATTCCCGATATGCGGTACGATATAATTCAATCAATGTTATAAAAAAGAACACAATTGTGTAGAGTTAGCTTAAAGACCATCGTCCAAATAATTGAAAAACCAGTATGACAGCCCTAGTTAGCCAGATTAATGAAGGTAATACATTAATTTATGTTTAAATTAATCCACACTCGCCCAAATACTTCCTCTATATGACAATTTGATTAATTTAAATCTAAATTGTGTCACATAAGTATATACCTCTGAGTAACACAAGTCCAAGGCAGTATTACTTTAAAACCGTTACTGACAACCTTAATAGAAATGTGTATTTAGGAATAGGCGAGATATGACATGAATGTAATGAATGTTTCTATCTCCTAGCATCTGTCCGCCATGTTGGAAAAAAAACCTGGTAAATATTTCATCATCCAGGTAGCGCAAGTCGAGAAGTTAAACTTCATGAAAGGCTTGAATTAACCTTACAAAAAATGTAAAGAACACAAACAATTTAATGGCTTGGAAAGAAACGTAATGCCTTGAATACATTCAATCCGTTGAGATAAACTAGTTCAGCACAGCAATAATAATAGCGGGGGATAATATCAATGTATTTTAAAAACCGATTTACTAAAACACCATAGGTAATCTTGAAAGGAAGAAATCTGAGGTGACTCAAACATGTTCATCGGACTGCACCTTCAGTAAAGAAATAGCTACAATACATCGTTCTAATCCATTGTCACATACATGAAGTAAAGGGTGAAAACGTTGAAAGCAATATGGACGTTGTGAAGACAATTTACGCATTTGGCAGGATTAAAATAATGTGATTATTGCAAAATCTACATTTAGTCTAATGTCTTACAAAGTAAACACATTCCATTGTATATTTTCAGAAGTCTTAACACTAACCTCCTAAGGATGAGCACCAAGCGTGTTAGTACCATTTTTGTATGTCTTTGGTATATTTTGCACGGGGATCGAACCTACGACCTCTCTCTTCTGCGGCGGTCGCTCTAAACATTAGGCCACAAGATTGGTCACTGCAGTTAAGATTTCATAAATAATTAATAAAACCTTATGCAATAGTCTTTTCCTAATCATGTTGTAACTATCTCATAATACTTCCAAACGTACTCATGTTTGCAACGCCTTCTTTTATCATGCAAGAGAAAGAAGGAATACGTTATGTGTTCATTTAATTGTGACAGGTTCGTCGATAAAAAGGGTTGAGCGGTATCAGGTTTCTTACATTCAATATAACTCAAACTAACTTTAAAAGACTTGTAGAGATCGAACACGAGCAATTTAATAGTTTGAAAAAAACGTAAAGCCTCGAATACATCTAAACCGTTGAGAAATTCTAGTTCAGAAAAAACTATAATAATAGCGGGGGACAATATCAATGAAGTTTTAAAACCGTGTTACTGAGATAAATTGGCCAATCTTGAAATGAATAAATCTGAGGTGACTCAAACATGTACATCGGACTGCACCTTTGGTAAAGAAATATCTACATCTTTCTAATCCATTGTGACATACATGAAGTAAAGGATGAAAACGCTCGAATCAATATCCATGTAGTGTAGATGATTTACGCATTTGGCAGGACTAATATAACGTGATTATTGCCATCTCTCCATTTAGTCTAATGCCTTACAAAGTAAATACATTCCATAGTATAGTTTCTTACGTACTAACACTAAAGGTCCTAATGCTGAGTGTCAAGCTCGTTAGAACCGTTTTTGTATGTCTTTGCTATAACTCGCCCGGGGATCGAACCTGCGACCTCCCTCTTGTGCGACGGTTGCTCAAAACACTAGTTCACAGGTGCGGTTACTCCTGATTTTCTCGATGCATTATTTTATTTGCTAAATGGTATTAGACGCTCCCCGTTGACAGGGAATCATCGATGACACTTTTCAAGAAGAGAGTTTACGTTAATTTCATGACATACATATTCATAAAAAAATTGTAGTTGATAGGCTTATTAATTTTTAATATGTAAGACACTCTATCTAGCTTTTTAAGCATTTATTTTGTTTAGGAATCATAGTTATGGGCATAATAGCATTGAGTTGTTTGACCTAAAACCGATTTGAACTGTGCAAAGTTATATACGACCGAAACGTTAATGTATGTCAATGTATGCATTTTTCTGTCGATAGCGTTCCACACATTGATATTATTGTAAGTTGTAAATATATTAAAGAATACCGTCAAACAATTGAGCATGAAGAGCACTCTATGGTATTGGTAATAGACTGATTTACTCATTGCAAACTGAAAAATAAAAAAGAATGTAGAGGAATATTTCAAACAACAGTATTTGAGAGCACGAGTTACTCTTGAAACCTCAATATTAAATATATGTCTTTAATTTGGTCTACCGAACAAAATCCTTTGATAAAACAAAATAGGTACATTAAAATTTGTTATAAATTGATATTATCCAAATATGACTTACTTTAGACCTGAGTTATTATATAACTTCATCATATTTGATATTTGTGAAGTTTCTTTTCTTGATACGCCATACAATTTTGATCTGGCTTGTTCTTATTTCTAAACAATTGTGTTGCGTGTTTTGTACAAACTATTGCTTCTAAAAAATATGTTAGCATGTGAATGTGACATGTTGGGGCATTGACATAATGGATAGGAAGAACTTCTCTGAATGCGTCATATTAGCATTATTGTCCTTCTTGCCTTAATGAGTATTACATATGAGAACATATTTGAAAGTGTTTAAAAATATTTATCAGGGTTTTTGACATCGATCTTATGTGTGCAATCGATAAGGACAATACTGTCTGTCAATATCAACATAAATTATATATAGACAGTATTGTCCTCATCGATTGCATACATAAGATCGATGTCAACAACCTTGATAAATATTTATATATATAGCCTCGTTCTATAACCGAATGATTTACATATGGACATTTTATTTGTAAACTGTTCAAGTTTCCTCTTTCAATTTGCCATTTTTTTTATCTTTGTTCACAAAATGTTTGTGTCATTTGAGCATATATTTGCATGTAGTACTGACTCCACTTCCAAAAAGATTGAGTCTGCTGGGATTTTGAATCAAAAATAAAATAAACGTGCATTGTTGTCTAATTGCCGCAACAAATGGAATATTGCTCATTATATCTATATTATAAAGTGGTGTATTGAACGTAAGAATCAAAATGTAAAGGAATTTCAATGTATCAGTATTCACCATTTGCGGGACGATATAATCAGTGTAACAATGTTAAAAAACAAAACAGTTGAGTTCAGCAATCTTCGGCAACATTGCCAAAAATTTGAAAAACCAGTATTGCAACTTAGTTGATCAGGTTAACGAAGGTAATACATTAATTTTAATTTATGTTTAAATTATTCAACACTCGCCGAAATATTTCGTCTAGATGACAAATTGATTGATTTAAATCTAAATTGTCTCACATAAGTATATACCTCTGAGTGAAACAAGTCCAATGCAACATTATTTTAAAACCATTACTGAAAACCTTAACAGAAATGTGTATATAGGAATAGGTGAGACATAAAATGAATGTAACGAATGTTTCTATCTCCTAGAAACCGTCCTCCATGTTGAAAATTAAACCTGGAAAATATTTCATCCAGGTAGCGCCAAGACGAGATGTAAACCTTCATAAAAGGCATGAATTAACCTTTCAAAAAATGTTAATAACACGAACAATTTAATAGTTTTAAAAAAAACGTAAAGCATCGAATACATCTAAACCGTTGAGAAAGTCTAGTTCAGCATAGCAATAATAATAGCGGAGGACAATGTCAATGCAGTTTTACTAAAACACCTTGGGTAATCTTGAAAGGAAGAAATCTGAGGCAACTCAAACATGTTCATTGGACTGCATCTTCATTAAAGAAATATGTACAATACATCTTTCTAATCCATTGTGACATACATGAAGTAAAGGATGAAAACGCTCAAACCAATATGCATGTTGTGTAGACGATTTACGCATTTGGCAGGACTAATATAACGTGATTATTGTCAAATCTCCATTTTGTCTAATGCATTACAAAGTAAATACATTCCATAGTATAGTTTCTTAAGTACTAACACTAACCTCCTAATGCGGAGTGCCAAGCCTGTTAGAACCGTTTGTTATAAATTGAAATTATCCAAATATGACTTACTTTAGACCTGAGTCATTATATAACTTCATCATATTTGATATTTGTGAAGTTTCGTTTCTGGATACGCCATATAATTTTGATCTGACTTCTTCTCTTTTGTAAACAATTATGTTGCGTGTTTTGTACCAACTATTGACTCTTAAAACATATGTTACCATATGCATGTGACATGTTGGAGCATTGACATAATGGATAGGAAGAAAATCTTTCAATGAGTCATATTAGCATAATGGACATGCTTGACTAAATCAATATTACATATGAGAACATACTGTCTGTCAATATCAACATAAATTATATATATATATATATATATATATATATATATATATATATATATATATATATATATATATATATATTTATATCTATATATATTTGTTTAGCCGGATGATTAATATATGGTTATTTAATTTGTAAACTGTTCAAATTTCCACTATCAATTTGCTATATAGGCCCGTTTTACCTTTGTTCCAAAAATGTTGTAAAGAAGACCTCACAAAACAGACTCGGTTTAAATCCGATATCCATTTGTTATTTGACTTGAACAAATATTTGCATGTAGTACTGACCCCATTCCCGAAAAGATTTAGTCTTTTTGGCATTTTGAGTCAAAAATATAAAACAAACATGTATTACCGCCTAATAATTGTAGAAAACAATGGAATATTGGTCTTCTTATGTCTAATATAAAGTGGTGTATTGAACGTTAGAATACAAAAGCAAAGGAATTTCAAACTTTGAACGGATCATAATTCCGTCTGTGCAGGACGATACATCTGACTTATTTTATAAACATAAAAATAAAATTATGTTCTATACTTTCAACAACTTTTCCCAAAATATTGAAAAATCAATGCGACATCTAAGTTGGGCAGGCTAATAAACGTAATAAAATGAGTTAGTTTTAAACCATTTTGAACTCGCCCTAATATTTTGTCTATATTACAATTTGATTAATTTATATAGAGATTGAGTCACATAAATATGTACCTCTGAGTAAGATATTCCCAAAGCAGTATTACTTTAAAACCATCACTGTCAACCTTATTTAAAAATGTTTATTTAGTAAAAGGAGAGACATGAAATGAATGTGACAAATATTTCAATCTTTTATTAACCATCGTCCATGTTGAAACAAAAATGGGTTAAACAATTCCTCCAGGTAGCGGCGAATTGAGAGGTAAAACGTCATAAAAGACTTGAAATAACCTTTCACAAAAAAATGAAGAACGCGAGTAATTTAATAGTTTGGATCATGGCCGAATGTTGCTCTGAGACAGTTAAAACGTTTCATTCATATGATGTATTACATATTTCTGAATATCAATTAGTTTAGCAGCTAAAATGTGTATTAAAACATCAAAGCCCAAATTTCATCTATATTCCCATTTGATTAATTTAAATTTAAATTGTATCACATAAGTTTATACCTCTAAATAAAACAAGCCCGATTCAGGATTTCTTAAAAACCATCTCTGGCAACCTTAATATAAAAGTTCATTTTGGAATATTTGCGGCATCAAATGAATGTAACGAATGTTTCTATTTCCTAGCAACCGCCGTCCATTTTAAAATTAAATGTGTTCAATATTTCAACCAGGTATTTTATTGGATATTTTATTTGTAAACTGTTCAAATTTCCTCTTTCAATATGCTATTTGTTTTATCTTTGTTTCCAAATTTTAAAAAAAACCTCACATAAAAGACTCGTTTTAAAACCGATATCCATTTTTTATTTGACTTGAACAAATATTTGCATGTAGTACTGAGAGGTAAAACTTCATAAAAGACTTGAAATAACCTTTCAAAAAAAATTAAGAACGCGAGTAATTTAATAGTTTGGATCATGGCCGAATGTTGCTCTGAGACAGTTAAAACCGTTTCATAAATATGATGTATTACATATTTCTAAATAACAATTAGTTGAGCAGTTAATATGTGTATCAAAATATCAATTTCTAAATTTCATCTATATTCCAGTTTGAGTAATTTAAATCTAAATTGTGTCACATAAGTGTATACCTCTGAGTAAAACAACCCGGATTCAGTATTACTTAAAAACCATCTCTGGCAATCTTAATATAAAAGTTTATTTTGGAATAGTTGCGACATCAAATGAATGTAACGAATGTTTCTATTTCCTAGCAACCGTCGTCCATGTTAAAAATTAAATGTGTTCTATATTTCATCCAGGTAGCAGCGAATTATGAGGTAAGACTTCATAACATATTTAGAATAACGTCTTAAAAATGTAAAGAAATAATGTAATAGTTTGGGAAAACGTAAAGTCTTGAATATAACCAAAACCTTGAGCACATTTTAGTTCAGTCAGTTATAAAATAGAGTAAGACAATATCAATGCATATGTAAAACATGTTTAATTTAACACATTGGGTAATCTTGAAAGGAAGAAATATGATGCGGTGCGGCTCAATCATCTTCGATAGAATGCATTTCACTTTGTCACGAGCTAGTCTTGAAACCCCAAGATTAAATAGATGTCTTTAATATGGTATATCGCCAATGTCCTTTGATACAATACAATAGGATCATTTAAATTTGGTATAAATTCAAATTATGTAAAGATAACATACTTGTCAGGACTAATATAACGTTAGTATTACCAAATCTTCATTAAATCCAATGCCTTACAAAGTCAATACATTCCATTGTACATTTTCTTTAACATCTTGATTGATTAGGTAAAATTTAAACATCGATACAATCTCATCCACGAACATTGTATCCTTATAACTCCAAACTTTGACCTCCTTTCTGTCTTTATATCAGCAGATGTGTTCATAACAATTCATTCAGGTTTAGGTAGCTTAAAGTTTTGTTTCATTAGCATCTTCATTGCAGCTGAAGACATAGGTCATGTCATGGAATTTTAGCTGGTAATACAAAATAGAATGACAGAGATGGTCATGCCAATCACATCCATTCCTTGATCTTATCAATGTTTTGATATTTAGAAGATTGGTTTATACTGTTTACACCAGTCTGTTCCTTATTTTATAACATAACCCTTGCTAATGGCACATGCTGTTAAAGAAATATTTTTTCTTTGTTTTTCATACTTATCGATTCGTTCCTAATCCAAAGTGTCTGCATGTTAGTAATATCCCTTGCTCGACATTTGACCATGACCTTGAATAACAGCCGGAGAAATATTGATGAATCAAAATGCAACAATATTTAATAATTGGATTGCAAAGCCTGTCATATGCTTTCTTTGGCAGGAATGATTGTATACTTTTTTCTATACTTCTAAGGGGAGACTTTAATCAAGGATGGATATTCTATACTGAGACCGTAAATATCTGTGGTTGGGCTTGTTATTATTCATGTTAAAGAAGTTAGTACAAATAAAGTATCACATAAAATTACTGGTAATTTTGAACCTAAGGTAGTCTGCAGAATATGTTGATGTCTATCAAAATTATATGTCTGTATCACATAACCATTTATATCGAAACAGGTTGGATACAAATCGGTAAATTCATAACAATTGTAATTATTTATATTAAACGTATCCATGCAACACAAATATGCAGGTTGATCTTGAGTCTTTTGGTGATTATTAGTCTTTTGATGAAAATAAAATCGAACTCCTGATGGTAACATATGAATTAGTTGGTCTCTTATTGGGTTATAAAATATTTAAAACATCAGTAGATAGGTATAGACCAATTAACGAAAGTATAATTTCTTTTGCTTCTCCACACACAAAGCGTTTAGAAGATGGCTATATGTTATCATTGACATTTCTTAAATCTATATCAAATCTGTATTTTGCAACACATTATAAGATTTCAAGGTCTTGCTACGTTTGAAATTAACATCAAAATATTCTTCATGGTATTTGAAACAAGATTATTTATATCAGATTTGATGTTAAAGATTCATTTAGACAATGTGATTCCTCCCTGAGAAAGATTCAGTGGATACTATATTTAGTTTGTTTATTGTCGATAATGACCTAAGGTTGTCCTGAGGCTGTACAACGGTTTTATTCATATGATGTATTTTATATTTCCCGATATTGATTAGTTTAGCAGCTCATACGTTTCTTAAAATATTAAAGTCTAAATTGATAATACAGTTACTACTTATTTGCATTTATATAGTTCACTATATTCCCAACTAGAATATATGAGGGTCTGTTGACACAAATCCAAGAAATGGATATATTAATTTGCAACAACGCATTAGCTGACACAATCATTACAATGTCGAGAAAAGACAAGACATGTTTTACATAGTTTAATCGTGTGTAAGAAGAGCTTAAAAAGTGTTTAGGTTCGTTTGGGTTTATGAAAAATATACCACACGTTTATGATGTTCCCTCATGTCCTCCATTTCTATCAGATCGGTTACTATGTGCTATTGCTTTATGAACCGCAACTGTGGCTTAGTGGTTAGAGCGTCCGTCGCGGAAGCGGAAGGTCGTTGGTTCGATCCCCGTCTGAGTCATACCAAAGGCTTACAACAATGGCACTAATAGGTGCCTCTCTTGACACTCAGCATTAAGAGGAAGGCGTTAAAACTGGTCGGCCTGGTGTCAGCATATTGAGACTGGGTGGGACAACAAACTACATGTCGGAGTGGCATTGATCCAGAACAAGACATAAAAATAAACAACCACGCTGCAGACATCATAGTATTATCACTTAATTATTTCAAAGCTACGTTCACATTCCAAATCTCTCACATACACACATTATAATGTTTACATTTTAAACTTTATAGTAATTATAACGTGATAATTGAAATTAACTATCTGTGTTTCCTTTTTAGTGGTATTTACGTTAAAAAGAATCTCAAATCCCAAACGTATGTCTGTGTGTTATTTATAGACAAATGAATAATTCTCTCATAAATATTTGAAAAGCTTAGCAATTCTTCTCAAAGGACACCAACTAAAAGAGAAGACACAATACGGTCTTTGAACGAAGACTGAACTTGCAAGCTTAATCTCTTAATATATGTTGAAAATATAAAGTTTAAATTGATTACGATGATATTGTTTCTCCTATTTTGACAAATATGTTTGTGTTTTTCAAGGTTTTTGTAATCGTTTAAACATCCTATCTTAGTTCTTCTTTTTTCTTAAAAACCATATCTGGCAACCTTAATATAAAAGTTTATTTTGGAATAGTTGCGACATCAAATGAATGTAACGAATGTTTCTATTTCTTAGGAACCGTCGTTCATGTTAAAAATTAAATGTGTTCAATATTTCATCCAGGTTGAGGCAAATCATGAGGTAAGACTTCATAACATATTTCGAATAACCTCTTATAAATGTAAAGAAATAATGTAATAGTTTGGGAAAACGTAAAGTCTTGAATATAACCAAAACCTTGAGCACATTTTAGTTCAGTAAGTTATAAAAAGAGTAAGACAATATCAATGCATATGTAAAACATGTTTAATTTAACACATTGGGTAATCTTGAAAGGAAGAAATATGATGCGGTGCGGCTCAATCATCTTCGATAGAATGCATTTCACTTTGTCACGAGCTAGTCTTGAAACCCCAAGATTAAATAGATGTCTTTAATATGGTATATCGCCAATGTCCTTTGATACAATACAATAGGATCATTTAAATTTGGTATAACGTTAGTATTACCAAATCTTCATTACATCCAATGCCTTACAAAGTTAATACATTCCATTGTACATTTCCTTTAAGATTTTGACTGATTAGGTAAAATTTAATCATCGATACAAACCCATCCACGAACATTGTATCCTTATAATTCCTATTTAACCTCCTTTCTGTCATTATATCAGCAGATGTGTTTATAACAATTCATTCATGTTTAGGTAGCTTGAAGTTTTCTTTCATTTGCATCTTCATTGCAGCTGAATATATAAGTCATGTCATGGAAACTTTATCTAGAAATACAAAATAGAATGACAGAGATGGTCATGCCAGTCACATCAATGCCTTGATCTTATCAATGTTTTGATACTTAAGAGATTGGTTTATACGTTTTACACCAGTCTATTCCTTATTTTCTTGAAATGAAGAACTCTGAGGTGCCTCAAACATGTTAATGGGACTGCACCTTCAGTAAAGAAATAGCTACAATACATCTTTGTAATCCGTTGTCACATACATGAAGTAAAGGATGAAAACGTGGAAAGCAATATGGACGTTGTGAAGACAATTTACGCATTTGGCAGGATTAATATAACGTGATTATTGCAAAATCTACATTTAGTCTAATGTCTTACAAAGTAAAGACATTCCATAATTCCATAGTATATTTTCTGAAGTACTAACACTAACCTCCTAATGCTGAGCGCAAAGCGTGTTAGTACCATTTTGGTATGTCTTTGGTATAACTAGCACGGGTATCGAACCTACGACCTCTCTCTAATGCGGCGGTTGCTATAAACACATGGCCACAAGAGCGGCTACTGCAGTTGATTAAGAATTCATTAATAATTAATAAAGTATTATGCAATAGTCTTTTCCTAATCATGTTGAAACTATATCATAATAATTACAAACGTGCTCATCTTTGCAACGCCTTCTGTTACCATGGAAGAGAAAGAAGGAATAAGTTTTGTGTTCATTTATTTGTGACAGGTTCGTCGATAAAAAGGGTTGAGCGGTATCAAGTTTCTTATATTCAATATAACTCAAACTAACTTTTAAAGACTTGTAGAGATCGAACACGAACAATTTAATTAATAGTTTTAGAAAATGTTAAGCCCCGAATACATCTAAACCGTTGAGAAATTCTAGTTCAGCATAGCTATAATAATATCAATGCAGTTTTAACACCGTTTTACTGAAACACATTGGGTAATCTTGAAAGGAAGAAATCTGAGGCGACTTAAACAGGTTCATCGGACTGCACCTTTAATAGAGAAATATCTACAATACATCTTTCAAATCCATTGTGACATACATGAAGAAGAGGATGAAAACACTCAAAGCAATATGCATGCTGTGTAGACAATTTACGCATTTGGCAGGACTAATATAACGTGATTATTGCCAAATCTCCATTTAGTCTTATGCCTTACCAAGTAAAGACATTCCATAGTACAGTTTCTTACGTACTAACACTGACCTCCTAATGCTGAGTGCCAAACGTGTTAGAACCGTTTTTGTATTCCTTTGGTATAACTCACACGGGTATCGAACCTACGACCTATATCTTCTGTGGCGGTCGCTCAAAACACTAGGCCACAGGAGTGGTTACTGCAGTTGATTAAGATTTCATTAATAATTAATAAAGCATTATGCAATACACTTTTCTTAATCATGTTGAAACAATCATAATACTTCCAAACGTGCTCATCTTTGCTACGCCTTCTGTTACCATGGAAGATAAAGAGGTTTTGTCTTCATTTATTTGTGATAGGTTCATCGATTAAAAGCGTTGAGCGGTATCAGGTTTCTTCTATTCAATATAACTCAAACTAACTTTAGAAGACATGTAGGGACAGATTGATATTTTTAAAGTAAAGTTTCGCTTCCAAATACAATCTGATTTTCTCAATGCATTATTTTAATTATAGCCTGACCATTACAATATATTGGACTATTGATGGCGGAAATTATTTTGTTCTTAATTGACTCTAAAGTGTTTCAGAGATTTCTGTCTTCTCTATTAGCGGTGAACTGTTAAAGGGATTTAGACGCTCCCTGTTTACAGTTAATCATCGCTGACACAAGTCAAGAAGAATGTTCACGTTTATTTGATGACATATATATTCATAAAAAAATTATAGTTTATATGCTTATTAATGTTTAATATGTCAGACACTCCATCTAACTTTCTAAGAATATTGATATGTTTACGAATCATAGTTCAGGGCATAATATCATTGAATTGTTTGGAACTAAAACCGATTTGAAATGTGCAGATTTATGGACGACCGAAACATTATTTTATGTCAATGTATGAATTTTTCTGTCGTTAGAGTTACACACATTAATATTACTGTAAGTTTTAAATATATTGAAGGTTCCCGCCAAACAATTGAGCATAAAAAGCACTCTATGGTATTGGCAATAGACTGATTTCTTCGTTGCAAAACTGAAAAATAAAAACGAACGCCGAAGAATATTTCAAATAACAGTATTTGAGAGCTCATATTGTCACGAGTTACTCTTGAATCCTCATGATTAAATATGCCTTTAATTTGGTCTACCGAAACAAAATCCTTTGACAAAATTAAATAGGATCATTTATGTTCGGTATAAATTGAAATTATCTAAAGGTGACTTATTTTAGAACTGAGTCATTATATTACTTCATTATCTTTGATATTTGTGAAGTTTGTTTTCTTGATACGCCATACAATTGGGATCTGGCTTCCTCTCTTTCCGAACCAATAGTGTTGCTTGTTTTGTACAATCTATTGCCTCCAATAGATATGGTAACATATGCATGTGTCATTTTGGGCATTGACTCAATTTGCCCTATAGGCCCGTTTAATATTTGTTTCCAAATTGTAAAAAAAAGACCTCATTTAAAAGTCTCGTTTTAATACGGATATCCATTTGTTTGTTTCACTTGAGCAAATATATGCATGTAGTTCTGACCCCATTTCCGGGAAGAATAAGACTTTTGGGCATTTTGAGACAAATATTAAATACACCTGTATTGTTGCCTAATTGTGGCAAACAATGGAATATTGGTCTTGTATCTATAATATTAGGTGGCGTATTGAACTCTAGAATACAACTGTAAAGGAATTTCAAATTTTGAACTGATCATAATTCCCTATTTGCAGGACGATACAATCTGACTTATTTCATAAACAAAGAACACAATTGAGTTCCTTAACTTCAACAATTTTGCGCAAAATATTGAAAAACCAATGAATCAGCTTACTTGGGCAGGCTAACGAAGGTAATAAAATGGATTAGTTTTAAACCATTTCTCACTCGTCCGAATATGTCGTGTACATTACAGTTTGATTAATTTATATATAGATTGAGTCACATAAATATATACCTCTGAGAAAGACATGTCCAAAGCAATATTATTTTAAAACCATCACTGACAACCTTATTAAAAATATTTATTAAGGAAAAGGTGAGACACGAAATGAATGTAACTAATATTTCTATCTCCCAGTAACCGTCGTCCATGTTGAAACATAATAGTGTTAAACATTTTATCCAGGTAGCGTCAAATCGGGAGGTAAAACTTAATAAAAGGCTTGAAATAACCTTTCACAAAATGTAAAGATCGCGAGTAATTTAATAGTTTGGATAATTGCCGAAGGTTGCTCTGAGACAGTTAAAACCGTTTCACTCATATGGTGCATTACATATGTCTAAATAACGATTAGTTTAGGAGCTAATATGTGTATTAAAATATCAAAGTCTAAATGGATAATGCATTTATTTATTCCTTGAATTTATATAGTTTACATTATTTCAAAAGAGAATATATGAGGGCGTTTTGCGAAAAATTCAAAGAATGGATATATTAATTAGCAACAACGTATTAGATCACACAATCATTACAATTTAGACAACAGACGAGATATATTTTGAATAGTGTAATCCTGTGTAGGATGATCGTAGTGGTTAGGTTTGTTTGAGTTAATGAAACATGTACTGTACGTTTATGAAGTTCCCTCATGTCCACCATTTATGTCAGAGCAGTTACTATGGGCTACAAATACTAATTGTTGTCGTTTGCTTGTGGCACTGACTAGACGAACATTCAGTTCTGAATAAGTATTGAAGATTTAAGATGATCGAAATAGTAGTACATTCTTTTAATAAATTTGGTTAGCGTGCATTATGTATTTATATTAAACAAACGGATAAAAAAGATTTGATTATAAAGTAATAAGTATTATACAATATTATTTTCCTAATCATGTTTAACTATCATAATAATTTCAACATGCCCATCCTTGCAATGCCTTCGGTTACCATGGGAGAGAAAGAGGTATTGTGTGCATTTGTTTGTGAGAGGTTCGTCGATTAAAACCGTAGAGTTGTATCAGGTTTTGTCAATTCAGTATAACTCAAACTACCTTTAAAAGACTTGCAGATATTGACTGATATTTTAAAAGTAATCATTTGCTTCAACTCCAACCTGTTTGTCGAAATGCATTATTTTAATTACAGCCTGATCATGGCTGTACATTTGAATATTGATTGCATCCATAATTTGTTTCTTAATTGTCTCTAAAGTATTTCAGATATTTCTTTCTTCTCTTTTAGCAGTGAATTGCTAAAGTTTGAGTCACAATGATACAGTCCTTGACATACAAATAAACTACCACACTGCAGACATCGTTGTAATATCACTGAATTGTTTTAAAACCTATTTCACATTCCTAATCTTTCACATCCACACATTTGAAATCTTACATTTTAATCTTCAAAGTAATTAGCATGCGACGTTTGAAACTAACTATCTGCGTTTCGTTTATCGTGGTGGGTAAGTTGAATACATTTTGGTAACCGGAATTCTCAAATAACAAAAGTAATGTCTGTGATGTATTTAGAGACAAATGCTATAATTCTGTAATAAATATTTGAAAAACGTAGCGATTCTTGTAAAGGGACACAACTAATAAAAAAGACACAATACGGCCATTGAACGACGATTGAACTTTCTAGATGAAGCTCTTAATATATGTTGAAAATATGAAGTTGAAATTGATTACGAAGATATTGTTTCTGCTTTTTGAAAATTATGTTTGTGTTGTAATAGGTTATCGTAATCGTGTAAACTCCTCTCATAATGCTTCCATTCTTCTATGCCATAATACCCAGTTGATTCTTAAAGCGTTGTAGAGTTGATTTTGTTATCTGAAATGTAGGGTTTCAAGTTTTTTTGAGGATCGTCAACACTGTATAAACCGGTAGAGTTCTGTTCATTTTTGTCTCGATTCAGTACAATCCAAAATTTTGTTGAGACGACGTTTGACGATTACGTTATCTTTATAGACCTTTAGGACGCCAATCGCTAACCTCAGTATATAACCGGATGATTTAATAATGGAAATTGTCATTTTTTCTTATTTCCGCTTTCATTTTGCTCTTTAGGCCCGTTTTACATTTGTTCCAAACCTATAAATGACCTTCTTTGTTTTGTGTGATTTGAGCATATAATTGCATGTAGTACTGACCCCACTTCCGGAAAGATTGAGTCTGTTGGGATTTTGAATCAAACATTGAATAAACGTGCATTGTTGTCTAATTGCCGCAAACAATAGAATATTTCTCTTTATATCTATATTATAAAGTTGTGTATTGAACGTAAGAATCCAAATGTAAAGGAATTTCAATGGATCAGTATTCCATATTTTCGGGACGATATAATCAGAGTAACAATGTAAAAGAATAACACATTTGAATTCAGCAAACTTCGGCAACATTGCCAACAATATGGAAAAACCAGTATAGCAACTTAGTTGATCAGGTTAACGAAGGTAATACATTAATTTTAATTTATGTTTAAATTATTCCACAGTGGCCGAAATATTTCGTTTAGATGACAATTTGATTAATTTAAATCTAATTTGTTTCACATAAATATATACATCTGAGTGAAACAAGTCCAAAGCAATATTACTTTAATACCATTACTGAAAACATGAACAGAAATGTGTATTTAGGAATAGGTGAGACATAAAATGAATGTAACGAATATTTCTATCTCCTAGCAACCGTCCTCCATGTTGAAAAATAAACCTGGCAAATATTTCATCCAGGTAGCGGAAAGTCGAGATGTAAACCTACATAAAAGACATGAATTAACCTTTCAAAAAATGTTAAGAACACGAACAGTATAATAGTTTTTTTAAAAAAACGTAAAGCGTCGAATACATTTTAACCGTTGAGAAATTCTAATTCATCATAGCTATAATAATAGCGGAGGACAATATCAATGCAATTTTAAAACCGTTTTACTGAAACACCTTGGGTAATCTTGCAAGGAAGAAATCTGAGGCGACTCAAACATGTTCATTGGACTGCATCTTCAGTAAAGAAATATCTACAATACATCTTTCTAATCCATTGTGACATACATGAAGAAGAGGATGAAAACGCTCAAAGCAATATGCATGTTGTGTAGACGATTTACGCATTTGGCAGGACTAATATAACGTGATTATTGTCAAATCTCCATTTAGTCTAATGCCTTACAAAGTAAATACATTCCATAGTATAGTTTATTACGTACTAACCTCCTAATGCTGAGAGCCAAGCGTGTTAGAACCGTTTTCGTATATTGTTGGTATAACTCGCCCGGGGATCGAACCTACAACCTCCTCTTCTGCGGTAGTCGCTCAAAATATTAGTTCACAAGAGCGGTTACTCCTGATTTTCTCGATGCATTATTTTAATTGCTAAATGGTTTTAGACACTCTCTATTGACAGGGAATCATCGATGACACTGCTCAAGAAGAGTGTTCACGTTAATTTCATGACATATATATAGATAAAAAAAAATTGTAGGTGATAGGCTTATTAATGTTTAATATGTAAGACACTCTATCTAGCTTTTAATACATCTATTTTGTTTAAGAATCATAGTTCATAGCTCAGGGCATAATAGTATTGAGTTGTTTTGAACTAAAACCAATTTAAATTGTGCAGATTGATGGACGACTTAAACATTGTTGTATGTCAATGTATGCATTTTTCTGTCGTTAGCGTTCCACACATTGATATTATTGTAAGTTGTAGATATATTGAAGATAACCGTCAAACAATTGAGCATAAAGAGCACTCTATGGTATTGGCATGAGATTGATTTCCTCGTTGGAAACTGAAATATAAAAAAGAAAGTAGAGGAATATTTCAAACAACTGTATTTGATATCTCATATTGTCACGAGTTACTCTTGAAACCTCAAGATTAAATATATGTCTTTAGCTTGGTCTACCGAACAAAATTCTTTGATAAAATTAAATAGGTACATTAAAGTTTGTTATAAATTGAAATTATCCAAATGTGACTTACTTTAGACCTGAGTCATTATATAACTTCATCATATTTGATATTTGTGAAGTTTCTTGTCTGATACGCCATATAATTTTGATCTTTCTTCATCTCTTTTGTAAACAATTGTGTTGCGTGTTTTGTACCCACTATTGGCTCTAACAAATATGTTACCATATGCATGTGACATGTTGGAGCTTTGACATAATGGATAGGAAGAACTTCTTTCATTGCGTCATATTAGCATAATGGACATGCTTTACTTAATGAATATTACATATGAGAACGTATCTGAAAGTGTTTAAAATTTTTTATCAAAGTTGTTGACATCGATTTTATGTTTGCAATATATATTTATATCTAACCTCGTTCTTAAGCCGGATGATTAATATGTGGATATTCTATTTATAAACTGTTCAAATTTCCTCTTTCAATTTGCTATGTACGTTCGTTTTATCTTTGTTCCAAACATGTAGAACAGAGGACCTCACATAACAGACTCGTTTTAAAACCGATATCCATTTGTTATTTGACTTTAACAAATATTTGCATGTAGTACTGACCCCATTTCCGAGAAGAATTAGACTTTTTGGCATTTTGAGTCAAAAAAAACAAAAATACCTGTATTATTGCCTAATTGTAGCAAACAATGAAATATTGGTCTTCTTATGTTTAATATAAAGTGGTGTATTAAACGTTAGAATACAAATGTAAAGGAATTTCAAACTTTGAACGGATCATAATTCCGTCTTTGCAGGACGACACAATCTGACTTATTTTATAAACAAAAAACAAAATTGTGTTCCTTAACTTCAACAACTTTGTCCAAAATATTGAAAAATCAATGTGACATCTTATTTGGGCAGGCTAATAAACGTAATAAAATGAGTTAGTTTTAAACCATTTCTCACTCGCCCTAATATTTTGTCTCTATTACAATTTGAATAATTTGTATATAGATTGAGTCACATAAATATATTCACATTCATTCATTCACTGCCCGTCACTCCTATCAGGGTATTGGCCGCAAACTACAGATCTCCAGAGTCCTCTGTCTTGGGCCATATTTTCTAGCTGGTTCCAGGTGTAGCCCATCTTGGTGGTGTCAGCCTGGAGGTTGCGTCGCCAGGTGTTTCTTGGACGGCCTCTCTTCCGCTTGCCTTGTGGGTTCCACTCAGCGCCTGCCTGGTGATACTGGTTAGCTGTTTTCGTAGGGTGTGCCCTATCCAGCCCCATCTCTTCTTCCTGATTTCTTTTCCAGCAGGAAGTTGGGAGGTCCTTTCCCAAAGATTGGCATTGCTGATGGTGTCAGGCCAGCGGATCCGGAGAATCCTTCTGAGGCAGCTGTTGATGAAGGTCTGGACTTTCCTGAAGGTGGTCTCGGTCGTCCTACAGGTCTCTGCTCCATACAGTAAGACTGACTTCACGTTGGAGTTGAACAGTCGGATCTTGGTGGTCAAGGACAGCTCTTTGGAGGTCCAGATATTCTTGAGCTGGATAAAGCGGCTCTTGCTTTGCCGATCCTTGCCTTGACGTCTGCGTCTGTACCGCAATGCTGGTCAATGATGCTACCCAGGTAGGTGAAGGACTGCACTTCTTCCAGGGGGCTTCCATTCAGGGTGACTGGTTCGGTACTTGTGTAGTTGATCTTCAGGATCTTGGTCTTGTCCTCGTGGATGTTGAGGCCAACTTATGAAGACGTGGCTGACACAACGTTTGTCTTTTCTTGCATCTGCTGTTTGCTGTGTGAAAGGTCGTCGGCAAAATCCAAGTCGTCTAGCTGGCTCCACAAAGTCCACTGAATTCCGTTCCTGCTCTCGCTGGTGGACGACTTCATAATCCAGTCGATGGCGAGAAGGAAGAGAAACGGTGATAACAAGCATCTTTGTCGGACTCCAGTTTGCACATGGAAGTTGTCTGTGAGCTGCCCTCCATGGATAACTCTGCAGGACATGCCGCCGTAGGAGTTCCTGATTAGGTTGACCATCTTGGCTGGGATGCCGTTGTGCCGAAGGAGTTTCCAGAGGGTTTCTCGATCCACGCTGTCGAACGCCTTCTCATAGTCTATGAAGTCGATTTACAACGGGGAGTTCCACTCTAGGGACTGTTCGACTATGATGCGGAGCATCGCAATCTGGTCCGTGCAGGATCTGTTCTGGCGGAAGCCTGCTTGCTCATCTCGCAGCTGTGCGTCCACGGTTGCCTTCATCCTTTCCAAGAGGACTCGGTTGAAGACCTTCCCTGGCACAGATTTGAGTGTGATGCCCCTGTAGTTGTTACAGTTGCTGAGGTCGCCTTTCTTGGGAAGCTTGATCAGGTAACCTTTCTTCCAGTCTGCCGGTACGTCTTCTTCCTCCCAAATCCTCTCAAAGAGTGGGTACAGCATCTCCACTGACGCATCCAGGTCTGCCTTTAGCGCCTCTGCTGGGATGTCGTCGGGTCCAGCCGCCTTCTCGCTCTTTATCAGGGTGATGGCCTTCCTGATCTCGTCTCTGGTCGGTTTTTCGCAATTGATCGGGAGATCCACGTTAGCTGGTTCGATGTCTGGGGGGTTTGCGGATGCTGGTCTGTTCAGGAGATCCTCAAAATGCTCTGCCCATCTGTTCATCTGCTGGTCTAAACTGTTGATGGTATTCCCCTGCTTGTCCTTGACAGGTCTTTCTGGTTTGCTGAAATTCCCGGAGAGTCGTCTGGTGATGTCGTACAGTTGTTTCATGTTACCGCTGTACGCTGCCTGCTCCGCCTCAGCTGCCAGTCCATCTATGTATTCTTTCTTGTCCTTCTTGGTGTTTCTCTTCACTACTCTGTGGGCTTCTGCATAAGCTTCTTGAGCATTGGCCTTCGCTGCTCTGGTTCTACTATTGTAGACTACTGCCTTCTTCCTCTTCCTGTCTTCGATCTTGGTCAAGGTTTCTGCTATGATCCACTCTTTCTGCTGATGTTTCTTTGGCCCCACTACTTCTTAGCATGATGCTCTTAGTGTTTCTTTCACTATCTGCCAACTGTTGAGTACACTGTTTTCTTCTTCTTGAAAAAGTTCCTGTTCTTCAGCGTCAGACCAAACTCTTGTCTTATCCTGGGGTATTTCAAAAGGCTGACGTTGTACTTGACTCTTCTGTCTGACGCTTCCATCTGGTTTCTCTTCAGCTTCAGCTTCAGTTTGGCCACCACCAGGTGATGGTCGGACGCCACGTCTGCTCCACTTCTCACTCTAACGTCCTGCAGGGATCTTCTGAACTTCTTGCTAATGCAAACGTGGTCGATCTGGTTCTCTGTCGCGCTGTCTGGCGATACCCATGTATTCTTGTGGATCCGCTTGTGAGGAAAGATGCTGCCTCCAATGACCAGGCTGTTGAGTGCACACAGGTCTGCAAATCTCTCACCGTTTTCATTCATCTCTCCCAGGGCGTGGGTGCCCATGACTGGTTCGTACCCAGTGTTGTCAGACCCAATCTTGGCGTTGACATCTCCCATGAGTATGGTGACGTCCTTGTCCGGATAGGTCTCGAGGATCTTCTGCAGTCAGCTGTAAAACTGGTCTTTGTCCTCCTCTTCACTGTCGTTCGTTGGGGCATAGCACTGGATGACGTTCATCATGATCTTCCTCTTCTTAGTTCGGAAGGATGCCGTGGTGATCCTGGGGCCGTGCGCCTCCCATCCAATCAGTGCCCTCTGTGCCTGCTTGGACAGCATGAAGCCTACTCCCTGCGTGTGGGGTGCGTCGCTCTCTTCATGCCCGGAGTACAGCAACAGCTCTCCTGTCATCAGTCGTGATTGTCCAGCTTGGGTCCACCGTGTCTCGCTAATGCCTAACACGGCCAGGTTGCTGCTCCTCATCTCGGCTGCTACCTGTGCCGTCTTTCCTGGCTCGTACATGGTCCTAACATTCCATATGCCGATGTTGATTCTCCTGGTAGACAAAAGGGTAGTCGGCTTTGTGGCATCCTTTCGGCTTTCACCACCCACCACCCAGCGTCATGCGTCTTCGTGATGAAGACCCTTCCTCTCCCAGAATAAAGTTTTCTGTTTCTTCTGTTAATGACGTTTCAGTAGCGTCGTTTTTTTTACGGGGTGGGGGTGCTAACCCCACGCCCAACCCTCTTCCTTTACCCTGACTTGGGACAGGCAGATCATAAATCCCTAAGGATTTCACTGGTGGAGTTCACATAAATATATACCCGATTAACATATGTCCAAAGCAGTATTACTTTAAAACCATCACTGTCAACCTTATTTAAAACTGTTTATTTAGGAAAAGTTGAGACATGATATGAATGTGACAAATATTTCAATCTTTAGTAACCGTCGTCCATGTTGAAACATAAATGTGTTAAACAATTCATCCAGGTAGCGGCGAATTGAAATGTAAAACTTCATTAAAGACTTGAAATAACCTTTCACAAAAAATGAAGAACGCGATTAATTTAATAGTTTGGATGATGGCCGAATGTTGCTCTGAGACAGTTAAAACCGTTTCATTCATATGATGTATTACATATTTCTGAATAACAATTAGTTCAGCAGCTAATATGTGTATTAAAATATCAAAGTCCAAATTTCATCTATATTCCAGTTTGATTAATTTCAATCGAAATTGTGTCACAATATGCATACCTCTAAGTAAAACAAGCCCGATTCAATATTACTTAAAAACCATCTCTGGCAACCTTAATATAAAAGTTTATTTTGGAACAGTTGCGACATCAAATGAATGTAACGAATATTTCTATTTCTTAGGAACCACCGTTCATGTTAAAAATTAAATGTGTTCAATATTTCATCCAGGTAGAGGCAAATCATGAGGTAAGACTTCATAACATATTTCGAATAACCTCTTAAAAATGTAAAGAAATAATGTAATAGTTTGGGAAAACGTAAAGTCTTGAATACAACCAAAACCTTGAGCACATTTTAGTTCAGTCAGTTATAAAATAGAGTAAGACAATATCAATGCATATGTAAAACATGTTTAATTTAACACATTGGGTAATCTTGAGAGGAAGAAATATGATGCGGTGCGGCTCAATCATCTTCGATAGAACGCATTTCACTTTGTCACGAGCTAGTCTTGAAACCCCAAGATTAAATAGATGTCTTTAACATGGTATATCGCCAATGTCCTTTGATACAATACAATAGGATCATTTAAATTTGGTATAAATTCAAATTATGTAAAGATAACATACTTGTCAGGACTAATATAACGTTAGTATTACCAAATTTTCATTACATTCAATGCCTTACAAAGTTAATACATTCCATTGTACATTTTCTGTAACATTTTGACTGATTAGGTAAAATTTAATCATCGATACAAACCCATCCACGAACATTGTATCCTTATAATTCCTATTTAACCTCCTTTCTGTCATTATATCAGCAGATGTGTTTATAACAATTCATTCATGTTTAGGTAGCTTGAAGTTTTCTTTCATTTGCATCTTCATTGCAGCTGAATATATAAGTCATGTCATGGAAACTTTATCTAGAAATACAAAATAGAATGACAGAGATGGTCATGCCAGTCACAACTATGCCTTGATCTTATCAATGTTTTGATACTTAAGAGATTGGTTTATACGTTTTTCACCAGTCTATTCCTTATTTTCTAACATTACCCTTGCTAATGGAACATGCTGTTAAAGAAATATTTGTTCTTTGTTTTCCATACTTATCGATTCGTTCCTAATCCAAATCGTCTGCATGTTTAGTAATATCCCTTGCTCGACATTTGACCATGACCTTGAATAACAGCCGGGGAAATATTGATGAATCAAAATGCAACAATATTTAATATTTGGATTGCAAAGCCTGTCATATGCTTTCTTTGGCAGGAATGATTGTATACTTTTTTCTATACTTCTAAGGGGAGACTTTAATCAAGAATGGATATTGTAGTCTGCGACCGTAAATGTGTGTGGTTGGGCTTGTTATTATTTTATGTTAAAGAAGTTAGTACAAATAAAGCTTCACATAAAAATATAGGTAATTTTGAACCTAAAGTAGTCATCAGAATATTTTGATGTCTATCAAAATTAAATGTCTGTATCACGTAACCATTTATACCGAAACAGGTTGGATGCAAATCGGTAAATTCATAACAATTGTAATTATTTATATTAACCATATCAATGCAACACAAATATGCAGGTTAATCTTGAGTCTTTTGGCGATTATTAGTCTTTTGATGAAAATAAAAATGAACACCTGATGGTAATATATGAATTAGTTGGTCTCTTATTGGGTTATGAAATATTTAAAACAACAGTAGATATATATAGACCAATTAAAGAAAGTACAATTTCTTTTGCTTCTCTACACACAAAGCGTTTAGAACATGGCTATATGTTCTCCTTGACATTTCTTAAATCTATATCAAATCTGTATTTCGCAACACATTATACGATTTCAAGGTCTTGATACGTTTGAAATTGACATCAAAATATTCTTCATGGTTTTTTAAACAAGATTATTTATATCAGATTTGATGTTGAATATTCATTTAGACAATGTGATTCCTCCCTGAGAAAGATTCAGTGGATACTATATTTATTTTGTTTAGTGTCGATAATGACCTAAGGTTGTCATGAGGCAGATACAACGTTTTATTCATATGGGGTATTTTTATATTTCCCAATAAAGATTAGTTTAGCAGCTCATAAGTTTATTAAAATATTAAAGTCTAAATTGATAATACAGTTATTACTTACTTGCATTTATATAGTTCACTATATTCCAAACTAGAATATATGAGGGTCTGTTGACACAAATCCAAGAAATGGATATATTAATTTGCAACAACGCATAAGCTGACAAAATCATTACAATTAGAGAAAAGACAAAACATGTTTTACATAGTTTAATCGTGTGTAAGAAGAGATTAGTGTTTAGGTTCGTTTGAGTTTATGAAACATGTACCACATGTACCACACTTTTATGATGTTCCCTCATGTCCTCCATTTCTGTCAGATCGGTTACTATGTGCTATTGCTTTATGAACCGCACCGGTGGCACCGGTGGCTTAGTGGTTAGAGCGTCCGTCGCGGAAGCGGAAGGTCGTTGGTTCGATCCCCGTCTGGGTCATACCAAAGGCTTACAACAATGGTACTAACAGGTGTCCGTCTGGGTCATACCAAAGGCTTACAACAATGGTACTAACAGGTGTCTCTCTTGACGCTCATCATTAAGAGGATGGTGTTAGGACTGGTCGGCCTGCTGTCAGGATATTGAGACTGGGTGGGACAACAAAGTACATGTCGGAATACCATTGATCCAGAGCAAGACATAAAATTAAACTGCCACGCTGCAGACATCACAGTGTTATCACTTACTTATTTCAAAGCTACGTTCCCATTCCAAATCTCTCACATACACACATTTGTACCTTTTAAACTTTATTGTAATTATAACGTGATAATTGAAACTAATTATCTGTGTTTCCTTTTTAGTGGTAGGCAAGTTAAAGACATTCCAAATCTCAAAAGTATGTTTGTGTGTTGTTTAGAGACAAATGAATAATTCTCTCCTAAAAATTTGAAAAACATAGCGATTCTTGTAAACGGACACCAACTAAAAGAGAAGACACAATACGATCATTGAACGAGGATTGAACTTCCTAGCTTAATCTCTTAATATATGTTGAAAATGTAAAGCTGGAATTGATTACGATGATATTGTTCCTCCATTTTTGAAAATTATGTTTGTGTTTTTCAAGTTTTCGTAATCGTGTAAACATTATATCATAATGCTTCCTTTTTTCTATGCCATAATACCCAGTTGATTCTTAAAGCGTTGTCGAGTTGCATTGTTATCTTACATGTAGGGTTTCACTTTTGTCTGAGGAAGGTCCCAACTATAAAAACCGGTAGCGTTCTATTTATTTTTGTTTCAGTTCAATCCATACCAAAAATGTGTTGATACGAAGTTTGACAATTACGGTATCGTTATAAGATCTCTTGGACACCAATCGCTAACTTCATTCTATTACCGGATGATTTAATAATGGAATGTTTCATTTGTTCTAATTTCCTCTTTCAACTTGCTCTATTGGCCCGTTTTATATTTGTTCCAAAACCTTAAATGACCTTTTTTCCGTGTGATTGGATCAAATATTTGCATGTAGTACTGATCCCACTTTCCCGAAACATTAGTCTGTTGGCATTTTGAATTAAACATTAAATAAACATGCATAGCTGGCTAATTGTGGCAAACATTGGAGTAATGCTAATTATATCTACATTATAACGTGGTGTATTTGATTACAAATGTAAAGGAATGTAAATTATTGAATGGATCAGTATTCCTGATATGCGGTACGATATAATCCTAGTAATGCAATAAAAAAAAACAATTGTGTACAAGTAAATTAAACAACATTGTCTATAAAATTGAAAAACCAGTATGGCTGCTTCGTTGGTCAGATTAACGAAGGTAATACATTAATTTATGTATAATTTATTAAACACGCGCCCAAATACTTCGTCTATACGACAATTCGATTAATTTAAATCTAAATTGTGTCACATAAGTATATACCTCTGAGTAACACAAGTCCAAAGCAGTATTACTTTAAAACCGTTACTGACAACCCTAATAGAAATGTGTATTTAGGAATAGGCGAGATATGAAATGAATGTAACGAATGTTTCTAGCTCCTAGCAACCGTCCTCCATGTTGGAAATAATACGTGGTTAATATTTCATCCAGGTAGTGGCAAGTCTAGAAGTAAAACTTCATAAAAGGCTTGAATTAACCAAACAAAAAATGTATAGAACACGAACAATTTAATAGCTTGGAAAAAACGTAATGCCTTGAATACATTCAATCCGTTGAGAAACTCTAGTTCAGCACAACAATAATAATAGTGGAGGATAATATCAATGCATTTTTAAAAACGATTTACTAAAACACCTTGGGTAATCTTGAAATGAAGAAATTTGAGGTGACTCACCATGTTCATGGGACTGGACCTTCAGTTAAGAAATAGCTACAATACATCTTTGTAATCCATTGTCACATACATGAAGGAAAGGATGAAAACGTGGAAAGCAATATGGACGTTGTGAAGACAAATTACGCATTTGGCAGGATTAATATAACATGATTATTGCAAAATCTACTTTGAGTATAATGTCTTACAAAGTAAAGACATTCCATAGTATATTTTCTGAAGTACTAACACTAACCTCCTAATGCTGAGCACCAAGCGTGTTAGTACCATTATATATATATACCATATATATATATATATTCACACGTATATGATGACATAAAGAAAAATTTATTTTTCTCATTGACTTCTCCAGTGGGCTAGTGGTTGGAGCGTCTATCTTGGATGTGCGAGGTCGTGGGTTCGATTTCCATCCGTGTCATACCAAAGATTTACAAAATGGTACTAACAGGTTACTCACGTGGCATCAGAATTTAAAGGTTAGCGTGAAGACTGGTCAGGATAATGTGACTGTGTTGGACAACATACTACATTTTTGAGTCACAATGGTACAGTGCTAGACATAAAAATAAACTGCCACGCTGCAGACATCGTTGTGATATCACTGAATTGTTTAAGAGCTACGTTAACATTCCAAATCTTTCACTTCCACGCATTTGAAATCTTACATTTTAATCTTCATAGTAATTAGCATGAGACGTTTGAAACTAACTATCTGCGTTTCGTTTCTCGTCGTAGGTATGTTGAAAACATTTTGGCAACCGTAAGTTTCAAATACTAAAAGTGACGTCTTTGTTGTATTTAGAGACAAATGCAAAATTCTGTCATAAATATTTGAAAAGCTTAACGATTCTTCTAAAAAGACACCAGCTAATAGAAAAGACGCAATACGGTAATTGGACGACGATGGAACTTGCGAGATGAAGCTATTAATATATGTTGAAAATATGAAGTTGAAATTGATGACGATATTATTGTTCCTGCTTTACTGAAAATTATGTTTGTGTTGTTAAAGGTGTTCGTAATCGTTTAAAATCCTCTCATATACCCTGGCATTCATCTTTTATATAATATCCAGTTGATTCGTAAAGCGTTGTCGTGTTGCATTGTTATCTTAGAAGATGGGGTTGTCGTTTGACTGAGGAACTTCCTCACCATATAAATCGTTAGGGTTGTATTCATTTTTGTCTCGGTTTAATACTATCCAAGATTTTGTTAATACGAAATTGAGCGATTACGTTATGTTTATACGACGTCTAAGACACCACTCGCTAACATCATTATATAACAGGATGATTTAAAAATGGAACTTTTCATTTGTAAAAGGTTCCAATTTCCTCTTTCAATTTGCTCTATACGCCCATTTTATATTGATTCAAAACTTTAAATGACTTTCTTTGTTTAATTCGAGCACATATGTGCATGTAGTACTGACGCCACTTCCGGAAAGAATTAGCCTTTTGTCATTTTGAATCAAAATTAAATAAACGTACATTATAGTCTAATTGGGGCAAACAATGGAATATTGCTCTTTATATCTATATTATAAAGTGGTGTATTGAAAATTAGAATACAACTCTAAAGAAATTTCAGACATTGAATGGACCAGTATTATATATTTGGGGGACGATATAATCCGAGTCGAGTCGAGAAGTAAAACTTCACAAAAGGCTTGAAATAATCTTTAAAAAAATGTAAAGAACACGAACAATGTAATAGTTTGGAAACACGTAAAGCCATGAATACATCAAATTCGTTGAGAAAATCTAGTTCAGCACAGCTTTTATAATAGCGTAGGACAATATCAATGCATTTTTAAAACCTTTATACTGAAACACCTTGGGTAATCTTGAAAGGAAAAAATCCGATGCGATTTAAACATGTTCATCGGACGGCATCTTTAATAAAACAAATAGCTAAAATACATCTTTGTAATCCATTGTGACATACATGAAGTAAAGGAAAAAGACGCTGAAAGCAATATGGATGCTGTGTAGACGATTTTCGCATTTGGCAGGTCTAATATAACGTGATTATTGCCAAATTTCCATTTAGTCTAATGCCTTACAAAGTAAATACTTTCTATATTATCTTTCCAGAAGTAATAACACTAACCTCCTAATGCTGAGCGCCAAGGGTATTAGTTCCATTTGTGTGTGTCTTTTGTATAACTCGCCAAGGGATCGAACCTACGACCTCTCTGTTCTGCGCCGGTCTCTCTAAACACTAGGCCACAGGAGCGGTTACTGCAGTTGATTAAGAATTCATTAATAATTGATAAAGTATTATGCAATTCTCTTTTCCTCATCATGTTGAAACTATCACAACATTTCCAAACGTGATCATCTTTACAATGCCTTCTGTTACCATGGAAGAGAAAGAATTTGTGTTTATTTATTTGTGATAGGTTATTCGATTAAAAGCCATTAGCGGTATCAGGTTTCTTCCATTCAATATAACTCAAACTAAATTTAGAAGACATGTAGGGACAGATTGATATCTTCAAAGTAATGTTTTGCTTCCAAATCCAATCTGATTTACTCAATGCATTAATTTAATTATATCCTGACCATTGCAATATATTAGAATATTGAAAATGTTAATAATCTGTTTCGTGATTGTCTCTAAAGTGTTTCAGAGATTTCTTTCTTTTCTGTTAGCAGTAAATAGCGTAAGGGTTTAATACGCTACCTGTTGACTGGAGACCGTCGCTGACACGAGTCAAAAAGAGTGTTTACATTAATTTGATGACGGATCTATTTATAAATAAATTGTAGTTTATAGGCTTTTTATTAATGTATAATATTTTAGACACTCCATCTAACTTTTTACGCATTTATTATGTTTAGCTAGCATGGTTCAGTGCATAATAGCACTGAGTTATTTGGAACTAAAACCGATTTGAATTGTACAGATTTATTGACGACTGAAACATTATTTTATGTTAATGCATGCATTTTTCTGTCGTTAGCGTAACACACATTGATATTATAGTACGTTTTAAATATATTGACGATTACTGTCAAACAATTGGTCATACAGAGCACTACATTTTATTTGCAATAGACTGATTTCCTTGTTGCAAAACGAAAAAAAAAGGAACGCCGAGGAATATTTCAAACAACAGTATTTGAGAGCTGATATTGTCACGTGTTACTCTTGAAATCTCAATACTAAATATATGTCTATATTTTGGTCTAGGGAACAAAATCCTTTAATAAAATCAAATAGGTACATTTAAGATTAGTATAAATTCAACTTATCCAAATATGACTGAATTTAGATCAGAGTCATTATAATACTTGATCATATTTGATATTTGTGTAGTTTCTTGTCTTGATACGCAATACAGTTTTTATCTGGATTCTCTTTTCTAAACATTTGTGTTGGGTGTTTTGAAGAAACTATTGCCTCTGATAAATATGTTTGCTTATGCATGTGTCATTTTGGGGCATTGGCTCAATGGATAGGTTGCACTTGTTTAAATGTGCCATATTCGCATTATGGACTTGGCTGCCTTATTGAGTATTACATATGAATAAGTATTTGAAAGTGCTTAAAAGTATGTTAGACGTTTGTTGTCATCTATCTTATATGTGAAATCGATGAAGACAATATTGTCTGTCAATATCAACATAAATTCTATATATATATATATATATATATATATATATATATATATATATATATATATATATATATATATATATATATATATATATTTATATAACGTCGTTCTATAACCGGATGATTTATAAATGGATATTTTATTTGTGAAATGCACAAACTTCCTCTTCAAATTTGCTATATTGGCCCGTTTTATCTTTGTCCAAACTTTTAAAATAGACCTCATCTAAAAGAGTCGTTTTAAAACAGATATTCATTCGTTTATTTGACTTGAACAAATATTTGCATGTAGTTCTTACCCTATTGTCAGAAAGAATTGGACTTTTTGGCATATTGATTCAAACATTAAATAAACCTGTATTTTTGCCTAATTATATCAAACAATGTAGTATTGGTCTTTTTATATATATAAAGTGGTGTATTGAACGTTAGAATACATATATAAAGGAATTTCAAACTTTGAACGGATCATAATTCCGTTTTTGTAGGACGACACAATCTGACTTATGTTATAAACAAAGAACACAATTGTGTTCATTAACTTCAACAATATTGCCCAAATTATTGAATAACCAGTGTGGCATCTTAGTTGTCCAAGCTCAAGAAGGTAATAAAATGAGTAAATTTTAAACCATTTTTCATTCGGGCTAATATTTCGTCTATATTACAATTTGATTATTTTATATATAGAGTCACATAAATATATACCTGTGAGTAAGACATGTTACTTTTAAGCCATCACTGACAACCTTATACAAAATATTTATTTTGGAAAGGTGAGACATGACATGAATGTGACTAATATTTCTATTTCCTAGTAATTGTCGGCCATGTTGAAACATAAATGTGTTAAACATTTCATCCAGGTGGCGGCGAATCGAGAGGTAAAATTCAAAAAAGGCTTGAAATAACCTTTCACAAAATGTAAAGAATGCGAGTAATTTAATAGTTTGGATAATGGCCGAAGGTTTCTCTGAGAGAGTTAAACCGTTTCATTCATATAATATATTATATATTTCTGAATAAGGATTAGTTTAGCAGATAATATGTGTATTAAAATATCAAAGTCTAGAAGGATGATCCATATATTTCTTCTTTGCATTTATATAAGTTCACATTATTTCAATGCAGAATATATGAGGGCTTGTTGTGAAAAGTTCAAAGAATGGATATATTTATTAGCAACAACTTATGAGGCGACACTATCATTATTATTTAGATAACAGACGAGATATATTTTGAATAGTGTAATCCAGTGTAAGAAACTCGTTGTGGTTAGGTTTGATTTTTGAGTTTATGAAACATGTACTATACGTTTATGATGTTCCCTCATGTCCACCATATCTGCCGGAGCGGCTACTGTGGGCTACAGATACTAATTGGTGTCGTTTGCTTGTGGCACTGACTAGACGAACATTCAATTCTGAATAAGTATTGTAGATTTAAGATTATCGAAATATGCGCAAAACGTATACATTCTTTTAATACATTTGGTTAGCATATATTATGTTTTCATATTAAACATAGGATAAGTTGTTATTGATTAAGATTTGATTAAAATGTAATAAAGTATCATACAATATTTGTTTCCTAATCATGTTGTAACTATCATAATAATTTCAACATGCCCATCTTTGCAATGCCTTCTGTTATCATGGGGTAGAAAGAGGGATAGTGTGCATTTGTTTATGAGACGTTCGTCGATTAAAACCGTAGAGCGGTGTCAGGTTTCGTCTATTCGATATAACTCAAACTAACGTTAAAAGACGTGTATAGATTGATTGATATTTCAAAAGTGAACATTTGCTTCCAACTTCAATCTGATTGTCGAAATGCATTATTTTAATGACTGCCTGACCATGGCTATATATTTGAATATTGATTGCTTCATTAATCTGTTTCTTGATTGTCTCTAAAGTGTTTCAGAGATTCCTTTCTTTTCTGTTAGCAGTGAATTGCTAAAGGGTTCAATACGCTCCATGTTTACAGGAAACAATCGCTGACACAAGTCAAGAAGAGTGTTTACATTAATTTGATGCCGGATATGTTTGTAAAAAATTGTAGTTTATAGGCTTATTAATATATAATATTTCAGACACTCCATTTAGTTTGTTATGCATTTATTATGTTTAGGAATCATAGTTCAGTGCATAATAGCACTGAGTTGTTTGGAACTAAACCCGATTTGAATTGTACAGATTTATGGACGACCGAAACATTATTTTGCCAATGTATGCATTTTTCTGTCGTTAGCGTTACACACCTTGATATTATTGTACGTTTCAAATATATTGAAGATTGCCGTCAAACAAATGAGGATAAAGAGCACTCTATGTTATTGGCATTAGACTGATTTCTCGTTGCAAAAGTGAAAAATAAAAAAAAAACGCTGAAGAATATTTCAAACAACATTATTTGACAGCTCAAATTCTCACGAGTTACTCTTAAAACCTTAAGATTAATTATGTGTCTACAATTTAGTCTACCGAAACGAAACCCTTTGATAAAATGAAATAGGATCATATACATTGTGTATCAATTGAAATTATCTAAAGATGACTTACTTTAGAACTGAGTCATTCATTATCTTCCTACATCATATTTGTGCAATTTGTTTTCTTTCTACGGCATACAGATTGGATCTGGTTTCTTCTTTTTATCTAAACAATTGTGTTGCGCTGTTTTGTTTCTAGAAACTACTCCTTCTAATAAATATTTTAGCATCTGCATGTGACGTTTGTGGCATTGCCTCATGGATTGGTTACATTTGTTAAAATGTGCCATTTTTGCATTATGGACCTGAATGAGTTATTGAGTATTACATATGAGTACGTAATTGAAAGTGTTAAAAATATGTACCACGGTTGATCTCACCTATCTTATGTGTGCGATCGATAAAGACAATTCTGTCTTTAAATATCAACAGCACACACACACACACACACACACACACACACACACACACACACACACACACATATATATATATATATATTGGCATAGAGAATAATTTATTTTTCTCATTGACTGCTCTGGTGGCTTAATGGATTCCTGCGTCTATCTTGAACGTGCGAGGTTGTGGGTTCGATTCCCATCCTTGTCATACCAAAGATTTACAAAATGATACTAACAGGTTACTCATGTGGCATCAGAATTTAAAGGTTAGCGTGAAGACTGGTCAGGATAATGTGACTGTGTTGGACAACATACTACATTTTTGAGTCACAATGGTACAGTGCTAGACATAAAAATAAACTGCCACGCTGCAGACATCGTTTTCATATCACTGAATTGTTTAAAAGCTGCCTTCACATTCCAAATCTCTCACTTCCACACATTTGAAATCTTACATTTTAATCTTCAACGTAGTTAGCATGAGATGTTTGAATCTAACTATCTGCGTTTCGTTTCTCGTGGTAGGTATGTTGACAACATTTTGGCAACCGTAAGTCTCAAATACTAAAAGTGACGTCTTTGTTGTATTTAGAGACAAATGCATAATTCTGTCATAAATATTTGAAAAGCTTAAAGATTTTTCTAAAAAGACACCAACTAATAGAAAAGACACAATACGGTAACTGAACGACGATTGAACTTGCGAGATGAGGCTATTAATTATATGTTGAAAATATAAAGTTGAAATTGATGACGATATTATTGTTCCTGCTTTACTGAAAATTATTTTTGTGTTGTTAAAGGTGTTCGTAATCGTGTAAAATCCTGTCATAATCCTTGCATTCATCTTTTATATTATACCCAGTTGATTCGTAAAGCGTTGTCGTGTTGCATTGTTATCTTACAAGAAGGGGCTGTCGTTTGTCTGAGGAACTTCCTCACCATATAAACCGTTAGGGATGTATTCATTTTTGTCTCGGTTTAATACTATCCAAGATTTTTTTTATATGAAATTTAGCGATTACTTTATATTTATACGACGTCTAAGACACCACTCGCTAACCTCATATAACATAATGATTTAAAAATGGAACTTTTCATTTGTTAAAAGGTTCCAATTTGCTCTTTCAATTAGCTCTATACGCCCATTTGATATTGTTTCAAAACTTTAAATGGCTTTCTTTGTTTAATTCGGGCAAATATTTGCATGTAGTATTGACGCCACTTCCGGAAAGAATTAGTCTTTTGTCGTTTTTAATCAAAATTAAATAAACGTACATTGTAGTCTAATTGGGGCAAACAATGGAATATTGCTCTTTATATCAATATTATAAAGTTGTGTATTGAACGTTAGAATACAAATCTAAAGGAATTGCAGACTTTGATTGGATCAGTATTCCCTATTTGGGGGACGATATAATCCGAGTAATGTTACAAAGATAAAGAACACATCTGAGTTCATGGAACTTCAGGAACATTACCCAAAATATTGAAAAGCCAGTATAGCAACTTAGTTGGTCAGACTAACGAGCGTTATACATTAATTTATGTTGAAATTATTCCCCACTCGCCCAAATATTTCGTCCATTTACAATTTGATTAATTTAAATCTAAATTGTGTCACATGAGTATATACCTCTGAGTAAAACAAGTCCAAAGCAGTATTACTTTAAAACCATTACTGACAACCTTAAAAAAAATGTGCATTAAGGGATAGGTGAGACAAGAAAATATTGCAACAAATGTTTCTATCTCCTAGCAACCGTCCTCCATGTTGAAAAATAAACGTGTTTAATATTTCATCCAGGTAGCGTCGAGTCGAGAAGTAAAACTTCACAAAAGGCTTGATATAACCTTTCAAAAAATGTAAAGAACACGAACAATGTAATAGTTTGGAAAAACGTAAAGCCTTGAATACATCAAATTCGTTGAGAAAATCTAGTTCAGCACAGCTATTATAATAGCGTTGGACAATATCAACGCATTTTTAAAACCTTTATACTGAAACACCTTGGGTAATATTGAAAGGAAGAAATCCGATGCGGTTCAAACATGTTCATCGGACTGCATCTTTAATAAAGCAAATAGCTACAATGCATCTTAGTAATCCATTGTGACATACATGAAGTAAAGGATAAAAACGCTGAAAGCAATATGGATGCTATTTTCGCATTTGGCAGGACTAATATAACATAAATATTGCCAAATCTCCATTTAGTCTAATGCCTTACAAAGTAAATACTTTCCATAGTATATTTCCTTAAGTAATAACACTAACCTCCTAATGCTTAGCGCCAATCGTGTTAGTTCCATTTGTTTGTGCGTATTTTGTATAACTCGCCAGGGGATCGAACCTACGACATCCCTGTTCTGCGCCGGTCTCTCTAAGCACTAGGCCACAGGAGCGGTTACTGCAGTTGATTAAGATTTCATTAATAATTAATAAAGTATTATGCAATACTCTTTTCCTCATCATGTTGAAACTATCACAATACTTCCAAACGTGATCATCTTTGCAATGCCTTCTGTTACCATTGAAGAAAAAGAATTTTTGTGTTCATTTATTTGTGATAGGTTCGTCGATTAAAAGCCATCAGCGGTATCAGGTTTCGTCCATTCAATATAACTCAAACTAACTTTAGAAGACATGTAGGGACAGATTGATATCTTCAAAGTAAGGTTTTTCTTCCAACTCTAATCTCATTTTCTCAATGCATTATTTTAATTATATCCTGACCATTGCAATATATTAGAATATTGATGGAGTCCATATTGTGTCTCTTGATTGTCTCTAAATTGTTTCATAGATTTCTTTCTTCTCTGTTAGCAGTGAATTGCTAAAGGGTTCAATACGCTACCTGTTGACAGGAAACCATCGCTGACACGAGTCAAGAAGAGTGTTTACATTAATTTGATGACGGATATGTTTATAAATAAATTGTAGTTTATAGGCTTATTAATGTATAATATTTCAGACACTCCATCTAGCTTTTTACGCATTTATTATGCTCAGTAATCATAGTTCAGGGCATAATAGCACTGAGTTGTTTCGAACTAAAACCGATTTCAATTGTACAGATTTATAGACGACTGAGACATTATTTTCTGTCAATGCATGCATTTTTCTGTCGTTAGCGTTACACACATCGATATTATAGTACGTTTTAAAGATATTGAAGATTACCGTCAATCAATTGAGCATACAGAGCACTACATATTATTGGCAATAGACTAATTTCATTGTTGCAAAAGGAAAACAAATGAAAAAGAACGCCGAGGAATATTTCAAACAAAAGTATTTGAGAGCTAATATTGTCCCGTGTTACTCTTGAAACGTCAATACTAAATATATGTCTATATTTTGGTCTACCTAACAAAATCCTTTGATAAAATCAGATAGGTAGATTTAAGATTGGTATATCCAAATATGACTCAATTTAGAACAAATATGACTCAATTTAGAACTGAGTCATGATAATACTTGATCATATTTGATATTTGTGAAGTTTCTTTTCTTGATAAGCAATACAATTTTGATCTGGCTTCTCTTTCCTAAACATTTGTGCTGGGTGTTTTGAAGAAACTATTGCCTCTAATAAATATGTCAGCTTATGCATGTGTCGTTTTGGGGCATTGGCTGAATGGATAGGTTATCATTGTTCAAATATGCCATATTAGCATTATGGACTTGGCTGCCTTATTGAGTATTACATATGAGTAAGTATTTGAAAGTGCTTAAAAATATGTTAGACGGTTGTTGTCATCTATCTTATCTGTGAAATCCATGAAGACAATATTGTCTGTCAATATAAACATAAATTATATATATATATATATATATATATATATATATATATATAACCTCGTTCTATAACCGGATGATTTATAAATGGATATTTTATTTGTAAAATGCACCATGTTCCTGTTCCAATTTGCTAGATAGGCCCGTTTTATCTTTGTCCAAAATTTTAAAAAGAACTCATTTAAAAGATTCGTTTTAAAACCGATATCCATTCGTTTATTTGACTTGAACAGATATTTGCATGTAGTACTGACCCCATTTTCGGAAAGAATTAGACTTTTTGTCATTTTGAGTCAAACATGAAATATACCTGTATTTTTGCCTAATTGTAGCTAACAATATAGATTTGATCTTTTTATCTATAATATAAAGTGGTGTATTGAACGTTAGAATACAAATATAAAGGAATTTCGAACTTTGAACGGATTAAAATTCCATCTTTGTAGGAAGACACAATCTGACTTATTTTATAAACAAGGAACATAATTGTGTTCCTTAACTTCAACAACTTTGCCCAAATTATTGAATAACCAGTGTGTCATCTTAGTTGGGCAATCTAACGAAGGTAATAAAATGTGTAAATTTTAAACCATTTATCACTTGGGCTGATATTTCTTCTATATTACAATTTGATTAATTTATATATAGATTGAGTCACATAAATATATACCTCTGAGTAAGACATGTGCAAAGCAGTATTACTTTAAAACCATCACTGACAACCTTATACAAAATGTTTTTTTAGGAAAAGGTGAGACATGACATGAATGTGACTAATATTTCTATCTCTTAGTTATTGTCGGCCATGTTGAAACATAAATGTGTTAAACATTTCATCCAGGTAGCGGCGAATCGAAATTCAAAAAAGGCTTGATAAAACCTTTCACAAAATGTAAAGAATGCGAGGAATTTAATAGTTTGGATAATGACCGAAGGTTTCTCTGAGACAGTTAAAACCGTTTCATTCATATAATGTATTATATATTTCTGAATAAGGATTAGTTTAGCAGATAATATGTGTATTAAAATATCAAAGTCTAAATGGATGATACATTTTTGTATTCTTTGCATTTATATAGTTCACATTATTTCAATGTAAAATATATGAGGGCTTGTTGCGAAAAGTTTAAAGAATGAATATAGTTATTAGAAACAACTTATGAGGCGACACTATCATTATCATTTAGATAACAGTCGAGATATATTTTGAATATAGTGTAATCCTGTGTAAGAAAATCGTAGTGGGTAGGTTTGATTGAGTTTATGAAACATGTACTATACATTTATCATGTTCCCTTATGTCCATTATATCTGTCAGAGCGGTTACTATGGGCTACAGATACTAATTGTTGTCGTTTGCTTGTGGCACTGACTTGACGAAAATTCAATTCTGAATAAGTATTGTAGATTTAAGATTATCGAAATATACGCAAAACGTATACATTCTTTAAAAAAATTTGGTTAGCATGTATTATGTTTTCATATTGAACAATAAGATAAGTTGTTATTGATTAAGATTTGATTAAAAAGTAATAAAGTATCATACAATATTCTTTTCCTAATCATGTTGTAACTATCACAATAATTTCAACATGCCCATCTTTGCAATGCCTTCTGTTACCATGGGAGAGAAAGAGGTATTGTGTACATTTGTTTGTGAGAGGTTCGTCGATTAAAACGGTAGAGCGGTATCAGGTTTCGTCTATTCAATATAACTCAAACTAACGTTAAAAGACTTGTATAGATTCATTGATTTTTCAAAAGTGAACATATGCTTCCAACTTCAATCTGATTGTCGAAATGCATTATTTTAATTACAGCCTGACCATGGCTATATATTTGAATATTGATTGCGTTCATAATTTGTTTCTTGATTGTCTCTAAAGTGTTTCAGAGATTTCTTTCTTTTCTGTTAGCAGTGAATTGCTAAACGGATCAATACGCTCCATGTTGACAGGAAACCATCGCTGACACGAGTCAAGAAGAGTGTTTACATTAATTTGATGACGTATATGTTCATAAAAAATTGTAGTTTATAGGCTTATTAATGTATAATATTTCAGACACTCCATCCAGTTTGTTATGCATTTATTATGTTTAGGAATCATAGTTCAGGGCATAATAGAATTGAGTTGCTTGGAACTAAAACCGATTCGAATTGTACAGATTTATGGACGACCGAAACATTATTTTATGTCAATGTATGCATTTTTCTGTCGTTAGCGTTACACACATTGATATTATTGTACGTTTTAAATATATTGAAGATTACCGTCAAACAATTGAGCATAAATAGCACTCTGTGTTATTGGCAATAGACTGATTTGTCGTTGCAAAACTGAAAAATTAAAATGAACGCCGAGGAATATTTCAAACAACAGTATTTGACAGCTCAAATTCTCAACAGTTACTCTTGAAACCTCAAGATAAAATATGTGTCCTTAATTTAGTCTACCGAAACAAACCCCTTTGATAAAATGAAATAGGATCATATACATTTTGTATCAATTGAAATTATCTAAAGATGACTTACTTTAGAACTGAATCATGTATTATATTACTACATCATATTTGATATTTGTGCAATTTGTTTACTTTCTTGGCCATACAGACTGGATCTGGCTTCTACTTTTTATCTAAACAAGTGCGTTGCGCTGTTTTTTCTCTAGAAACTAATCCTTCTAATAAATATGTTAGCATCTGCATGTGTCGTTTGTGGCATTGCCTCACGGATTGGTTACATTTGTTAAAATGTGCCATTTTTGCATTATGGACCTGAATGAGTTATTGAGTATTACATATGAGTACGTAATTGAAAGTGTTAAAAATATGTACCACGGTTGATCTCACCTATCTTATGTGTGCGATCGATAAAGACAATTCTGTCTTTAAATATCAACAGCACACACACACACACACACACACACACAAACACACACACACATATATATATTGGCATAGAGAATAATTTATTTTTCTCATTGACTGCTCCGGTGGCTTAATGGATTCCTGCGTCTATCTTGAACGTGCGAGGTTGTGGGTTCGATTCCCATCCGTGTCATACCAAAAATTTACAAAATGATACTAACAGGTTACTCATGTGGCATCAGAATTTAAAGGTTAGCGTGAAGACTGGTCAGGATAATGTGACTGTGTTGGACAACATACTACATTTTTGAGTCACAATGGTACAGTGCTAGACATAAAAATAAACTGCCACGCTGCAGACATCGTTTTCATATCACTGATTTGTTTAAAAGCTACCTTCACATTCCAAATCTCTCACTTCCACACATTTGAAATCTTACATTTTAATCTTCAACGTAGTTAGCATGAGATGTTTGAATCTAACTATCTGCGTTTCGTTTCTCGTGGTAGGTATGTTGACAACATTTTGGCAACCGTAAGTCTCAAATACTAAAAGTGACGTCATTGTTGTATTTAGAGACAAATGCATAATTCTGTCATAAATATTTGAAAAGCTTAAAGATTTTTCTAAAAAGACACCAACTAATAGAAAAGACACAATACGGTAACTGAACGACGATTGAACTTGCGAGATGAGGCTATTAATTATATGTTGAAAATATAAAGTTGAAATTGATGACGATATTATTGTTCCTGCTTTACTGAAAATTATGTTTGTGTAAAATCCTGTCATAATCCTTGCATTCATCTTTTATATTATACCCAGTTGATTCGTAAAGCGTTGTCGTGTTGCATTGTTATCTTACAAGAAGGGGCTGTCGTTTGACTGAGGAACTTCCTCACCATATAAACCGTTAGGGATGTATTCATTTTTGTCTCGTTTTAATACTATCCAAGATTTTTTTTATATGAAATTGAGCGATTACTTTATATTTATACGATGTCTAAGACACCACTCGCTAACCTCATATAACATAATGATTTAAAAATGGAACTTTTCATTTGTAAAAGGTTCCAATTTGCACTTTCAATTAGCTCTATACGCCCATTTGATATTGTTTCAAAACTTTAAATGGCTTTCTTTGTTTAATTCGGGCAAATATTTGCATGTAGTATTGACGCAACTTCCGGAAAGAATTAGTCTTTTGTAGTTTTTAATCAAAATTAAATAAACGTACATTGTAGTCTAATTGGGGCAAACAATGGAATATTGCTCTTTATATCAATATTATAAAGTTGTGTATTGAACGTTAGAATACAAAACTAAAGGAATTGCAGACTTTGAATGGATCAGTATTCCCTATTTGGGGGACGATATAATCCGAGTAATGTTACAAAGATAAAGAACACAGCTGAGTTCATGGAACTTCAGGAACATTACCCAAAATATTGAAAAGCCAGTATAGCAACTTAGTTGGTCAGACTAACGAGCGTTATACATTAATTTATGTTGGAATTATTCCCCACTCGCCCAAATATTTCGTCTATATTACAATTTGATTAATTTAAATCTAAATTGTGTCACATGAGTATATACCTCTGAGTAAAACAAGTCCAAAGCAGTATTACTTTAAAACCATTACTGACAACCTTAAAAAAAAATGTGCATTAAGGGATAGGTGAGACAAGAAAAGATTGCAACAAATGTTTCTATCTCCTAGCAACCGTCCTCCATGTTGAAAAATAAACGTGTTAAATATTTCATCCAGGTAGCGTCGAGTCGAGAAGTAAAACTTCACAAAAGGCTTGATATAACCTTTCAAAAAATGTAAAGAACACGAACAATGTAATAGTTTGGAAAAACGTAAAGCCTTGAATACATCAAATTCGTTGAGAAAATCTAGTTCAGCACAGCTATTATAATAGCGTTGGACAATATCAACGCATTTTTAAAACCTTTATACTGAAATACCTTGGGTAATATTGAAAGGAAGAAATCCGATGCGGTTCAAACATGTTCATCGGACTGCATCTTTAATAAAGCAAATAGCTACAATGCATCTTAGTAATCCATTGTGACATACATGAAGTAAAGGATAAAAACGCTGAAAGCAATATGGATGCTATTTTCGCATTTGGCAGGACTAATATAACGTAATTATTGCCAAATCTCCATTTAGTCTAATGCCTTACAAAGTAAATACTTTCCATAGTATATTTCCTTAAGTAATAACACTAACCTCCTAATGCTTAGCGCCAATCGTGTTAGTTCCATTTGTTTGTGCGTATTTTGTATAACTCGCCAGGGGATCGAACCTACGACATCCCTGTTCTGCGCTGGTCTCTCTAAGCACTAGGCCACAGGAGCGGTTACTGCAGTTGATTAAGATTTCATTAATAATTAATAAAGTATTATGCAATACTCTTTTCCTCATCATGTTGAAACTATCACAATACTTCCAAACGTGATCATCTTTGCAATGCCTTCTGTTACCACGGAAGAAAAAGAATTTTTGTGTTCATTTATTTGTGATAGGTTCGTCGATTAAAAGCCATCAGCGGTATCAGGTTTCTTCCATTCAATATAACTCAAACTAACTTTAGAAGACATGTAGGGACAGATTGATATCTTCAAAGTAATGTTTTTCTTCCAAATCCATTCTCATTTTCTCAATGCATTATTTTAATTATATCCTGACCATTGCAATATATTAGAATATTGATGGAGTCCATATTCATTCTCTTGATTGTCTCTAAATTGTTTCATAGATTTCATTCTTCTCTGTTGGCAGTGAATTGCTAAAGGGTTCAATACGCTACCTGTTGACAGAAAACCATCGCTAACACGAGTCAAGAAGAGTGTTTACATTAATTTGATGACAGATCTATATATAAATAAATTGTAGTTTATAGGCTTATTAATGTATAATATTTCAGACACTCCATCTAGCTTTTTACGCATTTATTATGTTCAGGAATCATAGTTAAGGGCATAATAGCACTGAGTTGTTTCGAACTAAAACCGATTTCAATTGTACAGATTTATAGACGACTGAGACATTATTTTCTGTCAATGCATGCATTTTTCTGTCGTTAGCGTTACACACATCGATATTATAAAACGTTTTAAAGATATTGAAGATTACCGTGAATCCAGTGAGCATACAGAGCATTACATATTATTGGCAATAGACTTATTTTATTGTTGCAGAACGAAACAAACTAAAAAAAACGCCGAGGAATATTTCAAACAACAGTATTGGAGAGCTAATATTGTCACGTGTTACACTTGAAACCTCAATACTAAATATATGTCTATGTTTTGGTCTACGTAGCAAGATCCTTTGCCAAAATCAGATAGGTAGATTTAAGATTGGTATATCCAATGATGACTCAATTTAGAACTGAGTCATTATAATACTTGATCATATTTGATATTTGTGAAGTTTCTTTTCTTGATAAGGAATACAATTTTGATCTAACATCTCTTTCCCAAACATTTGTGTTGGGTTTTTTGAAGAAACGTTTGCCTCTAATAAATATGTCAGCTTATGCATGTGTCATTTTGGGGCATTGGCTGAATGGATAGGTTATCATTGTTCAAATATGCCATATTAGCATTATGGACTTGGCAGCCTTATTGAGTATTACATATGAGTAAGTATTTGAAAGTGCTTAAAAATATGTTAGACGGTTGATGTCATCTATCTTATCTGTGAAATCCATGAAGACAATATTGTCTGTCAATATAAACATAAATTATATATATATATATATATATATATATATATATATATAACCTCGTTCTATAACCGGATGATTTATAAATGGATATTTTATTTGCAGAATGCACAATTTTCCTGTTCCAATTAGCTAGATAGGCCTGTTTTATCTTTGTCCAAAATTTTCAAAAAGAACTCATTTAAAAGATTCTTTTAAAACCGATATCCATTCGTTTATTTGACTTGTGCAAATATTTGCATGTAGTACTGACCCCATTTTCGGGAAGAATTAGACTTTTCGGCATTTTGAGTCAAACATGAAATAAACCTGTATTTTTGCCTAATTGTTACTAACAATATAGTATTGATCTTTTTATCTATAATATAAAGTGGTGTATTGAACGTTAGAATTAAAATATAAAGGAATTTCGAACTTTGAACGGATCAAAATTCCATCTTTGTAGGAAGACACAATCTGACTTATTTTATAAACAAGGAACATAATTGTGTTCCTTAACTTCAACAACTTTGCCCAAATTATTGAATAACCAGTGTGTCATCTTAGTTGGGCAAGGTAATGAAGGTAATAAAATGAGTAAATTTTAAACCATTTCTCAGTCGGGCTGATATTTTGTCTATATTACAATTTGATTAATTTATATATAGATTGAGTCACATAAATATATACCTCTGAGTAAGACATGTGCAAAGCAGTATTACTTTAAAACCATCAGTGACAACCTTATACAAAATGTTTATTTAAGAAAAGATGAGACATGACTTGAACGTGACTAATATTTCTATCTCCTAGTAATTGTTGGCCATGTTGAAACATAAATGTGTTAAACATTTCATCCAGGTAGCGGCGAATCGAAATTAAAAAAAGGCTTGAAAAAAACCTTTCACAAAATATAAAGAATGCGAGTAATTTAATAGTTTGGATAATGACCGAAGGTTTCTCTGAGATAGTTAAAACCGTTTCAGTCATATAATATATTATATATTTCTGAATAAGGATTCGTTTAGCAGAAAATATGTGTATTAAAATATCAAAGTCTAAATGGATGATACATTTTTGTATTCTTTGCATTTATATAGTTGACATTATTTGAATGTAAAATATGAGGGCTTGTTGCGATAAGTTCAAAGAATGAATATAGATATTAAACAACTTATGAGGCGACACTGTCATTATCATTTAGATAACAGTCGAGATATATTTTGAATATAGTGTAATCCTGTGTAAAAAAATCGTAGTGGTTAGGTTTGATTGAGTTTATGAAACATGTATTATACGTTTATGATGTTCCCTCATGTCCACCATATCTGTCAGAGCTGTTACTATGGGCTACAGATACTAATTGCTAGAGTCCGTAATTTGTTTCTTGATTGTCTCTAAAGTGTTTCAGAGATTTCTTTCTTCTCTGTTAACAGTGAATTGCTAAAGGGGTTAATACACTCTCTGTTGACAGGAAACCATCACTTACACGAGTCAAGAAGAGTGTTTACATTAATTTTATGACTAACATCTTTATAAATAAATTGTAGTTTATAGGCGTATTAGTGTTTAATATTTCAGACACTCCATCTATCTTTTTATGCTTTGATGCATTTATTATGTTTAGTAATCATAGTTCAGGGCATAATAGCACTGAGTTGTTTGGAACATAGACCGATTTGAATTGTTCAGATTTATGGAGGACCGAAACATTATTTTATGTCAATGTATGCTTTTTTGTGTCGTTAGCGTTACACACATTGATATTTATGTACGTTTTAAATATATTGAAGATTACCGTAAAACAATTGAGCATAAAGAGCACTCTATATTATTGGCAATAGACTGAATTCCTTGTTGCAAAACTGAGCAAAAAAAAAGAATGTCGAGGAATATTCAAACAACAGTATTTCACAGCTCAAATTTGCACGAGTTACTCTTGAAACGTCGTGATTAAATATATGTCTTTAAGTTAGTCTACCGAAACAAAATCCTTTGATAAAATCAAATAGGATCATTTAACTTTTGTATCAATTGAAATTATCTAAATATGATTTACTTTAGAAGTAAGTCATTCATTATATTACTACATCATATTTGATATTTGTGAAGATTTGTTTCTTTATAAATCATGCAGATTGTATCTGGCTTGTCCTCTTTTCTACGCAATTTTGTTGCGCTTTCTTGTTGAAACTATTGCTTCTAATAAATATGTTTGCATCTGCATGAGGTGTTTGTGGCAATGCCTAAATGGATTGGTTGCACTTTCTAAAATGTGCCATTTTAGCATTATGGACCTGAATGAGTTATTCAATATGACATATGAATACGTATTTGAAAGTGTTAAAAAGTATGTACCACCTGTGATGTCACCTATCTTATGTGTGCAATCTATGAAGTCAATTCTGTCTTTAAATATCAACGGCACACACACACACAAACACGCACAGATATATATATATATATATATATATATATATATATATATATATATATATATATATATATATATATATATATATATATATATATAGATAGAGAGAGAGAGAGACAGAGAGAGAGAGAGAGACAGAGACAGAGAGAGAGAGAGAGAGATAATTACATAGAGTATAATTTATTTTTCTCATTGACTGCTCCGGTAGCTTAGTGGTTCGAGCGTCTATCTTGGATGCGTGAGGTTATGGGTTCATTTGACATCCGTTTCATACCAAAGATTTATAAAATGGTACTAAGAGGTGAGGCTTGCGTGAAGTCTGGTCAGGATAATTTGACTGTGCTGGACAACAAACTACATTTTTGAGTCAAAATGGTACAGTGCTAGACGTAAAGATAAACTGCCACGCTGCAGACATCTTTGTAATATCACTGAATTGTTTAAATGCCACGTTCACAGTCCGAATCTCTCACATCCACACATTTAAAATCTTACATTTTAATCTTCATAGTAATGAGCTTCAGACGTTTGAAACTAACTATCTGCATTTCGTTTCTCGCGGTAGGACTGTTGAAAACATTTTGGCAACAGTAAGTCTCAAATACCAAAAGTAACTCCTTTGTTGTATTTAGAGATAAATGCATAATTCTGTCATAAATATTTGAAAAGCTTAGCGATTCTTGTAACAGGACACCAACTAATGGAAGAGACACAATATGGTCATTGATCGACGATTGAACCTGCGAGATGAAGCTATTAATATATGTTGAAAATATGAGTTTTAAATTGATTACGATTTCTGCTTTTCTGAAAATTATGTTTGTGTTGTCAAAGGGTTTTGTGATCGTTTAAAATCCTTTCATAATCCTTCAATTCATCTATTTCATAGTACCCAACTGATTCTTAAAGCGTTGTCGAGTTGCATTGTTATCCTAAAAGAAGGGTTTGACGTTTGTCTGAGAAACTTACTCACTATATATACCGTTATGATTGTTTTTATTTAAGTTTGGGTTCAATACTATGATATGAAATTTGATGATTACGTTTTATTAAGTTTTATTAATAAGACGTCTAAGACACAACTCGCTAACATAATTTTATAACAGGATGATTTAAAATTGGAACTTTTCATTTGTAAAAGGTTCGAGATTTCTTTTTCAATTTGCTCTATAGGCCCGATAAATATTTGTTCCAAAACCTTTAAATGACCTTTTTATTTGATTTGAGCAGATATTTGCATGTAGTACAGACGGCACTTTTGGAAAGAATTAGTGTTTTGTCATTTTGAGTTAAAAATTAAGAAACGTGCATTGTTGTCTAATTGCGTCAAACAATGGAATATTGCTCTTTGTATCTACATTAGAAAGTGGTGTATTGAACGTTAGAATACACATCTAAAGGAATTTCAAACTTTGAATGGATTAGTATACTCTATTTTGGGGACGATATAATGTATATAATGTTATTATTAAACAAAAGCAGTTGTGTTCAGGTAACTTTAGCAACATTGCCCAAATATTCGAAAAACCAGTAAAGGAATAAAGTTGGTCAGATTAACGACGGTAATACATTAATTTATAATTAAATCATTCCACACTCGCCCAAATATATCGTTTATTTTTCAATTTGATTAATTTAAATCAAAATTGTGTCACTTAAGTACATACCTCTGAGTAGAACTTGTCCAAAGCAATAATACTTTAAACTCATTGCTGACAACCTTAATAGAAATGTGTATTTAGTAATAGGTGAGACATGAAATGAATGTAACGAATGTTTCTATCTCCTGGCAACCGTGCTCCATGTTAAAAAGTAAACGTGGTAAATATATCATCCAGGTAGCGTCGAGTCGAGAAGTAAAACTTCATAAAAGGCTTGAAATAAACTTTCACAAAAAAATGTAAAGAACACGAACAAATGTAGTAGTTTGGAAAAACGTAAAGCCTTAAATACTTCCAATACATTGAGAAAATCTAGTTCAGCACAGCTATCATAATAGCGTAGGACAATATCAATGCATTTGTAAAACATTTGTAATGGAGCAACTTGGGTAATCTTGAATGGAAGAAATCCGACGCGATTCAAACATTTTCATCGGACCGCATCTTCAATAAAGAAATATCTAAAATACAGCTTTGTAATCCATTGTGACATACATGAAGTAAAAGAATGAAAACGCTGAAAGCAATATAGATGCTGTGTAGACGATTTCCGCATTTGGCAGGACTAATATAACGTGATTATTGTCAAATATCCATTTAGTCTAATGCATTACAAAGTAAATACATTCCATAGTATATTTCATTAAGTACTAAGACTCCTCAGCCTGACTATCAAGACGATAAGACGTAAAGGACCGCTCAGGACCTCAGCCACGTGTTACTGTAACCTGTTTCCTATTTTTGGATCCGCCTAGGATCACTTTTAATACAGCCTGCTTATCCAGCCTGCCATTCATCCAGCGATCACCACCAGCTCAAATCTACTCTTCTCCTCTGTTGCCCGCCTAGCTGAAAGCCTTCATCTATCAACTTTTGAGTAAATCAGTTACCACTGTTAAACCTTCTGGAATTAAACCTCCTTGCTGTTATAACATATTGCTTAGATCTACCACTTTTTCTATAACTACTACCGCTCTTTACTAAAACCTTAATTTGCCAATTATTGTACTTCACAAGACTAAGAATCACACTTTGAAAATTCTTGGGTTACCTTTGATACATGTTGTATTCCATGCGACCTCTGAATCGAAGCCTGCAATTCTGCATTAATAATTCGAACAAATTAACTATCTCTAATAGCATAACTAAATTCATATTTAGTTCACATCAAGACAAATTTAGAAAATTATAATAACCATTACTTCTAGATAATCATTTTGCACATAAATACTCAATTTCATAGCTAACGAAATATCCAGTATTCCTTTATTAAAAATTGAACCAAACAAAATGGATTCCAAGTCACTAAAGAAGAATTTATATGTCAGAAGCCGAATGAGCTGGAATGGCAATCAAAATAGGAGACAGGCTGAAAAACTCAACTCCACTTTAAGAAAGGAAGCCGCAAACGAAATTAAGATAGGATAGATAATTACAAATAATTCTCAAACTACAAAGAGCAGACAAAGCTCAATGTACATGCAACCCCAGATCTTAATTTAATTTGGAAAGCAACGGAACAAGTCAACCCGCTATCAATCGTTGAGTTCAATCTATTTGATCACAGTATGGTAGTGGAAACACTGAACGCCACACTAATACAAGGCGAATCCAGCATAATATATCCTCCCACCCCAATTTCCAAATAATGGCCGCCTCGCCAATTAAGAAACCTGTAGGGATTAATGTATATAGCAAGCCCAATTACGCACAGGTCGCAAGAACTAAAGCGAGCCATATGTGCACGGTGTTAACAAAGGCCCCACAGGAAATGGCCAAAATGCCGGAGGGCAAAACAAATCTAGCAAAGCAAAATCAAGCAAGATAAATATCCATAAAAGCCAAACACCGAGCCCATCCAAGCATTTAACTGAGGCGGATTTAATATATCCGACCCAATCTATCATTACCCCAACTTCTCCACCGTCTAAAATCCACAACTCATGGGATGGTATAGGAAAGAAAAACCAATGAAACTAATAAAACAATGTACAATCCAACACAATGTTTAGAAACGGGAAATAAACAAACAGGCAATCCCTACTATGAAAACAAATAACACACCCACCCCACAAATAAAGCCAAATAACGATAATGCCACCCCAATAACAAACAGGAAAATCAAGACCCACAAATACCACAGATTAGAATTGGCGTTGTATATTAAAAGCAAATCAACTCAATTCATCAACCTATCTACCAATAGTGAAAGAGCCCTAACTAAAATCCACCCGGGCCAAAGTAAGATAATTAGACCCGATAAGAATTACATAATAATACATTGTAGTCTTAGCAGCCAAGCAGCTAAGTATATGGAAATCGAAAAACTGTGCGAGATGCCAGTCAAAGTTGAACAATATCATAAAACCAGGACTACACCCACCCTAAACTAATCACCACAAATAAGGACCATTCAAAAACAACAACCACCAAAATACCGCAACCCATTAAGCACAAAGCGGTACTTAAACTAATTGGACGACTAGGGCAACTTACCAATGACGAAATAGCAATCAAATTAAAAGAGGGAGGAAACAGTATAAATAAAAACTATCATATAGGAAACAGAGGGAAAATGGTAACCAACGTCACCATATTGGAAACCTGAACAAACGCCCTACTAACACTAATCAAGCTAGGAAAATCAGGAACTAGGTACCGAATTGAACAGTACATAAACAAACCTAGATTCTGCACAAAGTGTCAACACTGGAATCATTACAAATCCAAATGAAAATTTCCAGCTAAATGCAATAAATGCGGAGGAGAACATAAGGAGAAACGCAATAGACAAAACCCAAAATGTACACACTGTAGGGGCCCCCACTTACCCCAATTCCCAGACTGTCCGGCTTCAGCGAGGGAACACACCATAGTAGGGATCCTGAACTCGTTACATCTAAATTACAGAACAGCTAAACTACACTGTAAAAAACAAATGCAAAACAGCAAAGAACGCATTAAAGAAGTTCAATCAATTAATAAAATGGCCACCCAAAGGAAAAGTAGGACAAGCAACAACAACAATAACGACAGAATCAGTCAGGCTGACATCATTTTTGAACTAAAATGGACAGACTAATTGACAAGCTGGAACTAAAAGACCCAAATATTGAAATAAATATCCAGCTATCAATAACAAATGTCAAAACTCAGCTAGAAAACCTAATTACAGTTAACGAACCCAATGAAAATGGCTAATACACCACAAAAGAACGTTACTATATGGCAATGGAATGCAATAAATAATCAATATCAAAATTTTCCAAACATTTACACGGATGGCTCAAAAGTAACAAATCCTTTCAAAACAGCTGCTGCAATGGTGATACCAGAATATAATATTCAAATGGGCAGACGTGTACCCGACCACTGCTCCATTTATACAGCTGATTTTTAGGGCCATCCTATAAGCATTAAAATGGATTGAGGAAAATAAACTGAATAAGACTGATTATTAGCGATTCGCTAAGCGTCCTAACCTCAATCCAAAATAACACCACAAAATCTAGAGAAAACGTCTTAAAACAAATTAACCTAATACTGAAAACCCTAAAATCAAATAAACTACTAGTAGAATTGTTGTGGATTCCATTCCAGATTGACATCAAAGGTAATGAGTTAGCAGACCATCTTGCTAAAAACAAACTCGACGAACCTAATTACATGCCATATATATATATATATATATATATATATATATATATATATATATATATATATATATATATATATATATATATATATATATCCAAACTGAACTATATAGTTTAATTAACACAATGATTAATTAAAAATGGCAAACCGATTGGGACATAAATAAATAAGTGAGAATATTACACAACATCATTAAGAAAGTTTGTAGAGTAATAAAACCACCCAGGTGCACAGGTTATGAACAATCTAAAATAAATAGAATAATTATAGGAAAAACCAAACTGGCAAACAGCTTTGGAAAATACATAGGACCCATCCCACATAACATCAATTGCCACAATTGTAACATCCCAGAAGATTTACACCATATCTTCAACAATTGTACAAAAACCAAAAAAGAAAGAGACAAATTTAGATAAAAAAAAACTAAACATAGCCGCACTAAGTACATATCCAGAATTAATCCAATTAACTAACACCAACCCTCAAGTAACATTCAAAAATATATGATTGAACTGCTTAAAACAACAGGGCTAATTGAAAAATATAGAAACATCGGTTAAACACCTACAACAATCGAAAATTCTAACATGTATAACAACCTTAATGAGCGACAAGTAGGCCCACAATGAGGTCACGTGGTTTCATTGACCAATCATTTGACGGGCTACTAAAACACCTAAATAACAAACTAATTCTGAAATTTATAACAACCTTAAAAAGTAAATGGTAGCCCCACAATGAGGTCACATGGGTTCATTGACCAGTCATTTGACGGGGTATTAAAACACCTAAAAACATACTAATTCTGAAATTTATAACAACCTTAAGAAGTAAATTGTAGCCCCACACTGAGGTCACATGGGTTTATTGACCAATCATTTGACGGGCTACACAATTAAAACAACCAAAATGAATTAGATGAAGAATCAGGAATAACAAAAGATATAGAAATAAACATTGAAGCACTTAATAAAATAACATCAGGTACACAAATGACTATGGATACCATCATCTAGGAATTGACTCTCCTCTCTATCTATTTCTAACTTTTTTCCATATACATAAAACACCAAAACCGTCAGATTCAGTGGCACAATGCTGCATCCAAATACCAATTTGTATTTTCCTAAAAACTAAATGAGATATACAAGGTGATATCGAACCTCGAACCATCAGAAATGCCGGACTAGTACATCCGCATCAATAGGCTGTCAGATGCGACTCTATACACTTTTGTAACAACAGCACAGAGTATTTCCAAATTGATAGGGACAATTTTAGATCTAGATACCCAGAAGAGAGGAAGATACCAGTGCTGACAATCAAGATGAAGGGAGGTTCAAGGAACAAGAGACAAGAGGACACTGGAGCAAACAAGCCAGAATGAGGGAAGACTGGTTAACATTAGGTAACCCTCCATCAAAAAGCGGTTCCAAGGGCTACTCCCATTTAGACATGACAGAATTCTATTTGACAAGCTCTTTTGAGAAACCTAACTTGAGCAATTTCGATCACCGCCAATCAAAATTCACAATACATATAACCTAACAGTGACCAACCTACATATGTCGCACAGACATTCTAGAATTCAAATTGTTAGGACTTACAATACATACACTGGGTACTAGAAACATTGGTATATTAGCAGTTAGAAAAGGTCATCAACTACACAAAATCTGATTTAATTACTCAGGTGGATTACACATTATTGGTATATTTTCAGTCAATTAGTGAAACTGGACCTTATTTGAAATAAGTATGGTTTGGGCTTTTCAAGGCTGTCGACATACCTGGGTTGGTTTATCGGATCTTTTCCTGCTTTCTCGCGACCAGAAACCCTCAAAATGACGAGAAGTGAAAACCATTTTTCATCAGTCATTATTTGGTGCCATTGCACCTCTAGTACACTACTTCCGATTGATTGATAGGCTTGTGTGCCTGTTTGATCCATTTCCACTCACCCAGGTCCTACATTAATGTCGATAGTCCCTCAATGATGGGGCGACATGACGACCAAATTAAATAGCACACTAAGTGTACATAAACGCCCGTGGGGATGTGGCAACATTCCTAACACCACAGCAAAAATTAAATAACTTTCTTTTGAAAGATAAAACAGTGAATCATGACACATCACTTTAATTTAAGTACCAACACTAACCTACTAATGATGAGCGCCAAACGTGTTAGCATCATTTGTATATGTCTTTTTGTATAACTCGCCCAGGGATCGAACCTACGACCTCCCTCTTCGGCGGCAGGCGCTCTAAACACTAGGCCTCAGGAGCGGTTACTGCAGTTGATTAGAATTTCATTAATAATTAATAAAGTATTATGCATTACTCTTTTCCTAATCACATTGAAACTATCATATTACTTCCAAACGTGCTCTTTTTTGCAATGATTTTGCTGTTACCATGAAAGAGAAAGAAGTTTTGTGTTAATTTATTTCTGACGGGTTTGTCGATTAAAAGCGTTCAGCGGTATCAGCTTTCTTCTATACAATGTAATTCAAGCTAATGTTAGAAAACATGTACGGACAGATTGATATTTTTAAAGTAAGGTTTCGCTTCCAACTCTAATCTGATTTTCTCAATGCATTATTTTAATTATAGCCTGACCATTACAATATATTGGACTATTGATGGCGTATATTATTTGGATGCAAAACTGAAAATATAACTCAAACAAACTTTAGAAGACATTAAGTTATAGTTTGATATTTTTCAAAGTAACGTTTTGCTTCCAACTTCAATACTAATTTCTCAATGCATTATTTTATTTGCTAAATGGTTTTCGACGCTCCCTATTGACAGGGAATGATCGACGACACTACTCAAGAAGAGTGTTTACGTTAATTTCATGACCTATATATTGATAAAAAAATTGTAGTTGATAGGCTTATTAATGTTTAATATGTAAGACCCTTTTTCAAACTTTTAATTCATCTAATTTCTTTAGGAATCATAGCAAAGGGTATAATAGTACTGAGTTGTATGGAACTGAAATCAATTTGAACTGTGCAGATTTATGAACGACCGAAACATTATTTTATGTCAATGTATGCATTTTTCTGTAGTTAGCGATCCACACATTGATATTATTGTTATTATTGTAAGTTGTAAATATATTGAAGAATACAGTCACACAATTGAGCATAAAGAGCACTCTATGGTATTGGCAATAGACTGATTTCCTGTTGCAAACTGAAAAATATAAAGGATCATCTTTGCAATGCCTTCTGTTGACATGGAAGAGAAAGAAGTTTTGTGTTTCTTTATTTTTGATAGGTTCGTATAATATGGGAGTTTAGGCTTTAGGTTTGTTCCATTGAATATAACTCAAACTGACTTTATAAGACATGTAGGGACAGATTCATATTTTCAATGGAAGGTTTTGCTTCCAACTCCAATCTCATTTTCTCAATGAATTATTTTAATTATAACCTGAATATTGCAATATATTGGAATATTGATGGCGTCCATAATTTGTTTCTTGATTGTCTCTAAAGTGTTTCAGAAATTTCTTTCTTCTCAGTTAGCAGTGAATTGCTAAAGGGTTCAATACGCTCCCAGTTGACCGAGAATCATCGCTGACACTAGTCAACAAGAATGTTCACGTTAATTTGATGACATATATATTTATAAAAAAAAATTGTAGTTCATAGGCTTATTAATGGTTAATATGTCAGACACTCCATTTTGCTTTTTATACATTAATTTTGTTTAGGAATCATAGTTCAGAGAATAAAAGCATTGAGTTGTTTGGAACTAAAACCGATTTGAATTGTGCATATTTATGGACGACCGAAAAATTATTTTATGTCAATGTATGCATTTTTCTGTCGTCAGGGTTACACACATTAATATTACTGCAAGTTTTAAATATATTGAAGATTACCGCCAAACAATTGAGCATAAAGAGCACTCTATGTCTATTGGCAATAGACTGATTTCATCGTTGCAAAACTGAACATTAAAAAAGAATGCCGAGGAATATTTCAAACAACAGTATTTGAGAGCTCATATTGTCACGAGTTACTCTTGAAAACTCATAATTAAATATGACTTTAGTTTGGTCTACCGAAAACAAATTCTTTTATAAAATTTAATAGGATCATTTAAGTTTGGTATAAATTGAAATTATCTAAAGGTGACTTTCTTTAGAACTGAGTCATTATATTACTTCATCATATTTGATATTTGTGAAGGTTGTTTTCTTGATATGCCATACAAGTCGGATCTGGCTTCTTCTCTTTGCTAACCAATTGTGTTGCTTGTTTTGTACAATATATTGCCTCTAATAAATATGGTAGCATATGCATCTATCATATTGGGCATTTAAACAATGGATAGGTTGCACTTGTTTACAACTACCATATTAGCATTATGGACTTGACTGCCGTATTGAGTATTACATAAGTGTACGTATTTCAAAGTCTTTAAAAATATGTACCACGCTTGTTGTCATCTATCTTATGTGTGATATCGATAACTACAATACTGTCTGTCAATATCAAAATAAATTGTATATATATATATATATATATATATATATATATATATATATATATATATATATATATATATATATATATATATATATATATTTATATATAACATCATTTTATAACCGGATGATTTATAAATGGATCTTTCATTTGTTCAATGTTCAAATTTCCTCTTTCAATTTGCTCTATAGGCCCGTTTTATATTTTTTTTCCGAATTGTAAAAAAAGACCTCATTTAAAAGAAACGTTTTAAAACGGATATCAATTTGTTTGTTTCACTTGAGGAAATATGTGCATGTAGTACTGACCCCATTTCCGGGAAGAATTAGACTTTTGGCATTTTGAGTCAAAAATTAAATAAACTTGTATTGTTACCGAATTGTGGCAAATAATGGAATATTGGTCTTTTTTCTATAATATAAAGTGGTGTATTGAACGTTAGAATACAACTGTAAAGGAATTTCAAACTTTGAACGGATCATAATTCTCTATTTGCAGGACAAAATAATTTGACACTTTCATAAAAAATGAACACAATTGAGTTCCTTGACTTCAACAAGTTTGCCCAAAATATTGAAAAACCAGTCAGGCAGCTTACATTTGTAGGCTAACGAAGGTAATAAAATGGGTTAGTTTTAAACCATTTCTCACTCGCCCGAATATTTCGTGTATATTACAATTTGATTAATTTATATATAGATTGAGTCACATAAATATATACCTCTCAGTAAGACATGTCCAAAGCAGTATTACTTTAAAACCATCACTGTCAACCTTATTAAAAATGTTTATTTAGGAAATGCTGAGACACGAAATGAATGTAACTAATATTTCTATCTCCTAGTAACCGTCGTCCATGTTGAAACATAATAGTGTTAAACATTTCATCCAGGTAGCGGCGAATCGAGAGGTAAAACTTCAAAAAAGGCTTGAAATAACCTTTCACAAAATATAAAGAACGCGAGTAATTTAATAGTTTGTATCATGGCCGAATGTTGCTCTGAGACAGTTAAAACAGTTTCATTCATATGATGTATTACATATTTCTGAATAACAATTAGTTGAGCAGCTAATATGTGCATTAAAATATCAAAGTCTATATTTCATCTATATTCCAGTTTGATTAATTTAAATCTAAATTGTATCACATAAGTGTATATCTCTGAGTGAAACAAGCCCAATGCAGTATTACTTAAAAACCATCTCTGGCAACCTTAATATACAAATTTATCTTGGAATAATTGCGACATCAAATGACTGTAACGAATGTTTCTATTTCCTAGCAACCGCCGTCCATGTTAAAAATTAAATGTGTTCAATATTTCATCCAGGTAGCGGCGAATCATTAGGTAAGACTTCATAACATTTGTCGAATAACCTCTTAAAAAATGTAAAGAAATAAAGTTATAGTTTGGGAAAACGTAAAGTCTTGAATACAATCAAAACCTTGAGCACATTTTAGTTCAGTCAGTTATAAAATAGAGTAAGACAATAGCAACGCATATGTAAAACATGTTTAATTTAACACATTGGGTAATCTTGAAAGGAAGAAATATGATGCGACTCAATCATCTTCGATAGACGGTACATCACTTTGTCACGAGTTAGTCTTGTAACCCCAAGATTAAATAGATGTCTTTAATATGGTATATCGCCAATGTCCTTTGATACAATACAATAGGATCATTTAAATTTGGTATAAATTCAAATTATGTAAAGATAACATACTTGTTAGGTCTAATGTAACGTTATTATTACCAAATCTTCATTAAATCCAATGCCTTACAAAGTTAATACATTCCTTAGTACATTTTCTTTAACATTTTGAGTGATTAGTTAAAATTTAAACATCGATACAATCCGTCCACGAACAATGTATCCTTATAATTCCAATTTGACCTCCTTTCTGTCATTATATCAGCAGATGTGTTTATAACAATTCATTCAGGTTTAGGTAGCTTGAAGGTTTGTTTCATTAGCGTCTTCATTGCAGCTGAATACATAGGTCATGTCATGGAAACTTTATCTAGTAATACAAATTAGAAGGACAGAGATGGTCATTCCAGTCACATCCGTGCCTTGTTCTTATCAATGTTTCGATATTTAAGAGATTGGTTGATACTGTTTACACCAGTTTATTCCTTATTTTCTAACATTACCCTTGCTAATGGCACATGCTGTTAAAGGAATATTTGTTCTTTGTTTTCCATACTTATCGTGCCTTCCTAATCCAAATCGTCTGAATGTTTAGTAATATCCCTTGCTCGACATTTGACCATGACCTTGAATAACAGTCGGGGAAATATTGATGAATCAAAATGCAACAATATTTAATAACTGGATTGCAAAGCCTGTCATATACTTTCTTTGGCAGGAATGACTGTATACTTTTTTCTATACTTCCAAAGGGAGACTTTAATCAGGGATGAATATTCTAGTCTGAGACCGTAAATGTGTGTGGTTGGGCTTGTTATTATTCATGTTAAAGAAGTTAGTACAAATAAAGCTTCACATAAAATTACCGGTAATTTTGAAGCTAAAGTAGTTTGCAGAATATTTTCATGTCTATCAAAATTATATGTCTGTATCACTTAACCATTTATATCGAAACAGGTTGGATACAAAGCGGTAAATTCATAACAATTGTAATTATTTATATTAACCTATCAATGCAACACAAATATGCAGGTTAATCTTGAGTCTTTTGGCGATTATTAGTCTTTTGATGAAAATAAAAATGAACTTTTGATGGTAATATATGAATTAGTTGGACTCTTATTGGGTTATAAAATATTTAAAACATCAATAGATAGGTATAGACCAATTAAAGAAAGTACAGATTCTTTTGCGTCTCTACACACAAGGCGTTTAGAACGTGGCTATATGATCTCCTTGACATTTCTTAAATCTATATCCAATCTGTGTCTCGCAATACATTATCACATTTCAAGGTCTTGCTACGTTTGAAATTAACATCAAAATATTCTTCATGGTGTTTGAAACAAGATTATTTATATCAGATTTGATGTTAAAGATTCATTTAGACAATGTGATTCCTCCCTGCGAAAGATTCAGTGGATACTATATTTAGTTTGTTTATTGTCGATAATGACCAAAGGTTGTCCTGAGGCATGTACAACGGTTTTATTCATATGATGTATTTTATAATTCCCAATAACGACTGGTTTAGCAGCTCATACGTTTATTAAAATATTAAAGTCTAAATAGATAATAAATTTATTTTTTAATTGCATTTATATAGTTCACCGTATTTCAAACTTGAATATATGAGGGCTTGTTGAAACAAATCCAAAGAATGGATATATTCATTTGCAACAACGTATTAGCTGATACAATCATTACAATTTCGAGAAACGACAATACATATTTTACATAGTTTAATCGTGTGTAAGAAGTTTATAAAACAAGTACCACACGTTTATGATGTTCCCTCATGTCCTCCATTTCTGTCAGATCGGTTACTATGTGCTATTGCTTTATAAACCGCATCGGTGACTTAGTGGTTAGAGCGTCCGACGGGGAAGCGGAAGGTCATTGGTTCGATCCCCGTCTGAGTCATACCAAAGACTTACAACAATGGTACTAACAGTTGCCTCTCTTGACGCTCAGCATTAAGAGAATGGCGTTAGGACTGGTCGGCCTGGTGTCAACATATTGAGACTGGGTGGGACAACAAACTACATGTCGGAGTCGCATTGATCCAGAGCAAGACATAAAAATAAACTTCCACGCTGCAGACATCATAGTGTTATCACTTAATTATGTCAAAGCTACGTTTCCATTTAAAATCTCTCACATACACACATTCGAATTTTTACATTTTAAACTTTACAGTAATTATAACGTGATAATTGAAACTAACTATCTGTGTTTCCTTTTTAGTGGTAGGTAAGTTAAAAACATTCTCAAATCCCAAAAGTATGTCTGTGTGTTATTTAGAGACAAATGAAAAATTCTCTCATAAATATTTGAAAAGCTTAGCGATTCTTGTAAAAGAACACAAACTAAAATAGAAGACGCAATACGGTCATTGAACGAATATTGAACTTGCTAGCTTAATCTCTTAATATATGTTGAAAATATAAAGTTGAAATTGAATACGATGATATTGTTCCTCCTTTTTTTAAAATTATGTTTGTGTTTTTCAAGGTTTTCGTAATCGTGTAAACATCCTATCATAATGCTTCCATTTTCTATGCCATAATACCCAGTTGATTCTTAAAGCGTTGTCGAGTTGCATTGTTATCTTACATGTTTGGTTTCACTTTTTTCTGAGGAAGGTCCTCACTATAAAAACCGGTAGCGTTCTATTTATTTTTGTTTTGGTTCAATACAATCCAAAATTGTGTTGATACGAAGTTTGACGATTATGTTATCGTTATAAGACCTCTAGGACACCAATCGCTAACCTCATTCTATTACTGAGTGATTTATTAATGGAATTTTTCATTTGTTCTAATTTCATCTTTCAATTTGCTCTATTGGCCCATTGTATATTTGTTCCAAAACTTTAAATGACCTTCTTTGTACGTGTGATTGGATCAAATATTTGAATGTAATACTGATCCCACTTTCCCAAAGAAAGTCTGTTGGCATTTTGAATTAAACATTAAATATACATGCATTGCTGGCTAACTGTGGCAAAATTGGAGTAATGCTAATTATATCTATATTATAACGTGGTATATTGAACATTTGGTTACAAATGTAAAGGAATGTCAATCATTGAATGGATCAGTATTCCCGATATGCGGTACTATATAATCCAAGTAATGTTATAAAAAAGAACACAATTGTGTACATGTAACTTAAACAACATTGTCCAAATAATTGAAAAACCAGTATGGCAGCTTAGTTGGTCAGATTAACGATGGTAATACAATACTTTATGTTTAAATTATTCCACACTGGCCCAAATACTTCCTCTATATGACAATTTGATTAATTTAAATCTAAATTGTGTCACATAAGTATATACCTCTGAGTAACACAAGTCCAAAGCAGTATTATTTTAAAACCGTTGCTGACAACCTTAACAGAAATGTGTTTTTAGAAATAGGCGAGATATGAAATGAATGTAATGAATGTTTCTATCTCCTAGCAACTGTCCGCCTTGTTGGAAAAAACGTGGTAAATATTTCATCATCCAGGTAGCGGCAAGTCGAGAAGTAAAACTTCATAAAAGGCTTGAATTAACCTTACAAAAAATGTAAAGAACACAAACAGTTAATAGCTTGGAAAAAACGTAATGCCTTGAATACATTCAATCCGTTGAGAAAATCTAGTTCAGCACAGCAATAATAATAGCGGAGGACAATCTCAATGTATTTTTAAAACCGATTTACTAAAACACCTTGGGTAATCTTGAAAGGAAGAATTCTGAGGTGACTCAAACATGTTCATCGGAATGCACCTTCAGTAAAGAAATAGCTACAATACATCTTTCTAATCCATTGTCACATACATGAAGTAAAGGATGAAAACGTTGAGAGCAATATGGACGTTGTGTAGACAATTTACGCATTTGGCAGGATTAATATAACATGATTATTGCAAAACCTACATTTAGTCTGATGTCTTACAAAGTAAATACATTCCATAGTGTATTTTCTGAAGTACTAACAATAACCTCCTAATGCCTAGTGCCAAGCGTGTTAGTACCATTTTTGTATGTCTTTGGAATAACTCGCACGGGGATCGAACCTACGACCTCCCTCTTCCGCGGCGGTCGCTCTAAACATTAGGCCGCAAGATTGGTCACTGCAATTGATTAAGATTTCATTAATAATTAATAAAACATTATGCAATACTCTTTTCCTAATCATGTTGAAACTATCTCATAATACTTCCAAACGTGCTCATCTTTGCAACACCTTCTGTTTCCATGGAAGAGAAAGAAGGAATAAGTTTTGTGTTCATTTAATTGTGACAGGTTCTTCGATAAAAAGCGTTGAGCGGTAACAGGTTTCTTATATTCAATATAAATCAAACTAAATTTAAAAGACTTGTAAAGAGCAATCACGAACAATTTAATAGTTTTAGAAAGAAACGGAAAGCCTCGAATACATCTAAACCGTTGAGAAATTCTAGTTCAGCATTGCTATAATAATAGCGGAAGACAATATCAATGCAGATTTAAAACCGTTTTAATGAAACACCTTGGGTAATCTTGATAGGAAGGAATCTGAGGCGACTTAAACATGTTCATCGGACTGCACCTTTACTAAAGAAATATCTACAATACATCTTTCTAATCCATTGTCACATACATGAAGTAAAGGATGAAAACGTTCAAAGCAATATGCATGTTGTGTAGACGATTTACGCATTTGGCAGGACTAATATAACGTGATCATTGCCAAATCTCCATTTAGTCTAATGCCTTACAAAGTAAATATATTCCATAGTATAGTTTCATACGTACTAACACTAACCGTCCTAATGCTGAGTGTCAAGAGTGTTAGAACCGTTTTTGAATGCCTTTGGTATATCTCCCCCGGGAATCGAACCTACGACCTCCCTCTTCTGCGGCGGTCGCTATAAACACTAGGTCACAATATTGGTCACTGCAATTGATTAAGATGTCATTAATAATTAATAAAACATTATGCAATACTCTTTTCCTAATCATGTTGAAACTATCTCATAATACTTCCAAACGTGCTCATCTTTGCAATGCCTTCTGTTACCATGGAAGAAAAAGAAGTTTTGTTTTCAATTATTTGTGATAGGTTCTTCGATTGAAAGCTTTGAGCGGGATCAGGTTTCTTCTATTCAATATAACTCAAACTAACTTTAGAAGACATGTAGGGACAGATTGATATTTTTAAAGTAATGTTTCTCTTCCAACTCCAATCTGATTTTCTCAATGCATTATTTTAATTATAGCCTGACCATTACAATATATTGGACTGTTCACGGCGTATTTTATTTGGTTTTTAATTGTCTCTAAAGTGTTTCAGAGATTTCTGTCTTCTCTATTAGCAGTGAACTGCTAAAGGGTTGTAGACGCTCCCAGTTGACAGGGAATAGACGCTGACACTAGTTAAAAAGAATGTTCACGTTAATTTGATGACATATATATTTTAAAAAAAATTGTAGTTGATAGGCTTATTAATGGTTAATATGTCAGACACTCCATTTAGCTTTTCATACATTAATTTTGTTTAGGAATCATAGTTCAGAGAATAATAGCATTGAGTTGTTTGGAACTAAAACCGATTTGAATTGTGCATATTTATGGACGACCGAAAAATTATTTTATGTCAATGTATGCATTTTTCTGTCGTCAGGGTTACACACATTAATATTACTGCAAGTTTTAAATATATTGAAGATTACCGCCAAACAATTGAGCATAAAGAGCACTCTATGGTATTGGCAATAGACTGATTTCCTCGTTGCAAAACTGAACATTAAAAAATAATGCCGAGGAATATTTCAAACAACAGTATTTGAGAGCTCATATTGTCACGAGTTATTCTTGAAAACTCATGATTAAATATGTCTTTAGTTTGGTCTACCGAAAAAAAATTCTTTTATAAAATTTAATAGGATCATTTAAGTTTGGTAAAATTGAAATTATCTAAAGGTGACTTTCTTTAGAACTGAGTCATTATATTACTTCATTTTATTTGATATTTGTGAAGGTTGTTTTCTTGATACGCCATACAAGTCGGATCTAGCTTCTTCTCTTTGCTAACCAATTGTGTTGCTTGTTTTGTACAATATATTGCCTCTAATAAATACGGTAGCATATGCATCTGTCATATTGGGCATTTGAACAATGGATAGGTTGCACTTGTTTACAACTACCATATTAGCATTATGGACTTGACTGCCGTATTGAGTATTACATAAGGGTACGTATTTCAAAGTCTTTAAAAATATGTACCACGGTTGTTGTCATCTATCGTATGTGTGATATAGATAACTACAATACTGTCTGTCAATATCAAACTAAATTCTGTGTGTGTGTATATATATATATATATATATATATATATATATATATATATATATATATATATATATATATATATATATATATACATAACATCATTTTATAACCGGATGATTTATAAATGGATCTTTCATTTGTTCAATGTTTAAATTTTCCTCTTTCAATTTGCTCTATAGGCCCGTTTTATATTTGTTCCAAAATTATAAAAAAGACCTCATTTAAAAGACTCGTTTTAAAACGGATTTCCATTTGTTTGTTTCACTTGAGGAAATGTGCGCATGTAGTACTGACTCCATTTCCAGGAAGAATTAGACTTTTGGCATTTTGAGTCAAAAATTAAATAAACTTGTATTGTTACCGAATTGTGGCAAAAAATGGAATATTGGTCTTTTTTCTATAATATAAAGTGGTGTATTGTACGTTAGAATACAACTGTAAAGGAATTTCAAACTTTGAACGGATCATAATTCTCTATTTGCAGGACAAAATAATTTGACACTTTCATAAAAAATGAACACAATTGAGTTCCTTGACTTCAACAAGTTTGCCCAAAATATTGAAAAACCAGTCAGGCAGCTTACATTTGTAGGCTAACGAAGGTAATAAAATGGGTTAGTTTTAAACCATTTCTCACTCGCCCGAATATTTCCTGTATATTACAATTTGATTAATTTATATATAGATTGAGTCACATAAATATATACCTCTCAGTAAGACATGTCCAAAACAGTATTACTTTAAAACCATCACTGTCAACCTTATTAAAAATGTTTATTTAGGAAATGCTGAGACACGAAATGAATGTAACTAATATTTCTATCTCCTAGTAACCGTCGTCCATGTTGAAACATAATAGTGTTAAACATTTCATCCAGGTAGCGGCGAATCGAGAGGTAAAACTTCAAAAAAAGGCTTGAAATAACCTTTCACAAAATATAAAGAACGCGAGTAATTTAATAGTTTGTATCATGGCCGAATGTTGCTCTGACACAGTTAAAACAGTCTCATTCATATGATGTATTACATATTTCTGAATAACAATTAGTTGAGCAGCTAATATGTGCATTAAAATATCAAAGTCTAAATTTCATCTATATTCCAGTTTGATTAATTTAAATCTAAATTGTATCACATAAGTGTATATCTCTGAGTGAAACAAGCCCAATGCAGTATTACTTAAAAACCATCTCTGGCAACCTTAATATACAAGTCTATCTTGGAATAGTTGCGACATCAAATGACTGTAACGAATGTTTCTATTTCCTAGCAACCGCCGTCCATGTTAAAATTAAATGTGTTCAATATTTCATCCAGGTAGCGGCGAATCATTAGGTAAGACTTCATAACATTTTTCGAATAACCTCTTAAAATATGTAAAGAAATAATGTTATAGATTGGGAAAACGTAAAGTCTTGAATACAATCAAAGCCTTGAGCACATTTTAGTTCAGTCAGTTATAAAATAGAGTAAGACAATATCAACGCATATGTAAAACATGTTTAATTTAACACATTGGGTAATCTTGAAAGGAAGAAATATGATGCGACTCAATCACCTTCGATAGACTGTACATCACTTCGTCACGAGCTAGTCTTGTAACACCAAGATTAAATAGATGTCTTTAATATGGTATATCGCCAATGTCCTTTGATACAATACAATAGGATCATTTAAATTTGGTATAAATTCAAATTATGTAAAGATAACATACTTGTTAGGTCTAATGTAACGTTATTATTACCAAATCTTCATTAAATCCAATTCGTTACAAAGTTAATACATTCCATAGTACATTTCCTTTAACATTTTGAGTGATTAGGTAAAATTTAAACATCGATACAATCCGTCCACGAACATTGTATCCTTATAATTCCAATTTGACCTCCTTTCTGTCATTATATCAGCAGATGTGTTTATAACAATTCATTCAGGTTTAGGTAGCTTGAAGGTTTGTTTCATTAGCGTCTTCATTGCAGCTGAATACATAGGTCATGTCATGGAAACTTTATCTAGTAATACAAAATAGAAGGACAGAGATGGTCATTCCAGTCACATCCGTGCCTTGTTCTTATCAATGTTTCGATATTTAAGAGATTGGTTGATACTGTTTACACCAGTTTATTCCTTATTTTCTAACATTACCCTTGCTAATGGCACATGCTGTTAAAGGAATATTTCTTTGTTTTCCATACTTATCGATGCGTTCCTAATCCAAATCGTCTGCATGTTTAGTAATATCCCTTGCTCGACATTTGACCATGACCTTAAATAACAGTCGGGGAAATATTGATGAATCAAAATGCAACAATATTTAATAACTGGATTGCAAAGCCTGTCATATACTTTCTTTGGCAGGAATGACTGTATACTTTTTTCTATACTTCCAAAGGGAGACTTTAATCAGGGATGGATATTCTAGTCTGAGACCGTAAATGTGTGTGGTTGGGCTTGTTATTATTCATGTTAAAGAAGTTAGTACAAATAAAGCTTCACATAAAATTACCGGTAATTTTGAAGCTAAAGTAGTCTGCAGAATATTTTCATGTCTATCAAAATTATATGTCTGTATCACGTAACCATTTATATCGAAACAGGTTGGATACAAAGTGGTAAATTCATAACAATTGTAATTATTTACAAATAACACAAATATGCAGGTTAATCTTGAGTCTTTTGGCTATTATTAGTCTTTTGATGAAAACAAAAATGAACTCTTGATGGTAATATATGAATTAGTTGGACTCTTATTGGGTTATAAAATATTTAAAACATCAATAGATAGGTATAGACCAATTAAAGAAAGTACAAATTCTTTTGCTTCTCTACACACAAGGCGTTTAGAACATGGCTATATGATCTCCTTGACATTTCTTAAATCTATATCAAATCTGTATTTCGCAATACATTATAAGATTTCAAGGTCTTGCTACGTTTGAAATTAACATCAAAATATTCTTCATGGTGTTTGAAACAAGATTATTTATATCAGATTTGATGTTAAAGATTCATTTAGACAATGTGATTCCTCCCTGCGAAAGATTCAGTGGATACTATATTTAGTTTGTTTATTTTCGATAATGACCAAAGGTTGTCCTGAGGCAGGTACAACGGTTTTATTGATATGATGTATTTTATATTTCCCAATAACGATTGGTTTAGCAGCTCATACGTTTATTAAAATATTAAAGTCTAAATAGATAATAAATTTATTTTTTAATTGCATTTATATAGTTCACCGTATTTCAAACTAGAATATATGAGGGCTTGTTGAAACAAATCCAAAGAATGGATATATTCATTTGCAACAACGTATTAGCTGACACAATCATTACAATTTCGAGAAAAGACAATACATATTTTACATAGTTTAATCGTGTGTAAGAAGAGCTTAGTTTTTAGATTCGTTTGAGTTTATAAAACAAGTACCACACGTTTATGATGTTCCCTCATGTCCTCCATTTCTGTCAGATCGGTTACTATGTGCTATTGCTTTATAAACCGCATCGGTGACTTAGTGGTTAGAGCGTCCGACGGGGAAGCGGAAGGTCTTTGGTTCGATCCCCGTCTGAGTCATACCAAAGACTTACAACAATGGTACTAACAGTTGCCTCTCTTTACGCTCAGCATCAAGAAAATGGCGTCAGGACTGGTCGGCCTGGTGTCAACATATTGAGACTGGGTGGGACAACAAACTACATGTCGGAGTCGCATTGATCCAGAGCAAGACATAAAAATAAACTTCCACGCTGCAGACATCATAGTGTTATCACTTAATTATGTCAAAGCTACGTTTCCATTTAAAATCTCTCACATACACAAATTCGAATTTTTACATTTTAAACTTTACAGTAATTATAACGTGATAATTGAAACTAACTATCTGTGTTTCCTTTTTAGTGGTAGGTAAGTTAAAAACATTCTCAAATCCCAAAAGTTTGTATGTGTTATTTAGAGACAAATGAAAAATTCTCTCATAAATATTTGAAAAGCTTAGCGATTCTTGTAAAAGAACACAAACTAAAATAGAAGACGCAATACGGCCATTGAACGAATATTGAACTTGCTAGCTTAATCTCTTAATATATGTTGAAAATATAAAGTTGAAATTGAATACGATGATATTGTTCCTTCTTTTTTAAAATTATGTTTGTGTTTTTCAAGGTTTTCGTAATCGTGTAAACATCCTATCATAATGCTTCCATTTTTCTATGCCATAATACCCAGTTGATTCTTAAAGCGTTGTCGAGTTGCATTGTTATCTTACATGTTGGGTTTCACTTTTGTCTGAAGAAGGTCCTCACTATAAAAACCGGTAGCGTTCTATTTATTTTTGTTTTGGTTCAATACAATCCAAAATTGTGTTGATACGAAGTTTGACGATTATGTTATTGTTATAAGACCTCTAGGACACCAATCGCTAACCTCATTCTATTACTGGATGATTTAATAATGGAATTTTTCATTTGTTCTAATTTCATCTTTCAATTTGCTCTATTGGCCCGTTGTATTTTTGCTCTAAAACTTTAAATGACCTTCTTTGTACGTGTGATTGATCAAATATTTGAATGTAATACTGATCCCACTTTCCCAAAGAAAGTCTGTTGGCATTTTGAATTAAACATTAAATAAACATGCATTGCTGGCTAATTGTGGCAAAATTGGAGTAATGCTAATTATATCTATATTATAACGTGGTATATTGAACATTTGGTTACAAATGTAAAGGAATGTCAATCATTGAATGGATCAGTATTCCCGATATGCGGTACTATATAATCCAAGTAATGTTATAAAAAAGAACACAATTGTGTACATGTAACTTAAACAACATTGTCCAAATAATTGAAAAACCATTATGGCAGCTTAGCTGGTCAGATTAACGAAGGTAATACAATAATTTATGTTTAAATTATTCCACACTCGCCCAAATACTTCCTCTATATGACAATTTGATTAATTTAAATCTAAATTGTGTCACATAAGTATATACCTCTGAGTAACACAAGTCCAAAGCAGTATTTTTTTAAAACCGTTACTGACAACCTTAACAGAAATGTGTATTTAGAAATAGGCGAGATATGAAATGAATGTAATGAATGTTTCTATCTCCTAGCAACTGTCCGCCTTGTTGGGAAAAACGTGGTAAATATTCCATCATCCAGGTAGCGGCAAGTCGAGAAGTAAAACTTCATAAAAGGCTTGAATTAACCTTACAAAAAATGTAAAGAACACAAACAGTTAATAGCTTGGAAAAAAACGTAATGCCTTGAATACATTCAATCCGTTGAGAAAATCTAGTTCAGCACAGCAATAATAATAGCGGAGGACAATATCAATGTATTTTTAAAACCGATTTACTAAAACACCTTGGGTAATCTTGAAAGGAAGAAATCTGAGGTGACTCAAACATGTTCATCGAAATGCACCTTCAGTAAAGCTAAAATACATCTTTCTAATCCATTGTCACATACATGAAGTAAAGGATGAAAACGTTGAGAGCAATATGGACGTTGTGTAGACAATTTACGCATTTGGCAGGATTAATATAACGTGATTATTGCAAAACCTACATTTAGTCTAATGTCTTACAAAGTAAATACATTCCATAGTGTATTTTCTGAAGTACTAACAATAACCTCCTAATGCCTAGTGCCAAGCGTGTTAGTACCATTTTTGTATGTCTTTGGAATAACTCGCACGGGGATCGAACCTACGACCTCCCTCTTCTGCGGCGGTCGCTCTAAACATTAGGCCACAAGATTGGTCACTGCAATTCATTAAGATTTCATTAATAATTAATAAAACATTATGCAATACTCTTTTCCTAATCATGTTGAAACTATCTCATAATACTTCCAAACGTGCTCATCTTTGCAACACCTTCTGTTTCCATGGAAGAGAAAGAAGGAATAAGTTTTGTGTTCATTTAATTGCGACAGGTTCTTCGATAAAAAGCTTTGAGCGGTAACAGGTTTCTTATATTCAATATAAATCAAACTAAATTTATAAGACTTGTAAAGAACAAACACGAACAATTTAATAGTTTTAAAAAAAAAGCGGAAAGCCTCGAATACATCTAAACCGTTGAGAAATTATAGTTCAGCATTGCTATAATAATAGCGGAGGACAATAACAATGCAGATTTAAAACCGTTTTAATGAAACACCTTGGGTAATCTTGATAGGAAGGAATCTGAGGCGACTCAAACATGTTCATCGGACTGCACCTTTACTAAAGAAATATCTACAATACATCTTTCTAATCCATTGTGACATACATGAAGTAAAGGATGAAAACGTTCAAAGCAATATGCATGTTGTATAGACGATTTACGCATTTGGCAGGACTAATATAACGTGATTATTGCCAAATCTCCATTTAGTCTAATGCCTTACAAAGTAAATACATTCCATAGTATAGTTTCATACGTACTAACACTAACCGTCCTAATGCTGAGTGTCAAGAGTGTTAGAACCGTTTTTGAATGCCTTTGGTATATCTCACCCGCGAATCGAACCTACGACCTCCCTCTTCTGCGGCGGTCGCAATACACACTAGGCCACAAGATTGGTCACTGCAATTGATTAAGATGTCATTAATAATTAATAAAACATTATGCAATACTCTTTTCCTAATCATGTTGAAACTATCTCATAATACTTCCAAACGTGCTCATCTTTGCAATGCCTTCTGTTATCATGGAAGAGAAAGAAGTTTTGTGTTCAATTATTTGTGATAGGTTCTTCGATTGAAAGCTTTGAGCGGGATCAGGTTTCTTCTATTCAATATAACTCAAACTAACTTTAGAAGACATGTAGGGACAGATTGATATTTTTAAAGTAATGTTTCGCTTCCAACTCCAATCTGATTTTCTCAATGCATTATTTTAATTATAGCCTGACCATTACAATATATTGGACTGTTCACGGCGTATTTTATTTGGTTTTTAATTGTCTCTAAAGTGTTTCAGAGATTTCTGTCTTCTCTATTAGCTGTGAACTACTAAAGGGTTGTAGACGCTCCCAGTTGACAGGGATTAATCGCTGACACTAGTTAAAAAGAATGTTCACGTTAATTTGATGACATATATATTTATAAAAAATAGTAGTTGATAGGCTTATTAATGGTTAATATGTCAGATACTCCATTTAGCTTTTTATACATTAATTTTGTTTAGGAATCAAAGTTCGGAGAATAATAGCATTGAGTTGTTTGGAACTAAAACCGAAATTGTGCATATTTATGGACGACCGAAAAATTATTTTATGTCAATGTATGCATTTTTCTGTCGTCAGGGTTACACACATTAATATTACTGCAAGTTTTAAATATATTGAAGATTACCGCAAAACAATTGAGCATAAAGAGCACTCTATGGTATTGGTTATAGACTGATTTCCTCGTTGCAAAACTGAACATTAAAAAAGAATGCCGAGGAATATTTCAAACAACAGTATTTGAGAGCTCATATTGTCACGAGTTACTCTTGAAAACTCATGATTAAATATGTCTTTAGTTTGGTCTACCGAAAAAAAAAATTCTTTTATAAAATTTAATAGGATCATTTAAGTTTGGTATAAATTGAAATTATCTAAAGGTGACTTTCTTTAGAACTGAGTCATTATATTACTTCATCATATTTGATATTTGTGAAGGTTGTTTTCTTGATACGCCATACAAGTCGGATCTGGCTTCTTCTCTTTGCTAACCAATTGTGTTGCTTGTTTTGTACAATATATTGCCTCTAATAAATATGGTAGCATATGCATCTGTCATATTGGGCATTTGAACAATGGATAGGTTGCACTTGTTTACAACTACCATATTAGCATTATGGACTTGACTGCCGTATTGAGTATTACATAAGGGTACGTATTTCAAAGTCTTTAAAAATATGTACCACGGTTGTTGTCATCTATCGTATGTGTGATATAGATAACTACAATACTGTCTGTCAATATCAAACTAAATTCTGTGTGTGTATATATATATATATATATATATATATATATATATATATATATATATATATATATATATATATATATATATATATGTAACATCATTTTATAACCGGATGATTTATAAATTGATCTTTCATTTGTTCAATGTTCAAATTTCCTCTTTCAATTTGCTCTATAGGCCCGTTTTATATTTGTTCCAAAATTATAAAAAAGACCTCATTTAAAAGACTCGTTTTAAAACGGATATCCATTTGTTTGTTTCACTTGAGGAAATATGTGCATGTAGTACTGACTCCATTTCCAGGAAGAATTAGACTTTTGGCATTTTGAGTCAAAAATTAAATAAACTTGTATTGTTACCGAATTGTGGCAAAAAATGGAATATTGGTCTTTTTTCTATAATATAAAGTGGTGTATTGAACGTTAGAATACAACTGTAAAGGAATTTCAAAGTTTAAACGGATCATAATTCTCTATTTGCAGGACAAAATGATTTGACACTTTCATAAAAAATGAACACAATTGAGTTCCTTGACTTCAACAAGTTTGCCCAAAATATTGAAAAACCAGTCAGGCAGCTTACATTTGTAGGCTAACGAAGGTAATAAAATGGGTTAGTTTTAAACCATTTCTCACTCGCCCGAATATTTCCTGTATATTACAATTTGATTAATTTATATATAGATTGAGTCACATAAATATATACCTCTCAGTAAGACATGTCCAAAACAGTATTACTTTAAAACCATCACTGTCAACTTTATTAAAAATGTTTATTTAGGAAATGCTGAGACACGAAATGAATGTAACTAATATTTCTATCTCCTAGTAACCGTCGTCCATGTTGAAACATAATAGTGTTAAACATTTCATCCAGGTAGCGGCGAATCGAGAGGTAAAACTTCAAAAAAAGGCTTGAAATAACCTTTCACAAAATATAAAGAACGCGAGTAATTTAATAGTTTGTATCATGGCCGAATGTTGCTCTGAGACAGTTAAAACAGTTTCATTCATATGATGTATTACATATTTCTGAATAACAATTAGTTGAGCAGCTAATATGTGCATTAAAATATCAAAGTCTAAATTTCATCTATATTCCAGTTTGATTAATTTAAATCTAAATTGTATCACATAAGTGTATATCTCTGAGTGAAACAAGCCCAATGCAGTATTACTTAAAAACCATCTCTGGCAACCTTAATATACAAGTCTATCTTGGAATAGTTGCGACATCAAATGACTGTAACGAATGTTTCTATTTCCTAGCAACCGCCGTCCATGTTAAAATTAAATGTGTTCAATATTTCATCCAGGTAGCGGCGAATCATTAGGTAAGACTTCATAACATTTTTCGAATAACCTCTTAAAAAATGTAAAGAAATAATGTTATAGATTGGGAAAACGTAAAGTCTTGAATACAATCAAAACCTTGAGCACATTCTAGTTCAGTCAGTTATAAAATAGAGTAAGACAATAGCAACGCATATGTAAAACATGTTTAATTTAACACATTGGGTAATCTTGAAAGGAAGAAATATGATGCGACTCAATCATCTTCGATAGACTGTACATCACTTCGTCACGAGCTAGTCTTATAACACCAAGATTAAATAGATGTCTTTAATATGGTATATCGCGAATGTCCTTTGATACAATACAATAGGATCATTTAAATTTGGTATAAATTCAAATTATGTAAAGATAACATACTTGTTAGGTCTAATGTAACGTTATTATTACCAAATCTTCATTAAATCCAATTCGTTACAAAGTTAATACATTCCATAGTACATTTCCTTTAACATTTTGAGTGATTAGGTAAAATTTAAACATCGATACAATCCGTCCACGAACATTGTATCCTTATAATTCCAATTTGACCTCCTTTCTGTCATTATATCAGCAGATGTGTTTATAACGATTCATTCAGGTTTAGGTAGCTTGAAGGTTTGTTTCATTAGCGTCTTCATTGCAGCTGAATACATAGGTCATGTCATGGAAACTTTATCTAGTAATACAAAATAGAAGGACAGAGATGGTCATTCCAGTCACATCCGTGCCTTGTTCTTATCAATGTTTCGATATTTAAGAGATTGGTTGATACTGTTTACACCAGTTTATTCCTTATTTTCTAACATTACCCTTGCTAATGGCACATGCTGTTAAAGGAATATTTCTTTGTTTTCCATACTTATCGATGCGTTCCTAATCTAAATCGTCTGCATGTTTAGTAATATCCCTTGCTCGACATTTGACCATGACCTTGAATAACAGTCGGGGAAATATTGATGAATCGAAATGCAACAATATTTAATAACTGGATTGCAAAGCCTGTCATATACTTTCTTTGGCAGGAATGACTGTATACTTTTTTCTATACTTCCAAAGGGAGACTTCAATCAGGGATGGATATTCTAGTCTGAGACCGTAAATGTGTGTGGTTGGGCTTGTTATTATTCATGTTAAAGAAGTTAGTACAAATAATGCTTCACATAAAATTACCGGTAATTTTGAAGCTAAAGTAGTCTGCAGAATATTTTCATGTCTATCAAAATTATATGTCTGTATCACGTAACCATTTATATCGAAACAGGTTGGATACAAAGCGGTAAATTCATAACAATTGTAATTATTTACAAATAACACAAATATGCAGGTTAATCTTGAGTCTTTTGGCGATTATTAGTCTTTTGATGAAAACAAAAATGAACTCTTGATGGTAATATATGAATTAGTTGGACTCTTATTGGGTTATAAAATATTTAAAACATCAATAGATAGGTAGACCAATTAAAGAAAGTACAGATTCTTTTGCGTCTCTACACACAAGGCGTTTAGAACATGGCTATATGATCTCCTTGACATTTCTTAAATCTATATCAAATCTGTATTTCGCAATACATTATAAGATTTCAAGGTCTTGCTACGTTTGAAATTAACATCAAAATATTCTTCATGGTGTTTGAAACAAGATTATTTATATCAGATTTGATGTTAAAGATTCATTTAGACATCGTGATTCCTCCCTGCGAAAGATTCAGTGGATACTATATTTAGTTTGTTTATTGTCGATAATGACCAAAGGTTGTCCTGAGGCAGGTACAACGGTTTTATTGATATGATGTATTTTATATTTCCCAATAACGATTGGTTTAGCAGCTCATACGTTTATTAAAATATTAAAGTCTAAATAGATAATAAATTTATTTTTTAATTGCATTTATATAGTTCACCGTATTTCAAACTAGAATATATGAGGGCTTGTTGAAACAAATCCAAAGAATGGATATATTCATTTGCAACAACGTATTAGCTGACACAATCATTACAATTTCGAGAAAGGACAATACATATTTTACATAGTTTAATCGTGTGTAAGAAGTTTATAAAACAAGTACCACACGTTTATGATGTTCCCTCATGTCCTCCGTTTCTGTCAGATCGGTTACTATTTGCTATTGCTTTATAAACCGCATCGGTGACTTAGTGGTTAGAGCGTCCGACGGGGAAGCGGAAGGTCTTTGGTTCGATCCCCGTCTGAGACATACCAAAGACTTACAACAATGGTACTAACAGTTGCCTCTCTTGACGCTCAGCATTAAGAGAATGGCGTTAGGACTGGTCGGCCTGGTGTCAAGATATTGAGACTGGGTAGGACAACAAACTACATGTCGGAGTCGCATTGATCCAGAGCAAGACATAAAAATAAACTTCCACGCTGCAGACATCATAATGTTATCACTTAATTATGTCAAAGCTACGTTTCCATTTAAAATCTCTCACATACACACATTCGAATTTTTACATTTTAAACTTTACAGTAATTATAACGTGATAATTGAAACTAACTATCTGTGTTTCCTTTTTAGTGGTAGGTAGGTCAAAAACATTCTCAAATCCCAAAATTATGTCTGTGTGTTATTTAGAGACAAATGAAAAATTCTCTCATAATTATTTGAAAAGCTTAGCGATTCTTGTAAAAGAACACAAACTAAAATAGAAGACGCAATACGGTCATTGAACGAATATTGAACTTGCTAGCTTAATCTCTTAATATATGTTGAAAATTTAAAGTTGAAATTGAATACGATGATATTGTTCCTCCTTTTTTTAAAATTATGTTTGTGTTTTTCAAGGTTTTCGTAATCGTGTAAACATCCTATCATAATGCTTCCATTTTTCTATGCCATAATACCCAGTTGATTCTTAAAGCGTTGTCGAGTTGCATTGTTATCTTACATGTTGGGTTTCACTTTTGTCTGAGGAAGGTCCTCACTATAAAAACCGGTAGTGTTCTATTTATTTTTCTTTTGGTTCAATACAATCCAAAATTGTGTTGATACGAAGTTTGACGATTATGTTATCGTTATAAGACCTCTAGGACACCAATCGCTAACCTCATTCTATTACTGGGTGATTTAATAATGGAATTTTTCATTTGTTCTAATTTTATCTTTCAATTTGCTCCATTGGCCCGTTGTATATTTGTTCCAAAACTTTAAATGACCTTCTTTGTACGTGTGATTGGATCAAATATTTGAATGTAATACTGATCCCACTTTCCCAAAGAAAGTCTGTTGGTATTTTGAATTAAACATTAAATAAACATGCATTGCTGGCTAATTGTGGCAAAATTGGAGTAATGCTAATTATATGTATATTATAACGTGGTGTATTGAACATTTGGTTACAAATGTAAAGGAATGTCAATCATTGAATGGATCAGAATACCCGATATGCGGTACTATATAATCCAAGTAATGTTATAAAAAAGAACACAATTGTGTACATGTAACTTAAACAACATTGTCCAAAAAATTGAAAAACCAGTATGGCAGCTTAGTTGGTCAGATTAACGAAGGTTATACAATAATTTATGTTTAAATTATTCCACACTGGCCCAAATACTTCCTCTATATGACAATTTGATTAATTTAAATCTAAATTGGGTCACATAAGTATATACCTCTGAGCAACACAAGTCCAAAGCAGTATTATTTTAAAACCGTTGCTGACAACCTTAACAGAAATGTGTATTTAGAAATAGGCGAGATATGAAATGAATGTAATGAATGTTTCTATCTCCTAGCAACTGTCCGCCTTGTTGGAAAAAACGTGGTAAATATTTCATCATCCTGGTAGCGGCAAGTCGAGAAGTAAAACTTCATAAAAGGCTTGAATTAACCTTACAAAAAATGTAAAGAACACAAACAGTTAATAGCTTGAAAAAAAAAACGTAATGCCTTGAATACATTCAATCCGTTGAGAAAATCTAGTTCAGCACAGCAATAATAATAGCGGAGGACAATATCAATGTATTTTTAAAACCGATTTACTAAAACACCTTGGGTAATCTTGAAAGGAAGAAATCTGAGGTGACTCAAACATGTTCATCGGAATGCACCTTCAGTAAAGAAATAGCTACAATACATCTTTCTAATCCATTGTCACATACATGAAGTAAAGGATGAAAACGTTGAGAGCAATATGGACGTTGTGTAGACAATTTACGCATTTGGCAGGATTAATATAACATGATTATTGCAAAACCTACATTTAGTCTAATGTCTTACAAAGTAAATACATTCCATAGTGTATTTTCTGAAGTGCTCAAAATAACCTCCTAATGCCTAGTGCCAACCGTGTTAGTACCATTTTTGTATGTCTTTGGAATAACTCGCACGGGGATCAAACCTACGACCTCCCTCTTCTGCGGCGGTCGCTCTAAACATTAGGCCACAAGATTGGTCACTGCAATTGATTAAGATTTCATTAATAATTAATAAAACATTATGCAATACTCTTTTCCTAATCATGTTGAAACTATCTCATAATACTTCCAAACGTGCTCATCTTTGCAACACCTTCTGTTTCCATGGAAGAGAAAGAAGGAATAAGTTTTGTGTTCATTTAATTGTGACAGGTTCTTCGATAAAAAGCGTTGAGCGGTAACAGGTTTCTTATATTCAATATAAATCAAACTAAATTTAAAAGACTTGTAAAGAACAAACACGAACAATTTAATAGTTTTAGAAAGAAACGGAAAGCCTCGAATACATCTAAACCGTTGAGAAATTCTAGTTCAGCATTGCTATAATAATAGCGGAGGACAATATCAATGCAGATTTAAAACCGTTTTAATGAAACACCTTGGGTAATCTTGATAGGAAGGAATCTGAGGCGACTCAAACATGTTCATCGGACTGCACCTTTACTAAAGAAATATCTACAATACATCTTTCTAATCCATTGTGACATACATGAAGTAAAGGATGAAAACGTTCAAAGCAATATGCATGTTGTGTAGACGATTTACGCATTTGGCAGGACTAATATAACGTGATTATTGCCAAATCTCCATTTAGTCTAATGCCTTACAAAGTAAATACATTCCATATTATAGTTTCATACGTACTAACACCAACCGTCCTAATGCTGAGTGTCAAGAGTGTTAGAACCGTTTTTGAATGCCTTTGGTATATCTCATCCGGGAATCGAACCTACGACCTCCCTCTTCTGCGGCGGTCGCTATAAACACTAGGCCACAAGATTGGTCACTGCAATTGATTAAGATGTCATTAATAATTAATAAAACATTATGCAATACTCTTTTCCTAATCATGTTGAAACTATCTCATAATACTTCCAAACGTGCTCATCTTTGCAATGCCTTCTGTTATCATGGAAGAGAAAGAAGTTTTGTGTTCAATTATTTGTGATAGGTTCTTCGATTGAAAGCTTTGAGCGGGATCAGGTTTCTTCTATTCAATATAACTCAAACTAACTTTAGAAGACATGTAGGGACAGATTGATATTTTTAAAGTAATGTTTCGCTTCCAACTCCAATCTGATTTTCTCAATGCATTATTTTAATTATAGCCTGACCACTACAATATATTGGACTGTTGACTGCGTATTTTATTTGGTTTTTAATTGTCTCTAAAGTGTTTCAGAGATTTCTGTCTTCTCTATTAGCTGTGAACTACTAAAGGGTTGTAGACGCTCCCAGTTGACAGGGAATAGTCGCTGACACTAGTTAAAACGAATGTTCACGTTAATTTGATGACATATATATTTTAAAAAAAATTGTAGTTGATAGGCTTATTAATGGTTAATATGTCAGACACTCCATTTAGCTTTTTATACATTAATTTTGTTTAGGAATCATAGTTCAGAGAATAATAGCATTGAGTTGTTTGGAACTAAAACCGATTTGAATTGTGCATATTTATGGACGACCGAAAAATTATTTTATGTCAATGTATGCATTTTTCTGTCGTCAGGGTTACACACATTAATATTACTACAAGTTTTAAATATATTGAAGATTACCGCCAAACAATTGAGCATAAAGAGCACTCTATGGTATTGGCAATAGACTGATTTCCTCGTTGCAAAACTGAACATTAGAAAAGAATGCCGAGGAATATTTCAAACAACAGTATTTGAGAGCTCATATTGTCAGGAGTTACTCTTGAAAACTCATGATTAAATATGTCTTTAGTTTGGTCTACCGAAAAAAAATTCTTTTATAAAATTTAATAGGATCATTTAAGTTTGGTATAAATTAAAATTATCTAAAGGTGACTTTCTTTAGAACTGAGTCATTATATTACTTCATCACATTTGATATTTGTAAAGGTTGTTTTCTTGATACGCCATACAAGTCGGATCTGGCTTCTTCTCTTTGCTAACCAATTGTGTTGCTTGTTTTGTACAATATATTGCCTCTAATAAATATGGTAGCATATGCATCTGTCATATTGGGCATTTGAACAATGGATAGGTTGCACTTGTTTACAACTACCATATTAGCATTATGGACTTGACTGCCGTATTGAGTATTACATAAGGGTACGTATTTCAAAGTCTTTAAAAATATGTACCACGGTTGTTGTCATCTATCTTATGTGTGATATCGATAACTACAATACTGTCTGTCAATATCAAAATAAATTGTGTGTATATATATATATATATATATTATATATATTTATATATAACATCATTTTATAACCGGATGATTTATAAATGGATCTTTCATTTGTTCAATGTTCAAATTTCCTCTTTCAATTTGCTCTAAAGGCCCGTTTTATATTTGTTCCAAAATTGTAAAAAAGACCTCATTTAAAAGAAACGTTTTAAAACGGATATCCATTTGTTTGTTTCACTTGAGGAAATATGTGCATGTAGTACTGACCCCATTTCCGGGAAGAATTAGAGTTTTGGCATTTTGAGTCAAAAATTAAATAAACTTGTATTGTTACCGAATTGTGGCAAAAAATGGAATATTGGTCTTTTTTCTATAATATAAAGTGGTGTATTGAACGTTAGAATACAACTGTAAAGGAATTTCAAACTTTGAACGGATCATAATTCTCTATTTGCAGGACAAAATAATTTGACACTTTCATAAAAAATGAACACAATTGAGTTCCTTGACTTCAACAAGTTTGCCCAAAATATTGAAAAACCAGTCAGGCAGCTTACATTTGTAGGCTAACGAAGGTAATAAAATGGGTTAGTTTTAAACCATTTCTCACTCGCCCGAATATTTCGTGTATATTACAATTTGATTAATTTATATATAGATTGAGTCACATAAATGTATACCTCTCAGTAAGACATGTCCAAAGCAGTATTACTTTAAAACCATCACTGTCAACCTTATTAAAAATGTTTATTTAGGAAATGCTGAGACACGAAATGAATGTAACTAATATTTCTATCTCCTAGTAACCGTCGTCCATGTTGAAGCATAATAGTGTTAAACATTTCATCCAGGTAGCGGCGAATCGAGAGGTAAAACTTCAAAAAAGGCTTGAAATAACCTTTCACAAAATATAAAGAACGCGAGTAATTTAATAGTTTGTATCATGGCCGAATGTTGCTCTGAGACAGTTAAAACAGTTTCATTCATATGATGTATTACATATTTCTGAATAACAATTAGTTGAGCAGCTAATATGTGCATTAAAATATCAAAGTCTAAATTTCATCTATATTCCAGTTTGATTAATTTAAATCTAAATTGTATCACATAAGTGTATATCTCTGAGTGAAACAAGCCCAATGCAGTATTACTTAAAAACCATCTCTGGCAACCTTAATATACAAATTTATCTTGGAATAATTGCGACATCAAATGACTGTAACGAATGTTTCTATTTCCTAGCAACCGCCGTCCATGTTAAAAATTAAATGTGTTCAATATTTCATCCAGGTAGCGGCTAATCATTATGTAAGACTTCATAACATTTGTCGAATAACCTCTTAAAAAATGTAAAGAAATAATGTTATAGTTTGGGAAAACGTAAAGTCTTGAATACAATCAAAACCTTGAGCACATTTTAGTTCAGTCAGTTATAAAATAGAGTAAGACAATAGCAACGCATATGTAAAACATGTTTAATTTAACACATTGGGTAATCTTGAAAGGAAGAAATATGATGCGACTCAATCATCTTCGATAGACGGTACATCACTTTGTCACGAGTTAGTCTTGTAACTCCAAGATTAAATAGATGTCTTTAATATGGTATATCGCGAATGTCCTTTGATACAATACAATAGGATCATTTAAATTTGGTATAAATTCAAATTATGTAAAGATAACATACTTGTTAGGTCTAATGTAACGTTATTATTACCAAATCTTCATTAAATCCAATGCCTTACAAAGTTAATACATTCCTTAGTACATTTTCTTTAACATTTTGAGTGATTAGTTAAAATTTAAACATCGATACAATCCGTCCACGAACAATGTATCCTTATAATTCCAATTTGACCTCCTTTCTGTCATTATATCAGCAGATGTGTTTATAACAATTCATTCAGGTTTAGGTAGCTTGAAGGTTTGTTTCATTAGCGTCTTCATTGCAGCTGAATACATAGGTCACGTCATGGAAACTTTATCTAGTAATACAAAATAGAAGGACAGAGATGGTCATTCCAGTTACATCCGTGCCTTGTTCTTATCAATGTTTCGATATTTAAGAGATTGGTTGATACTGTTTACACCAGTTTATTCCTTTTTTTCTAACATTACCCTTGCTAATGGCACATGCTGTTAAAGGAATATTTGTTCTTTGTTTTCCATACTTATCGATGCGTTCCTAATCCAAATCGTCTGCATGTTTAGTAATATCCATTGTTATCTTACATGTTGGGTTTCACTTTTATGTGCCAGCTCCATTACCAGTTTTCTTAATCCTGCTGGTACAACAATCTGCTCCCCTCCACGCAAACCATCACCAGATTGCCATTTCCGCCGCAAAATAGCATTTTCCCAGAAGAATGCCATTGGCTCCTCCTCAGCCTCTTCCCGCGTAGCAAAGGACTTATCTCTAATAATTTTCAGTGAAATATCTGCGATCTGTAGACTTGACAACATGTCCGCATTCATTGTTGAAAGTGTGCCAAATTCAATGTCATCATGCTGATCAGTATCTGCTTGCTCGATGCTGTCGTTGTTATTAGCAATAGACTGATTTCCTCGTTGCAAAATTGAAAAATGAAATAGAACGCCGAGGAATCTTTCAAACAACAGTATTTGAGAGCTCATATTGTCACGAGTTATTCTTGAAACCTGATGATTAAATATGTCTTTAATTTGGTCTACCGAGAAAAATCCTTTTATAAAATTAAAAAGGATCATTTAAGTTTGGTATCAATTGAAATTATCTAAAGATCAATTACTTTAGAACTGAGTCATTATATTACTTGATCATATTTGATATTTGTGAAGCTTCTTTTCTTAATACTCCATACAATTGAGTTGTGGCTTCTCCTCTTTCCTAACAAATTATGTTGCTTGTTTTGTGCAATTTATTGCCTCTAATAAATATGGAAGCATATGTATGTATGTGTCTCTCTGGGCATTGGCTTATTGGATAGGTTGCACCTGTTTAAAACTACCATATCAGCATTATGGACTTGACTGTCTCATTTAGTATTACATTTGGGTACGTATTTCAAAGTGTTTAAAAATATGTACCACAGTTGTTGTCATCTGTCTAAAGTGTGAAATCGATATAGACAATACTGTCTGTCAATATTAAAATCAATTATAATATATATTCATATGGTACATTACATCATTTATAACTGATGATTTATAAATGGATATTTTATTAAATGTTCAAATTTCCTCTTTCAATTTGATCTATAGTCCCGTTTATATTTTTTCCCAAATTGTAAAAAAGACCTCATTTAAAAGACTCGTTTTAAAACGGATATCCATTTGTTTGTTTTACTTGAGCAAATGTATGCATGTCGTACTGTCCCCATTTCCGGGAAGAATTAGACTTTTGGCATTCTGAGACAAAGATTAAATAAACCTGTTTTGCTGCCTAAATGTGGCAAGCACTGTAATATTGGTATTTTTCTATAATATAAAGTGGTGTATTGAACGTTAAAATACAACTGTAAAGGAATTTCAAACTTTGAACGGATCATACTTCCCTATTTGCAGGACGATACAATCTGACTTATTTCATAAACAAAGAACACAATTGAGTTCCTTAATTTCAACAACTTTGCCGACAATATTGAAAACCTAGTGAGGCAGCTTACTTGGGCAGGCTGACGAAGGTAAGGAAATGGGTTAGATTTAAACCATTTCTCACTCAAGTATATTACAATCTGATTAATTTATATATAGATTGATTCACATAAATATATACCTGTGAGTAAGACATATCCAAAGCAGTATTACTTTAAAACCATCACTGACAGCCTTATTAAAAATGTTTATTTAGGAAAAGGTAAGACATGAATGAATGTAACTAATATTTCTATCTCCTAGTAACAGTCGTCCATGTTTAAACATAATAGTGTTAAACATTTCATCCAGGACGCGGCGAATCGAGAAGTAAAACTTAATAAAAGGATTGAAAAATGCTTTCACAAAATGTAAAGAACGTGAGTAATTTCATAGTTTGGATAATGGCCTAAGGTTGCTCTGAGACAGTTAAAACAGATTCATTCATATGGTACATTACATATGTCTAAATAACGATTAGTTCAGGAGCTAGCATGTGTATTAAAATATCAAAGTCTACATGGATAATGCATGTATTTATTCCTTGCATTTATATAGCTTACATTATTTCAAAGGAGAATATATGAGGGCATTTTGCGAAAAATTCAAAGAATGGATATAGTAATTAGCAACAACATATTAGATGACACAATCATTATCATTTAGACATCCGACGGGATATATTTTGAATAGTGTAGTCCTGTGTAAGATGATCGTAGTGGTTAGGTTTGTTGAGTTAATGAAACATGCACTATACGTTTATGAAGTTCCCTCATGTCCACCATTTATGTCAGAGCGGTTACTATGGGCTACAAATACTAATTGGTGTCGCTTGCTTGTGGCACTGACTAGACGAACATTCAGTTCCGAATAAGTATTGTAGATTTAAGATGATCGTAATACACGCAAAACTAGTACAATCTTTTAATAAATTTGGTTAGCGGGTATTATGAGTTTATATTAAACAAGAGGATAAGTTGTTATTGATTAAGATTAGATTAAAAAGTAATGAAGTAGTATACAATATTATTTTATTAATCATGTTGTAACTATCATAATAATTTCAACATGCCCATCCTTCCAATGCCTTCTGTTACCATGGGAGAGAAAGAGGTATTGTGTGCATTTGTTTGTGAGAGGTTCGTCGATTAACACCGTAAAGTTGTATCAGTAAATAAATTCCATGGAATTGTTTCTTTAACTTTTCGAGTGATGAAACTATCACTATACTTCCAGCATGTCGATCTTTGCATTACCTTCTGTTACCATACGAGAGACAGAGGTATTGTGTTCATTTGTTTGTGAGCGGTATCAGGTGTCTTCTTTTCAATCAGACTCATACAGACTTTAATGGGTTTGTCGAGATATATTGTTATTTTCAAAGTAACGCTTTGCTCCCAACTCCAATATCATTGTCGCAATGCATTATTTTAATCATAGCATGTACATTTCTATACATTTTAATATTGATGGCGCCCATTATTTATTTTAATTGTTTCTAAAGCGTTGGAGAAATTTCTTTCTTCCCTGTTAGCAGTGAAATTCTAAAGGATTTTAGACGCTGCATGTTGACAAGGAAAATCGTTGACACGAGTCAAGAATAGTGTTTACGTTAATTTGATGCCACATATATTTATAAATAAATGGTAGTTTCCAGCCTTGTTAGCCTTTTATATGGCATAGACTATATCTCAATTTTTATTCATTTGGTTTAGGAAACGTAGTTCCGGGTATAATATCACTGAGTTGTTTGGAACTGAAACATGTTTGGATAGAGCAGATTTATGGACGAGTGAAACATTATTGTATGTCTTCAATGGAAGCATTTTTCAATTATTAGCGTTACACCCATTGATAATATCGTATGTTTTAAATATATTGAAGATTTCCATCAAACTATTGAGCGCAAAGCGTATTCAATATTATTGGCTATAGCCCAATTTAATCGTTGTAAAACTGAAAAATAAAAAGGAACGCCGAGGAATGTTTCAAACAACAGTATCTGAGAGTTCATATTGTCACGAGTTAGTCTTGAAACCTCAATATTAAATATATGTCTTTAATATGGCATATCGCCGAAGTCCTTTGATACACTAAACTACGATTCCCATCCGGGTCATACTAAAGATTTACAAAATGGTACTAACAGGTGCCTCGCGTGACATCAGAACTAAAAGAATAGTGTTAGGTCTAGTAGGCATGGTGTCAGAATAATGTGACTAGGTGGGACAACAAACTACATGTCGGAGTCACAATGGTCCAGAGCTAGGCATACAAAATAAACTGCCACGCTGCAGACATCGCGGTGTTATCACTGAATCTTTTCAAAAGCTACGTTCACATTCCAAAGCAATCACATACACACATTTGAATTTTTACATTTTAATCTTCATAGTAATTATCATCAAGATTTTAAACTAACTATATGTTTCCTTTCTAGTGGAAGGTAAGTTGATTACATTTTGGGAACCGTAATTGTCAAATAATGAAAGAAACGTCCTTGTATATTTACAGACAAATTAATAATTCTGTCATAAATATTTGACAAGCTTAGCGATTCTTGTAAAAGGCCACCGACTAATAGCGAAGAAACAATACGGTCATTAAACGAAGATTGAACTTGCTAGTTGAAACTCCCAAAATGTATTTAAAATAGAAAGTTCAAATTGATTACGATGATATAGTTCCTGCTTATTTAAACATTATTTTATTTTTTTAAAGGTTGTGGTAATCGTGTAAAATCCTCTCATAATGCTTCCGTTTTTCTATTCCATCATACCCAGTTAATTCTTAAAGCGTTGTCGAGTTGCATTGTTATCATATAAGTAGGGTTTCACTTTGGTCTGAGGAACGTCCTCACTATATAAACCGTTATGGTTGCATTCATTTTTTGTTTAGGTTCACTACAATCCTAAAATGTTGTTAATACAAAGTGTGACGATTACGTTATCTTTATAAGACCTCTAGGATACCAATCGCTAACCTCATTCTATAACCAGATGATTTAATAATGGAACTTTTCATTTGTTCTATTTCCTTTTTCAATTTGCTCTATAGGCCCGTTGTATATTTGTTACAAAATATTAAGTGACCTTTTCTCTGTTTGGGTTTTTTGATCAAATATGTTCATTTAGTAATGACCCCACTTTCGCAAAGAATTACTCTTTTGGCATTTTGAATCAAATATTAAATAAACATGCATTGTTGCCTAATTGTGCCATACAATGGAATATTGCTATTTATATCCATATTATGACGTGGTGTATTGAACGTTTGGTTACAAATGTAAAGGAATGTCAATCGTTGAATGGATTAGTATTCCCGATAAGCGGGACGATATATAATGAGTAATGTTATAAAAAAAAGGAACAAAATTGTGTTCAGGTAACTTCAACAGCATTGCCCAAAATATTGAAAAAGCAGTATGGCAGCTTAGTTGATTAGACTGAAGGAGATAATAAAAAAGTAAGTTTTAACCCATTCCTCACCCGCCCAAATGTTTCGTCTATATTACAATTTGATAAACTTTTAACCTAAATTATGTCACATAACTATATACCTCTCATTAATACAAGTCCGAAACAATATCACTTTAAAAATATCATTGACAAAATTAATAGAATTGTGTATTTAGGAATAGATGATACAAGAAATGAATGTGACGAATGTGTCCTTCTCCTAGCAACCATCCTCCATGTTGAAATATAAACGTGTTAAATATTGCATCAAGGAAGTAGCAACGAGTGGACAGGTAACACTTCATAAAAGGTTTGAAATAACCTTTCAAAACATTTAAACAACACGAACAATTTAAAAGTTTGGAATAACGTAAAGCCTTGATTACATAAAATCCGTTGAGAAAATCTACTTTATGAGTTTATAATAATAGAGTAGGACAATATCAATGCATTTCTAAATCCGTTTTACTGAAACACCTTGGTTAATCTTGAAAGGAGGAAATCGGATGCGATTCAAACTTGTTAATTGGACTACACCTTCAGTACAAAATAGCTACAATACGTCTTTGTAATCAATTGTCACATACATGAAAGTAAAGATAAAAGCGCTGCAAGCATTATAGAGGCTGTGTAGACGATTTACAACATTTGGCAGGCCTGATATAGCGTCATTATTGCCAAATCTCCATTAAAGCAAATGCCTTACAAAGTAAATACATTCCATGGAATTGTTTCTTTAACTTTTCGAGTGATTAGGTAAAATGTACACATCGATACAATCCCAACCACGAACAGTGTATCCTTATAATTCCAATTTGACCTCCTTTCTGTTATTATATCAGCAGATGTGGTAATAACCATTCACTTCTAGGAAGCTTGAAGTTTTGTTTCATTAGCATCTTCATTGAAGCTGAAAACATAGGTCATGTCATGGGGCGCATGTTCTTGTCAATGTTTTGATATTTAGGAAATAATTGTTTGATACTGTTTAAACAAGTATATTCCGTATTTTCTAACATTACCCTTGCTAATGGCACGTGTTCTTAAAGTAATATTTGTTCTTTGTTTTCCATACTTATCGATTCTTTCCTCATCCAAAAATAGCATGCATGTTAGAGATATTCCTTGCTCGACATATGACCATGATATTGAATGACAGCCGGAGAAATATTGATGAATACAAATGCAACAATATTTTATGACTGATTTGTGAAAGCCTTTTATATGCTTTCTTTGGCAAATGAGGTGAGCCGTGGAATGCAAGACTGACTGTATACTTAGATTTTCTATACTTCTTATGGGAGACTTTAATCAGGGATGGTTATTTTATTCTGAGACCGTAAATATGGATGGGTGGAGCATGTTATTATTCATGTCAAAGAAGATAGTACAGATAAAACTTCACATAAAATTACCGGTAACTTTGAACCTAAAGTAGTCCGCAGAATCTTTTGATGTCTAACAAAATTCTTGATCTGTATCATGTGACCTTTTATATCTCAACAGATTGGAGAAAAATCGGTAAATTAATAACAATTGTAGTTATTTACATTAAACATATCAATGCAACAGAAAGATGCAGGTTAAACCTGAGTACTTTGGCGATTATTAGTCTTTTGAAGAAAATAAAATTGCACTCCCGATGGTAATGTATGAATCAGTTGGTCTCTTTTTGGTTTTTAAAAGATTCAAAACATCAGTAGAGAGGTATAGACCAATTAAAGAAAATACCATTTCTAATACTTCACTAGACAAAAAGCGTTTTGAACATGGATATATGTTCTCCCTTACATTTCTTAAAGTCATATCATATCTCCATTTCTCAAAACATTATAAGATTTCAAGGCCTTGCTACTTTTGAAATACACATTAAAATATTTTTTCTGGCCGTTATATCAAGATCATTTATATCAGATTTGATGTTAAAGATTCATATAGACAATATGAATTCTCCCTGCCAAAGACTTATTAGATACTATATATAGTTCTTTTATTGTTGATAATGACCAAAGGTTGTCCTGAGACAGGTAAAGTCGTTTCATTCATATGATTATTTGATATTTTCCAATAACGAGAAGTTTAGGAGCTAATACGTTTATTAAAATATCAGAGTCTCAATAGATAATACATGTATAGAAAAGCTTACCTGCATTTATTTAGATCACATTATTTCAAGCTAGAATATATGAGGGCTTCTTGACAAAAATCCAAATAATGGATATATTAATTTGCAACAACGAATTAGCAGACACAATCACAATTTAGAACAAAGACGAGATATAACTTTTATAGTTTAGTCCTGTGTAAGAAGAATGCAGTGGTTAGGTTTGTTTGAGCTTATTAAACATGCACCATACGTTTATGATGTACCCTCATGTATACCATTTATGTCAGAGCGGTTACTATGGGCTACAAATACTAAATGTTGTCGTTTGCTTGTGACACTGAATATACGAACATTCAACTCTGAATATGGTTTGTAGACACAAGATGATCTAAATAGACTCAAATAATACATTATTTTAATACAATTTGGTTAGCAAGGAATATTTGGAATATGTATACAAAATGATAATTTGCAATTGATTATGTGTGTTTGGGATTAGGATTTGTAACGTAGGTTTAACAATGTTTCAGTCATATCGCTACGATGTCTGCAAGTGAGGCAGTTTATAGTGAATGATAGGTCATCATGACACAGACATGGGGCATGCTGTCCCACCAAGTCCCAATATCCAGACACCAGGCCGACCAGTCCTAACACTAATCTCCTTATGCTGAGCGCCAAGCGTGTTAGTACCATTTTTGCAAATTTTGGTATGACTCGCCTGGGCAACGAACCCACGAACATCCGCTTTTGCGGCGGTTGCTCTCAGGACCAAGACAACAAAGCGGTTACTGAAATTGATTAAGATTTCATTAATAATTAATAAAGTATTATGCAATATTATTTTCCTAATCATGTTGAAACTATCACTATACTTCCAGCATGTCGATCTTTGCAATACCTTCTGTTACCATAGGAGAGACAGAGGTATTGTGCTCATTTGTTTGTGAGCGGTATCAGGTGTCTTCTTTTCAATCAGACTCATACAGACTTTAATGGGTTTGTCGAGATAGATTGTTATTTTCAAAGTAACGCTTTGCTCCCAACTCCAATATCATTGTCGCAATGCATTATTTTAATCATAGCATGTACATTTCTATACATTTTAATATTGATGGCGCCCATTATTTATTTTAATTGTTTCTAAAGCGTTGGAGAAATTTCTTTCTTCCCTGTTAGCAGTGAAATTCTAAAGGATTTTAGACGCTGCATGTTGACAAGGAAAATCGTTGACACGAGTCAAGAATAGTGTTTACGTTAATTTGATGCCACATATATTTATAAATAAATGGTAGTTTCCAGCCTTGTTAGCCTTTTATATGGCATAGACTATATCTCGATTTTTATTCATTTGGTTTAGGAAACGTAGTTCCGGGTATAATATCACTGAGTTGTTTGGAACTGAAACATGTTTGGATAGAGCAGATTTATGGACGAGTGAAACATTATTGTATGTCTTCAATGGAAGCATTTTTATATTATTAGCGTTACACCCATTGATAATATCGTATGTTTTAAATATATTGAAGATTTCCATCAAACTATTGAGCGCAAAGCGTATTCAATATTATTGGCTATAGCCCAATTTTATCGTTGTAAAACTGAAAAATAAAAAGGAACGCCGAGGAATGTTTCAAACGACAGTATTTGAGAGTTCATATTGTCACGAGCTAGTCTTGAAACCTCAATATTAAATATATGTCTTTAATATGGCATATCGCCGAAGTCCTTTGATACACTAAAATACGATCTTTTCATTTTGGTATAAATTTAAATTATGTAAAGATGACATACTTCAGAACTGAGTTATTATATTACTTCATCATATTTGATATTTGTTAATTTTGTTTTCTTTATAAGCCATGCAATTGAGATCTGGCTTATTCTCTTTTCTAAACAATTGTTTTAAGCTTTATGTACGAACTATTGCTTCTACCAAATATGTTAGCATATTCATGTGTCAAATTGGCTCAATGGGTAGTTTGCACTTGTTTAAGTGTGCCATATTAGCATTATGAACCTGAATGCGTTATTGAGTGTTACATATCAGTACGTATATTAAATTGTTGCTGTTGATGTAGCAGACTTTAACGCCATGTTTAAGCACACGATAGGTTATACACGAAGGCCAGTATTGTTGGTGAAGGAAGAACCCGGGAATACCCCTAGAAAAAACCACCGACCCACGAAAAGCTACCGGCAAGCTTTCTCACATAACTACATCAGCAGAATCTTAAACTCGAGCCCACGCAGACAGAGGTGAGATGGCAGTGATCTGTAACGGAAAGCGTTTTATACCACTCGGCGGCTCTGGGCCCCATTTGAAAGTGTTAAAGAATATGTACCACGGTTGTTGTCATCTATCTTATGTGTGAAATAGATCAAGACAATACTCAATAATGTCTTTAAATATCAACATATATATTATATACTCAGTGACCGCTACGGTGGCCTAGTGGTTCGATCATCTATCTTGGATGCGTGAGGTCGTCGGTTCGATTCCCATCCGGGTCATACTAAAGATTTACAAAATGGTACTAACAGGTGCCTCACGTGACATCATAACTTACAGATTAGTGTTAGGTCTAGTAGGCATGGTGTCAAGATAATGTGACTAGATGGGACAACAAACTACATGTCGGAGTCACAATGGTCCAGAGCTAGACATACAAAATAAACTGCCACGCTGCAGACATCGCGGTGTTATCACTGAATCTTTTCAAAAGCTACGTTCACAGTCGAAATCAATCACATACACACATTTGAATTTTTACATTTTAATCTTCATAGTAATTATCATCAATATTTTAAACTAACTATATGTTTCCTTTCTAGTGGAAGGTAAGTTGATAACATTTTGGGAACCGTAATTGTCAAATAATGAAAGAAACGTCTTTGTTGTATTTAGAGACAAATTAATAATTCTGTCATAAATATTTGACAAGCTTAGCGATTCTTGTAAAAGGCCACCGACTAATAGCGAAGACACAATACGGTCATTGAACGAAGATTGAACTTGCTAGTTGAAACTCCCAATATATGTTTCAAATAGAAAGTTCAAATTGATTACGATGATATAGTTCCTGCTTATTTGAACATATTTTAGTTTTGTTAAAGGTTGTGGTAATCGTGTAAATTTCTCTCATAATGCTTCCGTTTTTCTATTCCATCATACCCAGTTAATTCTTAAAGTCTTGTCGAGTTACATTGTTATCATACACGTAGGGTTTCACTTTGGTCTGAGGAACGTCCTCACTATAGAAACCGTTAGTGTTGTATTCATTTTTGTCTCGGTTCACTACAATCCAAAATGTTGTTAATACAAAGTGTGACGATTACGTTATCTTTATCAGACCTTTAGGACACCAATCGCTAACTTCATTCTATACCCAGATGATTTAATGATGGAACTTTTCATTTGTTCTATTTCCTTTTTCAATTTGCTCTATAGGCCCGTTTTATATTTGTTACAAAATATTAAGTGACCTTTTTGTTTGTGTTTTTCGATCAAATATGTTCATGTAGTATTGACCCCACTTTCGCAAAGAATTACCCTTTTGGCATTTTGAATCAAATATTAAATAAACATGCATTGTTGCCTAATTGTGCCATACAATGGATTATTGCTATTTATATCCTTATTATGATGTGGTGTAATGAACGTTTGATTACAAATGTAAAGGAATGTCAATCGTTGAATGGATTAGTATTCCCGATATGCGGGACGATATATAATGAGTAATGTTATAAAAAAAGAAGCTTAATTGTGTTTAGGTAACTTCAACAACATTGCCCAAAATATTGAAAACCAGTATGGCAGCTTAGTTGATCAGACTAACGAAGATAATAAAAAAGTAAGTTTAAACTCATTCTTCACCCGCCCAAATGTTTCATCTATAATACAATTTGATAAATTTTAAATCTAAATTGTGTCACATAAGTTTATAACTCTCAGTAACACAAGTCCAAAACAATATTACTTTAAAAATATCACTGACAAAATTAATAGAATTGTGTATTTAGGAATAGGTGATACATGAAATGAATGTAACGAATGTTTCCTTCTCCTAGCAACCATCCTCCATGTTGAAAAATAAACGTGTTAAATATTGCATCAAGGAAGTAGCGACGAGTGTAGAGGTAACACTTCATAAAAGGCTTGAAATAACCTTTCAAAAAATGTAAACAACACGAACAATTTAAAAGTTTCGAATAACGTAAAGTCTTGTTCACATCCAATCGGCTGAGAAAATCTAGTTAGGACAGTTCTAATAATAGAGTAGTACAATATCAATGTATTTTTAAATCCGTTTTGCTGAAACAACTTGGGTAATCTTGAAAGGAGGAAATCTGATGCGACTGAAACATACTAATTGGACTGCACCTTCAGTAGAAAAAAAGCTATAATTTGTATTTGTAATTAATTGTGACAAATATGAAGTAAAATTCAGAAACGCTGAAAGCGTTATGAGGCTGTGTAGACGATTTACAACATTTGGCAGGACTAATATATTGTGATTATTGCCAAATATTCATTAAATCAAATGTCTTGCAAGGTAAATACATTCCATGGACGATTTTCTTTTTCTGTTCGAGTGATTAGGTAAAATGTACACATCGATACATTTCCAACCACGAACATTGTATCCTTATAATTCCAATTTTACCTCCTTTATGTCATTATATAAGCAGATGTGATAATAACCATTAAGGTTTAGGTAACTTGAAGTTTTGTTTCATTAGCATCTTCATTGCAGCTGAATCCATTGGTTATGTCATACAAACTTTATATAGCAATACAACATAAAATGACAATGCTGGTTATGTCAGCCACATTAGGCGTGTGTTCTTGTCCATGTTGTGATATTTAAGAAATTATTTAATACTGTTTACACCAATCTATTTCTTATTTTGTAACATTACTCTTGCAAATGGCACGTGTTGTTAAAGTAGTATTTGTTATTTGTTTAACGTATTTATCGATTCTTTCCTCATCGAAATTGTCTGCATGTTTAGAGCTATCCCTTGCTCGACATATGACCATAACCTTGAATAACAGCTGGGGAAATATTGATGAATCAAAATGCAACAATTGTTCATGATTGGTTTCTAAAGCCTGTCATATGCTTTCTTTAGCATCTGAGGTGAGTCATAAAATGCAGGAATGACTGTTCACTTATATTTTTATATTTCTAAGGGGAGACTTTAATCTGGGGTGGATATTATATTCAATGACCGTAAATGTGGGAGCGTTGAGCTTGTTATTATTCATGTTAAGGAAGTTACTACAGATAAAGCTTCACATAAAATTACCGATACCTTTAATCCTAAAGTATTGCGCAGAACATTTTGATGTCTAACAAAATTATTGGTCTGTATCTCGTGACCATTTATATGTAAACATATCGCGGACAAATAAGTAAATTCATAACAACTGTTGTGTTATATATATATATATATATATATATATATATATATATATATATATATATATATATATATATATATACATATACATATATATATCATAAAAAATCAATGTAACAGAAATATGCATGTTAAGCATGAATTCTTTGGCGATTATGAGACTTTTTGAAGAAAATAAAATTGCACTCCCGATAGTAATATATGAATTAGTTGGTCTCTTATTGGTTTATACAAGATTCAAAACATCAGTATGGAGGTTTATGCCAATTAAAGAAAATACAATTTATGATGCTTCACAATTCAAAAAACGTTACGAATATGGCTTGTTCTCCGTAACATTTCTTAAATCTATATCATATCTGTATTTCCCAAAATATATAAGATTTTAAGGCCTTGCTACGTTAAATATAAACATGAAAATATTCTTCTCGGCCGTTATAGCAAGATTATTTATATCAGATTCGATGTTAATTATTCATTTAGACAATGTGATTCCTCCCTGCGAAAGACTCAGTGGATACTATATTTAGTTTGTTTATTGTTGATAATGACCAAAGGATATCATGAGACAAGTACAACCGTTTTATTCATATGTTCTATTTGATATTTCCCAATAACGATTACTTTAGCAGCTCATACGTTTGTTAAAATATCAAAGCCTAAATGGATTAATACATTAATTTCTTCCTTGCTTTTATATAGTTCAGATTTTTCAAACTAGAATATATGACGGCTTGTTGACGAAAATCCAAAGAATGGATATATTAATTTGCAACGACGTATTAGCTGACATAATCATTACAATTGAGACAACAGACGATATAAATGTTGTATAGTTTAATCCTGTGTAAGAAGAGCGTAGTGGTTAAGTTCATTTGAATTTATCAAACATGTACAATTCATTTATGATGTTCCTTCATGCCACCATATCTGGCAGAGCGGTTACTAAGGGTTACATATGATACATGTTGTCGTTTGCTTGTGGCACTGACTATACGAAGTTTGCATTCTAATTAAGTTTCTTAGATTAACATGATCGAATAGACACAAAAGTAATACATTCATTGAATACAATTTGGTTTGCATGTGGAATGTTTTAATATTTGTACCAAAGGCTAAGTTTTAATTGATTACGAATTTTATTTTAAAGAAATTAATAAAATATTATTCAATATTTTTTTGTCCTAATCATGTTGAATCTATCATAATACTTCCATTATGCCCATATGTGCAATATCTTCGGTTACTATGGAAGAGAAAGAGTTATTGTGTTTTGTTTCTGACAGGTTCGTCAATTTCTTCATTCAAAATAACTCAGAATAACTTTTAAAGACTTGTGGAGAGAGGTTGTTATTTTGAAAGTATAGTTTCACTTGCAACTCCAATCTGCTTATCTCAATGCAATTTGTTACTCATAGCCTGTACATTTCTATAAAGTTGAATATTGATGGCGTTCCCTATATTCGTTTAGTAATTGCCTCTAAAGCGTTTGAGCAATTTCTTTATTCTCTATTAACACTGAAATTCTAATAGATTTTAGACGCTACTTATTGACAAGGACCACACGTTGAAAATAGTCAAAAAGAGGCTTTATGTTTATTTGATGCTATATATATTTATCAATAAATTGTATTTTGGGAGCTTCTTATTGTTTAATACAGTATGTCAGACACTCTATCTCGTTTTTTAATTCATTTTGTTTTGTTCAGGAAATAGTTCAAGGAATAAAATGATTGAGTTGTTTGGAATTAGTTCAGTTTGGAACTGAGCAGCATTATGGACGAGTGAAAAATTAATTTATGTATATCGATGTATGTTTCTGTCATTAGCGTTACAAAAATGGATATTATTGTTAGTAATAAATATATTGAAGCTTTTCCTCAAACTATTGAGCATAAAGCTTACTTTATGTTATTGGCAACTAAAGACGAAAACAATAAATACGTTCGCCGAGGAATGTTTCAAGCAACAATATTTGTGAGTTCAAATTGTCATGAGTTAGTCTTGAAACCTCAATATGAAATCTATAACTTTCTTTTTTTATATCGACAAAATCATTCGATAAAATGGAATAGGAACAATTAAATTTCGTTTAAATACACATTATATAAAGAGGGCTTACTTTAGATTTTTGTTATTCCTTGACTAAGAAAACAATGAGTCATTATATTACTTCATCATATTTCATATTTCCGATTCTTTTCAGTTTGTACGAGCTTTATAATTTAGATCTGGCTTCTTGTCTTGTCTAAAAAATTGTTCTTCAAGATAGACACACTGGTGTTTAAAATTAATATGTTGGCATATGCAGCTACCATTTGGGGCATTGAGGATATGTCGAACTTTTTAAAATGTTAATTATTAGAATTATGAACTTGAATGCGTTATTGAGTATTACATACGAGTACGTACTTGAAAATGGTTCAAGATTCTGTCTTGGATGCAAGAGGTTGTGGGTTTGATCCCCGGCCGAGTGATACCAAAGACATTCAAAATGATGCTAACAGCTGTATCACTTGACGCTCATTATGAATAGGTTATTGTTAGGATTTATCGGCCTAATGCTTTTAGCCATATATCTGTCAGGAAGAAGACGTCGATAGTCTGATCGTTAATAACATTAACTATTTTTGTGCGGTTTTCTGGTTGTTCTAATGATTAGGCGTTGAATATTGCAATACGCAGTAGTGTCTCTGGGACAGTTTATACATCGGTTGACGATTTAGTAAGGTTTTTCACCCGGTTATCTAAATCATTCGCCGAATTTTAAATTGTTTAGCCAGAAAGGGCGAAAGGGAGATAACTGGAATTCTAACTGTTCTACGCAGTCCAGCTTTGAAACAACGTTTCGTCTCTCGCTTCCGTTTACATTTAAGTAATGATGAAAAAAGACCCAGTTCGTTTAGTCTTGAACACAATGTAGTATGGAAAGCCCATAAATGGTCATTTTAATCAATTAAAAAAAGCTCCATCATAGCATAAACGGGTTCACTGGCGATCACATGTTGGCGGTTTATTAAACAACAGAGGACGTACGAGCAGTGTAGCAGGACAGTTGAGAAACGTTTTAATTCTTGTTGTTTCAAAAACAAGGAGAGGAAGAAAAACATACGAAATGAACAGCCAGTGCATGATGAAAACCAATAATGTACACGTAGATAGACAATAAGCACATATGAAAAACAGCACAAAACCGGAATAGCTGCTCCAATGCTGTTAAGCGATAACGGACATCTTTCATGATTAATCATACATACATCGAATTTATATATATATATATATATATATATATATATATATATATATATATATATATATATATATATATATATCTATATATATATATATATATATATATATATATATATATATGTTTGTGTGTGTGTGTGTGTGTTACATTGTTTGTGGGACAATATTTTATTCTTCAGCTTTTATGATTACAGATATAACGTCCAATCAATGACTTTCCAAGTTTTTACGAATAAACGATGAATGTTTTTTTTTTCTTTTGTTGTACAGGCAGAATATTATTTCATGCTGAGAAGATGAATTATCTGCAGCCATTCTGACATGTCCATTAATTTAATCAAGCTAGAATTAGCATATTTAGTTTCAGACAATAACTTTGCATTGTGGGACAGTGTTTCTTTGTTGGCTGCGAGTTTTATCATATGTGTTGACTCATTTATATTCATGGACTTGTTAACACCTTTCTACATGGCAGTACCATTACCAAATAAAGAAACTATGGTCACTCGACGAACATGTTCCATCCATACACAAAATAAAAATGGTTGTGGCTTCTTTATGTGACCATTTTTAGGCTCGTAAGAAATAAATAATGTTGATACAATGGTGTATTTGGAGGGAGACTGATGGGGATGGAAAGACAAATTGAGGATGAGGACGAGTTATCGTAAAATAATATTTCGAGTTCAAAATTGTATAAATGCACTTTGCTCAAGATTGATCGTTCTTGCCAAAACTGTATTCACATCACGTATAGAACAATTAAATAACTTACAAAATATATAGCGTCAATCATCTATATACAGTACCTTACAAATTATTAATTTTGCAAGCAGTTACTAAGATTTAATACAGAATTTAAGGGATTATGATTTTATTTCATAAATATTGGTTTCGAGTTTTTCTTTTTAGATGTTATATTTACAAAAGTAGATAGATGTCTAAAATGCAAATAAAACTTTTGCTTTTCCTTGTTACGGGGTCAACCGAACTTTTAGTGCAATCAACTACAATTTGCATTCATCTTTTTTGTTTCTACTTGAAATATTAGTGCAATCAACTACAATTTATATACACATTCTTCTGTTTCTACATGAACTTGTATTGAAATGAAATATTTTTACAAATAAAATCTACCTTGTGGATACCGATTTTTTCGTCAACTGTCAAAAATTGATTAGTGTGATAAACTGTTAACATGTAACCCTGCTGAATAATACTAAGGGACACATATAAATAAAGCAGAAGAGGTTTCATTACACTAATTAATTTGATTTTTCCTTATGTAGGCAGTAATGAGATGACATGACTTTATTAAAGCATTGTCTCTTTCATTTTTCAGGCGCCTAGGCAAGACACAAACTGACTTTACTGAGGAAGATACCAATTTAATTTTTAATCTTAATAAAATCTAGAAAATCAATATTACAAATAAAATGATGGTACAATATATGTTGAAATGTTTGTTTTTTCATATTTACTATTTACTCTTTTCAGATTCGTATTCAGTTTTTCATAACAGTTACATAAACATTATGCACAGGGCATACTTCATTTGTATGTGTTATTTTGAACTAATTATCACGCTACACTGCCTTTTTAAGTGTACAAAGGTGTACAGTATCTGCAAGATTTTGGGATTTACGTGCCGTGTTTTTATCAGTCCACTACTTCTATAATTAATGTCAAATGCCTAGCGATGTTTAGTTCGTCTCATGTGCAAATAGTGCAAACCGGAAATACAATAAGGTGACAACGGAAGTTTTTTTAAAGCATTGCTATTTCAGCTTATATTAGCTGCATGGTAATATAGATAGTTTTGTCATTGTTAATTGAAGTTTTGGATTTTCTTGATTGCCGTGGACAATGTTGATTTAATATGCACAAGGTGCTCTCATTCTTCACTTTTCAATTTTGGTTTTGAATGTTGTCATACTGTTTTATGAATTTTAGTATGTGTGGTTCAACAGCAACGTTGTTGCCACGATCCATTAAGTTCACGAAATCACGTTTCACTACATATAATATGACAAGATTAACACAACCATAGCACACCGTTGATTCAAAGTTATTATTACAACGGTGAGTTGTTACGTATATTTGATTTAAGTCATTTATTTTTGTTGTTTGTTTGTCAGATTCAAATAGGACATTTTAAGTTTAAGATTCGTTCATTGGGAGATATTTCAGAAAGTGGGATGACCTGTACTCTAAGAATAAACACCAGGTGTTGACCTCATTTCTGACCTGGCTTCAGAGTTGTAAACAAGCTTTTAAAATGATTGGTTGATTCCAAGGACATTATGGAGCTTTGTTATAAACATCTTTCTAATTTTAGTTGGGTCATACGCTGTATACGAGATTTTTTGAAAGTAAATTTGTTCTAAAAGATTCTAGAAAATCATTTGACCCCTTCCTTGTTGACGTAAAAACAGGTATATAAATAATGTTTTAGAGCGAACTATTTAGTAGAAGTTGGGCTGTTAGAATACTAAGTTGTGTGTCGTTTTGAGTTATTTTAAATTACATTGTATTGGAAATTATTTCAATTTGTTTGGATCAAGAGGATTTATTTTGTTATTTATCTGGAAAATAATTGTGCTCATTGAATTTCATAAGATCAGAACTGATTTCTTCACGTGACATCGTCTTCCATCTTGGATGCTTCACTATGATTCGATCTGGAAATTATTTGGACATTTTATTACTAGGACTTTTGCAATTTCTCTAGTGCATTATATTTTGAATTATTTTTTGAAATAATTCTGGGATTGATTCTTAAAACCGTAAGTTTATTTTTCTTGTCTGGAAAATATTTTTGCTCAATAAATTGTTTATTAAGTTTTTACAAGCTTGTTATTTTCATTCTTTCTATGTTACTGTTTTACTGTTTATTCGAGCCTAAGCACGTAACAATATATATATATATATATATATATATATATATATATATATATATATATATATATATATATATATATATATATATATATATGAGATTGATTATTCCTTTTCTGGAGCGTTACATGGTGCTTATATACTTTGTGTGAACATCTCTTATATATGGCAATATTATGACGATGTGGTATTAATAACACGTTACGAGTCATTGAACATATGCCGAATTAAACATATATTATTACTGTAATTACAAAGCATGATTAGCATTACAACCTCTATCGATATAATTCTTTCACACTAATATCACAGAAGTACAAATGACGTTAGTTAAGTCACTTTCATTCTGAATTGATAGAAACCACAATGCTTGGTCTTAAGAGGCTCTTGAGGTATGGGCGAGAGATAAAGAAGTATATATACAACCCGATATGGCACAATGCGCAGAAACATTCGACACCAGTGAATATGCAGAATAAAAATTAAACTGTCTGAGGGACTTCGTGCCAAATACATTTAAATAGCAAGAATAATATTTCGAGTCATAGTGAAAAATGACAATCACACCATGTATGCAGAATGTGTGCGCTAGCGCAGCGAATGAAAAAAAACCCGCAGCTAATCTCATATGGTCAAAGACGTATCGCATGGGGCAATACCATAGCATCATTATGCGTTTGGCTCTACCTAATACAAACTGATGGATTTCAGTGTAATCACGACGTATGCGTAGATGGGTGGTGTTTCCAAATCTACGGAAAATACCTTCAATCTTTTATTACGCAAGTGCTCTGCTTAACGTATTAATTTCATTAGCTAACTGTGTCAAATGGTAAGTGTTGGCTGTCCTGGAATGTCCATCCGATCTAATATTATAAATGTTTCGATGCACCAAATATGGTCATTTGCACGACGTTGAAAGCCAACTAAGACCCCCCCTATATATCATGCACCAAATGTGTTTATTTTATTTTGATCACATTAGGCTTGTACAGGCAGTATGTGGTCGACACGCAGTTTTTTTGCACGTGTTTCCATGAATATTATCCATTATAGATGCAATCCAGTGATTCTCTCTGCTAATATGATATTGTTTGGTTTGTAGGTGGCCGAATGACGGTTAATAACGCTCATGTGGGAAACCGTACTTTTTTAAATTAAATATCATGCTTAAACGAGTCATATGATAAAGTTAAGGTTACACTTCGCAAAAATCAGCTTAGAAATTATTGCAGTTTTACATTGAAGCTTTTTCGGACAATGTTCTGGCTAACCCAATATAACTTGATCAGGTTAATGCAACTGAACACAACACCTCAATAACAATAAATTTATCAACGTATGTGGTGACACAGATGTGAACGTGAGGTGGAATATATCCATTCCTAGAGGCACTTTCGACGTTGTTAGACGTTGCTAAAGCATTTGCGAAAATGGTTGCATTAATGGCCGCTGAAACCACAGAAGGGATGGCGCTGTAAAAAGCCATATTGCCTAGTACACAAATCAGAAATGAAAAGTTCTTCGACTAATATGGACGACTCGCGGAATACCCTCACGCAGTGGTCTCCAACTGTCTAGTAAAGCTCTGCAATGATCTCACCTATGAAAACACGTACCATATGCAATTTTGTTTATCTCTAAATGACAAAGTCAGTCAAGCATTTCCCAAGTTTGTTAATGTGAATGTAACTTGTGTCCATGATCTTTAGCACGTGGGAATCCATCATTGTTAATCAAAATACACCAAATGCTACGACTCTATGGTCTTAGGTAAAGTATTATAAAAGAGGTAAAAACCAGAACGCCAACGATTTCTGTAAAACCCAAACATTCTTTTATTACCATAGAAAGAAAATTGTATTTGTTTAAATAAAAAGACGTATACTGTTGTGAATTCATTCTCAGATAGTCACAAATTCAAACACACGTCCAAATGTACAGAGTTCCAAAATAGTGTCAGTGGTGATCAAAATGAATTCCATTATTGAATGTGCTGATGTACTTCTAGTCTCCAAAGAGCTCATGTGGGAACAATCTTTTGAAGTGTCACTGTATCATAATCCGAAGTGTTCTGACTTGCTAATTCCGTTGAACAATTTAAAGAATTACATGGAACCACATTAAACCAGAATACAACTATAACATGTGCAAAATGAAAAAAGAAAATTTAAAAAATATCATCTGATGCATATACACTATAAGAGAAACTCTAAAGTGATATGATGACATGAAATATTATAACTATCTTAACAATAAATGACATAATTTTCTCAATATTTGAATAACGTATACTGAGCAAACTTAAGAAAGATCTGCCCCGCCGACTTAACCCTACCATAAAACAAACGCATATTTATATATATGTATACACACACAAATATATATATATATATATATATATATATATATATATATATATGATATATCAATAATACGGAAAATGAGTTAGATGACTGCTTCAAAAAACAATTCTAAGAAATGACGCAAGTAGTCCAAATATTGTTTTATTGACGTGTTAACTGATTTAATTCATGATGACACGATTGGGTAAAAAAGCAATAGAAAGGCTATGAATCGGTGCAAAAATAAATTATGATACTTTGAAGGATTTGGGTTACAAAATAATATATTCATCTTTCATCTACCATCAAAATACTGTCCCCAAAACAAACATATATAATTAAAACTCAGTTCTTCTTGTAACAAACAACACTAACTACAGAGGAAACTTAAAATACTGAAAACTAGAAATGGAGCAAAAATTTCACCTGGTCTTTGTTTAATTACTGCAGTTATATATCACAGCTTTGGGAACAACTTCGAAAAGGTCTCGTGTGGTACCTTCTGCAAACCCTCCACTAAAGTATGTATGCAACCAGTGATGATTTGTAAAGGAGATGATACATGGACTTCGTTGAAGACCCATTACCCTTAGTGAAAGACACGCGTGTTGTTTTAGTTTGTTCAGATAATAGAAATTTTGACAAATGTTTCTAATGTAAGGAAATTTTGCAGGATCTATAGTAGGTACAAAGTATTCCGCTGGTGCAAGGTAGACGCCCTCCTTATCTTCACTGATAATGTTTCCTTGTGATTTATATACTCTGTAAATAAAGGTTAAAAAGTGAGGTCCAGTGCTGTCAAGAACGTTCCGAAAATGACTAAAATCCACCAGTCTATTGATTGCTAGTTTCATGAATGGATGTTTCTTGGCGCACGCCAAAAAAGCATTGAAAACCAAATGTTCAAAGTTTCCATCTATAATTGGGTGTTCATATGGCTCTTGTGCGAGAATACATGAGTATTTCCTAATTATAGGTTCTAAGGATCGTAAACATTCCATATCCATGTCAGCGTATACTCCACCATATTCGTAGAGAATAATGTAACGTATGGCGTCAGCGCGTCGGATGTTCTCAATATACCCGTCATATGTTGGAAGCAAGTTATTGTACTTGTCACTCACAAGACAATGTGCTGCGTGGTCTGTCCAAAACATATATTGCCATGTTGGATGAAAGGTAGACCAACTTCTCATCCAAATGGAGACTCTACTTGAAACTGTTCTTTCTCTCCAAGTTTGATGAATTATTGGTGATATTTTGAGAGGGCCTTTTGATGACGGATATTCTTCCTCGTTGTTGATACCTAATTGGAAATAGTCATCCACGTCAAGTAATGCGAAATCAGGAATTTCTACTGAACTTGTTTTCTCCGGAATGAATGAGAATAAAACACAATATATAAGTATTATCATACAAATCAAAACTATTATGATCCACCTGGCCATACTCCTTGCAACAAATAAGCACGTATGTATGTATTAGTCGAAATGCACAAAATATATAACACCAATCGTGATGTCAAATACTATGCAAATGTACAAGACTTAAAAAGTAATTATTCTTTCCTTGGTAAAATATGTTCCTGTTTATCTAGCATCTGTACTTTTTTATAACAATGGTGAGATTATCCGCATTGTCAGGTTAAAAATATTAATGAACGTATAAAATACAAATATGCAGTATTGTCATTTTTTAAACCCAATAGGTTTGTTTAAGTTTCCAAGGAACGAACTGATTTGCATGAAATAATTATTTTGCTTGCTAAATCTTCTATTAGGCATAATCAATTATTTAGATTGCACTATTTGATTTATATTGCCTCTGTCTCGTCTGAGTGTTTAATAAAGAAATAAAATGCCACATGACTTACATAATATGACCGAGAATGCATTTTACAACATACTAGGGTTTAATTACTTATTTCAAGCTTTATCAGTGTTTAGATGTGCCACCTCTTCATATTGATTCCACTGTTTTCATCATTAATTAAGAATGAAGATAAGATATTGTCATTGCGATATTAAAGCATTATAGATTTTATTCATGTTTTAGTGTTTGTAAAGGAAAGCGGTGAATGGACTGTTGATAGTACATCACTTTGTTTATTGAAATTCCATGCTTTGCATAAATGTTATCATGTGTACTGCTGTAGTAGCTGCTATACCATGAAATATAATATGTTATTGTTCAACAAATATGTGACAATGCCAGGTGTTGGAACCAGACTGACAGTAAAGAACGTCAACACTAACAAAAACAAAGCAAAATCTCAATTTTAAAAGGAACTGGTGAGTTGCGAATATGAAACGTTTTCATTATTACCTTTGAATAATACTAGCAAACATTCGACGTTATATATAGAAATATTCAGTTACATCGGCTACTGAACTAACAGTAAGAACAAAATAAAATGTTGCAAAATTGCATGGAAGTAATTAGTTATCTCCTCCAAAACGAGGGTATCATTAAGTGTTATGTCGCCTTCAACCCTTTTAAAATGTTACGGTATGAACAGCCCATTAACAACCATCCAATGCAGTTTTAATATACAAATACAAAATATTTTACAGTAAAGGAAATTTGTTGCATTATTTTTCCCATGAAAGTCGCTTCCATAGAAACCAAATTCGCTTCAAATTTACAGATTTATTTTACTGGCTAGAATAAAGAATTTACGGGTTGCAACTACTATATAATGCGTATTTTTCAGACATATATCCCACAAATGTAACATGGGAACGCGTGTTGAAAATAGCGCTTGACCTGTGGGTCGGTACAATTAGAACTAATAATTGGCTGATCTGAAGTCGTTGGTCCTTCAAAGAGAAAACCTTACGCAACTTTTTTTATTTTTAAGAAAGTGTAGTTGTGTCTGCTTATTATCTAATTGTGAATGATTACTACCATGTTTCGTTTGTTTTCTTCAAAATTGGATATCAGGGCAAATTAACCATCCGTTTGACATAGATGCCTTTCCCAAGGATGGCAACAATCAAATATGTTTAAAAGCCACATTCACTCATTGATTTGCAATGGATACAAGTATTTTACACACCTGTGATTAAGTAGCAATTCGTCTTCTCGTGCTTGTGAATATGTCAGATCTGCTAGCAAATTGCCGTGTAATTCAACTCTTCTAGCAGGAGAATGTTAGTGTCAAGATTAAATATGGATCTAAGCCATTACCTGCACTAAAGAAAAGACGGCATGAAAACATGTGCTGTTTCACATATTGTAAAGAATATGTATTCTAAAATCTTTAAGACAAGGATGATGCAACCACGTGTTGTTTAAACACTGCTCTCTCTCTCTCTCTCTCTCTCTCTCTCTCTCTCTCTCTCTCTCTCTCTCTCTCTCTCTCTCTCTTATTCTCGTAACGTATACGCTTATTAAAGGATTTTGTATAACATCTGCGAAAACCTCATCAAACCATTGACCTCTCAATACCTAAATGAATATGTATATGGTGTTTCGTTTTGCGTGAATATTTTCTTTCTTAATTTGAATATGTTAATAAACATTGAGGGTTTACTAAGTATAATATACAGTTATCCCGATTATTCTAATAAGCGGCAACTTTCTCAAATCAAGAATCTAAGCGTATAATGCTCTCATACAAAATAATCAAGATTGATTAGTTGACACTTCTCTCCCAGAAAAATAACTTTAGAAACAAATTTGTCTCTTGCAAATTGGATTTATTTGCTCTTTTGGAATCAAGACATTGCCTTCAGTGGTTTACATTTCCATAAACTTACAATTGATCTAATTTGAAACTAAATTCTGTTGAATTATATTAACATGTACCCCTTGATAAAAATCAATAGAAATGTCATCCTAGACGTCCACATATGCATGAAGTAAAAGTACCTTTGAAATTATAATTTAATGATACATCTTTCCTTGAAATATATACTGTAGAATGTAATATTGTGCATAAGGATTCTCATTTATGGGCGAATATTAAAAAAGCAGCATATTTATACTAGAGAAATGCCATATGTTTATCGTACATGATTGTGATCATTTCACCGACTGAAATTAACCATTATTAAACATTTATTACAATAACTTTAAAATAGTGGTAAAGAAACTAATTTTTAAAATGTGCTTGATTATTGATTGTATAATCCTCTGAATACGGTCCGTTAATATCACCGCGTTCCTTTCACTGTGGTATTTTTACTATTAAAGTCGTAATTATCCTCGTAAGTTTAAGTTGCGTGGTAGACGTGTAACTGTCACGAGCACAAATTATCAGAATTAATGAAATAAGATATATTCAAATATTTTGTTTTAAATTGCTAATATTCCTGATGAGTAAACTTTCTAAGAGTTCCTTCTTATTTGTTGTTTTCGGAAACTATTTTGTTTTCCTTTTAGATTTCAGTTTATTTTCCTCCAGTAAACTAAACTTTATTTAATATAACATTTTTCTTTTTTTTTCCTACTCCAAAAGTTTTTTTCTTAAATACTTTATTACGTTTTACTTGCACTGTGTCTCTTTTTAACAGAATGGAAGCCTTTAAGTGTGGTTGGCAGAGAAGAGCGGAAAGATGTGATATATTGAAACTTATACTAGAAATAACAGACTTTTATTTGTTTCTACTTCGGATTTATGTTATCCTTTTACTCTAATCTGACGCCTGTGTCTTTAAGGCAACATTATTGAGACATTTTACTTGCATTTCAGACAAATTTGTCTGAACACGATTATATCTCAAAGCAAACTAATCATTTTGGAGAAGACAATCCATAAGGTAGAAGCGTTGAAATGAAAATGTGCAGAACAGCAACATGAAATGCAGTCCAGAATATGAACAATAGTTCTGAAGATATGGTGTCGCCTTGTTGACTAGGTTACATCAATGATGCATAAACGTTTCATTTGTCATTCATAATATAGAGCTGTATTAGCAATTCGTTCATATACCGTCTAAAAGGACTCATAACTTATTACAGACCATGATTTAAACTATTTTTGCATTCATCTCTGTAGGAGATTATCAAATATCAATGAGATGAGATGATGCAAGAAGGTAGAATTGATATGAAATATTTCTATGTTATAACCAAAATTTTTAATCGATTATCATTAAATAAATATAAAATCCCCTGCTACGCATTAGATGAAGATTACTTAGCTCAAATGCATATTAAGTATTCTACTTTGATCGATAATATTTAAATAGCTCATATATCATCAACCAAAATCTAATATAAGCAAAGTTCATTGCGGATGTAGTTAAAAAGTGTGAATTAATAGATAAAATGAAATTTATTTTACTTCTTTGATTAGATACCTTTCACAAATAACTGATACTTATAATAGAATAAACAATAATCCAATACTAACTGAATATATTAAAAATTAAACAAACGGTATTAAGGAGAGGAACGTTTGGTTAATATCGTAATATAAATTTAGATTGCTACCTCTCTCTACCTATATAAATAAATAAGATCAATATATATTATTGAAATTTAAATTAAGTTTGGAAAAAAGTAAAATCACTTAATAATCTAAAATCTTACTGAAACTTAAACCAAGCCCTGCTGCGTATGCAAAAATAAGATAAGGTAAGTAGTAGAAGGTTCGTTTAAAAATCATATTTCTAATTATATTTTCGATTCTATTCCATCATTAATCTCTATGGTAAGAAACCAAGCGGATCTACAGCAATACCTGAATCATCTGGAAGATATTAGAATATAAACATTATGAAGAAGAAGAAAAGAAATGACAAAGCATATTTATATGTGGCTTGCAATTCCATACACTGTAGTTCATATGGCACTAACAACTCTCGCCAGACATTATTGTCATGCTGACGAAGCAGATGAAGCAATTCATGTTTAAACGTAGACTCTGTACTAATATTATCTGAAAGTCTCAGTTATGTACTATAAAAGATATAAATATTGCAATATTTTACACACTTTTAATCATTAACCAATTATGATTATTTTGTTGATCAGCTGAAAATGTGTAACTCTAATTCACCATTTACAGATCGAAACAAAGCTGCGTATCTTAATTAGTATCGTTTTCCCGTATTGATAATATTATACGATTACAACATTTTAGTTATGTATACATTTATTTTATATCAGCAGATGTTAGTTAACATCAAATGCTACTACTACTACTACTACTACTACTACTACTACTACTACTACTACTACTACTACTAATAATAATAATAATAATAATAATGATAATTATAATAATAATAATTACAAACATAATTGAATAAAATGAATAACGAAATCATTTTGCTATAAAATATCGTCTGGTAAATGTGACAACTAATATAAGAACTCACATGACTACATACGTCATTAATAAATAACTATTTCTTTTTAAACTGGCTTCTTAATAACCTTATTTAAAGAATGGAATAGCAGTATGTTGCCAACGTTTTGACAGTGAAAGAGAAGAACGATATTAGACGGTTTTGTTTTAGCAGAATAGGCGTATCAAAACATCGCTAAAATCACCAAAAATTACATAAGAATTGTTTTGTTTGTTCACAAAATTCATATTTTATATTACGACTCTATGGTCTTACAGTGACAGAAAAGAGCGAAAATCAACAAGGGTTGTAAAATTCAACAAATATTTTATGTCTCAAATACAACGTGAACATTTTGTCTCCGGTTTTGTTTTAAGACTTGCTACTGTCAGAACAGTGAAATATTTACCCATTAACTGTATTCATTAAAAGATATGGAATGACCTGACCAGAGAGAAGATTTTGGTTACCCAACTTGTAACAGAAGGGATTGTTTTGTATCAAAAGGTTGATCTAATGGAACATCAAGCAGTGCATGTATACAGTAGAACTAAAGGAAAGCGAGCTTTTATCAACGACGTTGATCAAAACAATATTTATTTAGCTGACACATTTATCTGTTAAGCTGTCGACGAGGTCGCTGTTGCTGCACAAAGTAATCAATCAAATGGTATTGATCGCGGTGATTGTCTTCTTAGTACACATTTTCCTTATTTAAATTAGACTGACAAACGACAATAACTCATTGTCGTATATGAACAAGACTGAGATAATTTGGATTTAGAGGATTTACAAGTACTACCGTTTATATTTTTAAAACGGGGTCTTTATAAAAAACGTAAGGCCACCGAAGGTACCCGCCGACAAGCAATGGTCAGTAATATGTTCAGTTGTTGCTGGTTACTCATTAAGACAGCAAATACTTGGTTTTGCCCATCAAAATTCTTTCGAAGGTCACCGAGACATGAATAAAACTCAACATTGAATCTTGAATCATTGATATTGGCAGAACATTAAAAGTGATGCTTCTAAAACGTTTAGATCTTTTCACACTTGCTAAATTGAAGAAATCCCAATACGTATGTCTTAAATGCAATATTATTCTGCATTTGACAACCTTTTAGCATAGTAATGGCAGAACGTGTCAGCCTTTATTTAACACCAATTCAGGCAACCAATACGTACTGTCCATAATGTGTGCGTCCATACAATTTCCATAGTAGAAGCTTTGATACAGTTCTTAATAGACTTGATTTGCCTTTACAAATATGCCGAGTCTGATCAAGGGGCAAACTGTCTTGAATTGTCCAGAGAGTTATGCATTAATTAGGAGTCAAACACTTTAAGTCATCTGCCTATTACGCTGAAAAGTTTATAGACGTTAGAAATCTAAATTCGCCCATATTGCTTTGATAAGCGAAATGGTTTGACAAAGGTGTTAATTTTCTTTTGTTTGCCGTTATAAAATACGTTCAGAATCATTTGATTTTAAACCATTCAAACACGGTTTTGGACATACTGTCGGTGGACCATTCGTCTTATAAAGGGAAATCTCTTTCAAATTAAGCTCACTATTTCAGCTTCTTATATGTTTCTGATTTTGATTATAACTTGTCAATGTCTTGTTGCAAGAAGTAATAAGTAATCATCTCAGTCAAAACTGAAATTAAAGTATGAAAAAATACAAAGGAAATGAGTTTTCAGCCTGGTGATATAATGTTATCTCTCTTCCCCATACCAGGTTGTGTCCCATATATGGGCAAGAAAGACAATTAAATAATGAAAGCAGCCTAATGTTTATCAGAAAATGACACAATAGACAGTGGACATTTGTGAAAAGTTTAGGAGGCTAGAGCTACACAATGATCTGCGGCAAATTAAATTAGGAATAAGAATAACGCGTGAGACAAATAAAACGTGACAACATTAGTAGGTTAGCACAATGGGGGTTCTGGGTCACCTACCTCCATACTTGGGCTAGGTAAGCGACTCACCCGTCAATATATACAACTACGGTGTGGTTTTTGTTTTTGCTCATCTAGGTCTCTGCGTTCTAATGGATTTCTACTACTATGGGATCAGGCTCATTTTTGTGTGGATCAACCCAATGATTGATTATTGAGTCCGTTTTAGAGGGTATCAATATCATCTCTGACGTAACATTTAACATCAAAGAGACAATGTCCTTTCTTGTTGTATCATTGCATTTGGGAGTTCATATGGAGTAATATCGTATATGTCATTGTACTTACTGCCTCTAGTTATCGATGGTGGCGATATGACCGATGACAGGTATTTTGTCACCTTGGCGTTTTCATGAGATATCATTAGCGATGGTGAAGAAATACATTTTGGATACATGTCCGATGAATTATGTGATGTGTATCCCACTAGTTTCAACTTTGAACTTTCGAGGTTCCTTTTTATTAGCTTTGCAGTGGAAGGGGAGGTCTTGAGGAGAATTGCTATGATCGAAGTGATCTCGGTACTGATACAGAGCCGATTTTAGTGGTTTGCTTTTCATCGGTGAGAATTTCATAGATGAGGGAAGCAATATCGGTCATGACCAGCATGAGGATGGCGCCGAATTGGCCTTTGGTTAAACAATAATGAAACTAGACCATGTGCATTTTGAAAAGATTGCAAACGGACGCTCCAATGGGGATGGGATTGTCCAGCACAATATTGTTTTTTTCCGCATTCGACAGCGGCTAATTCTTCATCAAATATTTTCATACTAATGAGGAAATTGTGGGCACGCGATTACCGTCTCGTCGCACATCATTGACAATATCGATTGTTGGTGTCTGATGTTTTCCATGCGGACGTGAGTTCGTGACGATACAAATGAGCAAAGAAATAGTACATCTGTGAAGACTACTCCGTGAGTTTTAAGAATGATTTTCTGACGTTCGTATTGGAATTTGCATGTTTGTTTGTGTTGAATTTGTCGTAGGTTTTCATCCATGTTGACTAACGAAACTTGAGAGCGGGATGAACTTTTTTAAGAAAGAAACCAATCTGGACAGCCTTTTCACATAGTCAGTGATGCATTTTATGGTAGGTTTTTGGTTACCAGTCTTTCGCCTTGGTTTCTCCGAGTCCGAACTGGCTTTTTTGTTGTAGTTGTTCACAATAAAGCATGTCAGCGCCGAAGAAATAATCGCTGTGGTCATCCTGGAGATAGGATGAATATTCAACATCTACTTCGACGAAATTTTCTTTCGTCGTGATATCCGACTTGACTTTTTTTCAAGAATTGCTTTCCGGTGATCAACTGAAAATCTCCCCGGAACAGATTGTGACATAGCCAGCTAATTAAAGACCTGGTGCTAGGAAATACCAGAGTTGATTTAGTTGATAATGATTAAAGCACGTGTTTTCTGAAATGCTCGATCGCATCCGTGAATAAGAGGACAACAGTGTGTAGATAGAAATCGTGATAATCCATGAGAGTGTGGCATCCAAAGGTGTTCCGCACTTCAATTGTTCGTAGGTATTACACATCGGTGATGTCGGAGATACGTAAATTAGAATTAAAAAAAAGGCTTCATCAAATCTCGATCACGTATATATCTACTTGTAGGGATAAATTTCTTTTTGTAGTAGTTTTAATTTTATAGGATTGTCTTCATTGAGTTGAGCACGATGATTTTGAGCGTGTTCATCAAGTTATGATGACATGAACAATCGATAACGACATATAGCCTTCAGAATTGTTGGGGATGCATTTCAGTTTGTATCTCAACTCACCGAGAATTCGTTTTGACACGAAGATGACTGAGCACTGAGATGATGAAATGTCCTCGTACCCTCGTAGATTATCTGCGATTGACGGTAGGAAGTCTTGATCTGTGAATCGTATATTGCAATCCGCATGAGTTGATCCTCGATGTTGACCGGTGTCATGAGAATGCTCTCTGACCTTGTCATATTATGGCTAAAAGTAGTCTTCACAGATGTACTATTTCTTTGCTCATTTGTATCGTCACATTTGCGATAGTATGAGTGCAGTCATCTGTGTTGAATTTTTCCGCGTGTTGCAGATCCGTTTGGATATATCTACGAGTTGCTAAAAACAAAATGGAGCATGCAATCCTTATCTCGATGTTGTCGATACGGCAAAGACATACTTTTGTAGAGCAAAATGATTTATATCCAGGCTGGCACGGGACGTGTTATTGATCCATCTTACCTAAAGGGTGGCCTGTATCAGGTGAGGTTCATTGTCTTTTTTTCAAGGATGAATTCTATGTCAAACACTATATAAAAGGTATGCGTGTATTTTTATAGTGGTCTTCAAACTGTAGTTTTCCTTTGCATGGTATCTGAACAGTTTGTAGTTCTTGACAATAATACAGCAACACCTGGTAATGTACTTGCTTTTGTTGAGGAAAAACATTACACGCAACGGTAACAACGAAGTGGTTAAATTCATTACACGGATACAAGATCGACGATTTTAAATTTCATCCACGCGTCGATCCTCATTTGATTCGTGGCTTGACCAAAATTAACGTTGAGGGCGACTCCAATATTGATGGCCGTGTGTGTGCAAAGTTCTACATCCACGAAAGAATGTGCTGCAACAGATATTTTAGTCAACTCCGAGCTCAAGCACGTGCTAATCAATGTAAATAAATACTTACCGGTGCCTCAGTACGCTTTTGCGGTATGAGTGAAGTAGATAACTCTTTTGATGCTCGCGTTTTGTTAATACTTTGTTGTTGAATGGCTTGTACATTGATTTACGATCGAGTGATCATTTATAGGCTCAATCCTCACCAGAACAAATCAAGGACATTGAGCGGATTCGGCTACTGCATTGCTGACGATTTTATGGAAAACTGTTTTCATCATAGCAGATACGGATCACGTACGACTCGCGTAAGAACTGTTTTCGGAGAGGCATAATATCATCGTGTTCGACGATATTAATATCGATTGCTTAAACATGAACTACATCTGAGATTATTTTTCGTTCTCAAGAAACAAGCGCAGCAACAGCATTTATCTTACTTAGTCGTACTAGGGTGTGCTTAAATTCATAATACGAGAGACCATTGCAGCGTCAGCACAGACTGCTAAGCCACAGCGGACGTCTGGTTCCAGATATGGCCTTCGCTATGTGGATAATATCCCTGAATGATATCGAAAAGGCTTTGATGACTTTTACATCTCGGGTTAGAATATATACACACTTTTGAGCAGAGTTAGTTTAGAAAACGTCTGATGTACCACGTTGTTTGAAATGATATCTAGAATAAGAGGGGTAAGCAGTCCTTTCAATGAGATGTCACCGGGGATGGTTCAAGCCAATTCTCACTAAGCCCGATTAGGAGCAAACGACATACAATACGAACCAGGGTCCGTTGATGGACTTTCTTAAATCGACTCAGGAAATTCCGTCCAGATTACTGGAAGATCCGGAATGTGAAGTCACCGCGATGAAGAAATTGGTTGAAGCAGAACAATATAGAGAAGCCAGGAATACCGAACTGAACACAAGGAAACAGAAAAAAGAAACAGCAAAGTCACTCCAAATAATGGAAGACAGACAGATAAGAAAACGAAGCTTTAATGACACCGTAAAGAATTTCAGAAAACGTGTAGAGAGAGTTCTTATGCGTCGCGTCATTGCAAAATTCCAAGTAAAATTAAAACGTCAGCTGTGAAAGATCTTTCAACGCTCGCAGATGTGCATAACCCATCACGCATCCATTGTCAAGGCCCAGTCATCGCTGTCGCAAGAGACGATATCCGATCGGCAGGTCTCGTTCACATGAGTGATTACAACTGGTGCAACGATCATTTAAAATATATCATGACGGTCATCGATGTGTTCAGTAAATATGCATGGACAGATCCTCTGAATAATACAAAAACAAATGCTTTGAAGCGTTTGATAAAATAGTAGGTGAACAAATGTCCAATTAAATATGGACAGATAACGGTAGCGAAAATTGTAGCAAAAGCATCTCAGAATGGCTTCAACAGAGTAATATATATGTATATAATCCAGTCAATGCGACCGTCGTTGAGCGATGTAACATAACTCTGAAACATCGCATGTGGATGATATTGGCCAGCAATAACCCAAAACGATACTGAGATTTTTTGCCAGCATGTTTCAATCCAAATTTAAAGTAGGTGAGCACATCATAATTAGCAGATAAAAACCTACCTTGGACAAGGTTACACCACTAACCTAATCGAAGAAGGTTTCGTCGTAAATACCGTTTGAAAAAATAATCACAGCTACCTAACCGCCCAAAGATTCCCCCATAGCCTCTAAGGCTCTTTTTACAGGAAAGAATTACAACAAACGTAATCTCTTCAGAGTAACAAAGATAATCTCCACCATAGGAAAAAGATTGATCTTTACATGTTTTGGTTATCTTGAACAATTCAACTCCTGAATCTCAATGGAATCACTGAAACCATTCTCTCATTAGACCCCAACACCTACGTAATAATCTTATATGCCTCGCCCATACTCCGCATGCTCGCGAATTTCAAAAACTGAATACGGATAAACTTACAAATCATGTTGTCTTTGCTCATAGCAGACCTCCCTACTGTAGAACATCTTGCTACAACCACGGTCAAAGCATTTTGATAAATACATGAATAAATAGCCTAAAATGGATTTTACTGGAAAGAAACAAGCTACTGAATGAGAACGTTTTAAGGCAAATATTTATTTAAATTGAAGTATTTTGTATATATAATTATTCAAAGAACAACTGAAAGTGGTTAATGATGGGTTACAAAACTCCATGTAACAAATCTTTTTGTAACTGAATTCTACAGATATCAAAGGGTACGTCGTGGAAGTCTAAGACCAACACCGTGTTTACCATGTTGTGTTGAACTTAGAGGAGAACCACAGTTGCGTCTGCGTTGTGGTGGTAAAAAAAAATGCAGAGAGCTGAGGCGAAGTTATGATTTAATACAATAACATGTGCAATGAAAATGTTATAAGAAACGATGAAGATTATTTAGCTAACTTTGTAAATAACAATTTAGACAAGTAATATTATATATAAATGGAACAACAAGAATTTGTGAGATATACTGTCATCAAAAATTATGAAACATCCCGTGATGGTATTATTTGAAACGTGCTTTTACACAGAGCGATAACCACAAAATTGGAAATATTGGAAAATATGAAACAATTACAAGGAGGCTGATTAGGTCTGTAAATACAGTGAATGGTGACGAAATGATACTTAAATGAATGTACGCATCCTGCAAATATTTTGATATTACCCCTTGTTTGGTTCGGTACGTGGCACAAAATGTTTACAAATTGGTGTTTTCGAAAATAACTTTTCAGTATTGTTAAGAGAGATAAATTTCAAGCCAAGCTATATCCGGTTAAGTATTTATTGTTTTATATTACTAACTATTTATTTGTTTCACAAATTGTTATTTTGAAGCTTATATAGTTTTGAGCGTCCGAGTTCTTATATAATATGTTATTTCGGACTTACTTCCCCCCTCCCCTCCCAACATAAATAAGATCTAGCAGTTATTGTTTAGTTCTGAAGCGCTGAAACTACTGGAATTACTAGTTAATATATTTTCCTAAGTTTGTTCAGTCACAAAAATGTCGAAATATATTTTTAACGAAATTACAGTAGTATTAAGGGAGATAACTCTATTTTCTCGGTTGAACAAACAAGTAGTTACCTCGCATTTTAACGTTCATGATCTAATAACTCTAGCATATCATTCTCCGGCTGATGTATTACTAAAAAAAATGAGGACATTAGTTTTTTTTGTCATCGTAATTAATTAAGTAACCATCTGTGTGATTAATGAATATCAGTGAAGTAACATAATTGTAAAGCAGATCAAAATAGCGGAAGGATATTTATGATTTCTAACTTACAAACGAAATCAAGACATAACACGCCGTTCCATGTACAATACAGCTAGTTTAGATCTGTAATACAAGAGTACACATGCATTTTAAGTCATATCAAAATGTATACGCACAATTTTTACCGCCCTGAGAAGACATTCGATACCTATTAATCTGAGTAGACTTACAAATTTAGTGCTTTTAGTAGCATGATTATTACAAATAACGTTGAATCGTCTAATGACAGCATCAGACTAAAGCTTACAAAAGCATAGGCTTCATGGTTATAATTATTAAAGTAACATAATAATAATAATAATAATAATAATGATAATAATAATAATAACAACAACAACAACACCAAGTACAAGAACAAAACGATGAAGAAGACAAAAACTCTTGTAATATGCATTGATTATTGTATCCTTTTCTTTTTCTGGCTACTAGTTGTATATATCTTACATCCACGCCCCCTGTTGACAGGAAACAATCGCTGACACGAGTCAAGAAGAGTGTTTACATTAATTTGATGACGGATCTATATATAAAAAAAATGTAGTTAAAGGCGTATTAATATATAATATTTCAGACACTCCATTTAGTTTGTTACGCATTTATTATGTTTAGGAATCATAGTTCAGGCACTAATAGCACTGAATTGTTTAGAACTAAAACCGATTTGAATTGTACAGATTTATGGACGACCGAACATTATTTTGTCAATGTATGCATTTTTCTGTCGTTAGCGTTACACACATTGATATTATTGTACGTTTTAAATATATTGAAGATTACCGTCAAACAATTGAGCATAAAGAGCACTCTATGTTATTGGCAATGGACTGATTTCCTCGTTGCAAAACTGAAAAATAAAAAAGAACGCCGAGGAATGTTACAGTGAAAAAGAACATAGTATTCCCTATTGGGGGGTGGGGGGGGGCGATATAATCCGAGTAATGTTACAAAGATAAAGAACACAGCTGAGTTCATGGAACTTCAGGAACATTACCCAAAATATTGAAAAGCCATTATAGCAATTTAGATGGTCAGACTAACGAGCGTGATACATTAATTTATGTTTAAATTATTCCCCACTCGCCCATATATTTCGTCTATATTACAATTCGGTTAATTTAAATCTAAATTGTCCCACATGAGTATATACCTCTGAGTAAAACAAGTCCAAAGCAGTATTACTTTAAAACCATTACTGACAACCTTAATAAAAATGTGCATTTAGGAATAGGTGAGGCATGAAATGAATGCAACTAATGTTGTTATCACATAGCAACCGTAAACCATCTTGAAAAATAAACGTGTTAAATATTTCATCCAGGTAGCGTCAAGTCGAGAAGTAAAACTTCATAAAATGCTTGACATAACCTTTCAAAAAATGTAAAGAACACGAACAATGTAATAGTTTGGAAAAAACCTAAAGCCTTGAATACATCAAATCCGTTGACAAAATCTAGTTCAGCACAGCTATCATAATAGGGTAGGACAAAATCAATGCATTTTTAAAACTTTTATACTGAAACACTTTGGGTAATCTTGAAAGGAAGAAATCCGATACGATTCAAATATGTTCATCGGACTGCATCTTTAATTAAAACAAAATAGCTACAATACATCTTTTTAATCCATTGTGACATACATGAAGTAAAGGATGAAAACGTTCAAAGCAATATGCATGTTGTGCAGACGATTTACGCATTTGGCAGGACTAATATAATGTGATTATTGCCAAATCTCCATTTAGTCTTATGCCTTACAAAGTAAATACTTTCCATAGTATATTCCCTTTAGTAATAACACTAACCTCCTAATGCTGAGCGCCAAGCGTGTTAGTGCCAGTTGTGTATGTCTTTTGAATAACTCGCCCGGGGATCGAACCTACGACCTCCCTCTTCTGCGGCGGTCGAGTATAAACACTAGGCCACTTGAGCGGTTACTGCAGTTGATTAATAATTCAGTAATAATTGATAAAGTATTATGCAATACTCTTTTCCTAATCATCTTTAAACTATCACAATACTTCCAAACGTGATCATCTTTGCAATGCCTTCTGTTACCATAAAACAGAAAGAATTTTTGTGTTCATTTATTTGTGGTAGGTTCGTCGATTAAAAGCGTTTAGCGGTATCAGGTTTCTTCCATTCAATATAACTCAAACTAACTTTAGAAGACATGTATTTAAAGATTAATATTTTCAAAGTAAGATTTTGCTTCCAACTCCAATCTGATTTTCTCAATGCAATATTTTAATTATATATTGACCATTGCAATATATTTGAATATTGATGGCGTCCATAATTAGTTTCTTCATTGTCACTAATTTGTTTCAGAGATTTCTTTCTTCTCAGTTAGCAGTGAATTGCTAAAGGGTTCAATACGCTCCATGTTGACAGGAAACCCTCGCTGACACAAGTCAAGAAGAGTGTTTACATTAATTTGATGTCGGATATGTTTGTCGTTAGCGTTACACACATTGATATTATTGTACCTTTTAAATATAATGAAGATTTCCGTCAATCAATTGAGCATATAGAGCACTCCATTTTATTGGCAATAGCCTGATTTCCTTGTTGCAAAACTGAAGAAAAAGAGAACGCAGAGGAATATAACAAACAACAGCAGTTTAGAGCTCATATTGTCACGAGTTATTCTTGAAACCTCATTACTAAATACATGTCTTTAATTTGGTCTACCGAACAAAATCCTTTGATAAAATTAAATAGGTATATTTAAGATTGGTATAAATTGAAATTATCCAAATATGACTTACTTTAGACCTGAGTCATTATATTACTTCATCATGTTTGATATTTGTGAAGTTTCTTTTCTTGATACGCAATACAATTTTGATATGGCTTCTCTTTTCTAAACATTTGTGTTGCGTGTATATAATAGTAATAGCATCAACGCTAATAGCAAGATATTATTATTGTTATTGTTCTTCTTCTTCTTCTTCTTCTTCTTCTTATTATTATAAGGTACCAATTTTAGTAACTTGCTTCAGAAACTAAGGCTATGTACTACCTTTTTCTACCTTTCCTGTAATTGACACATGAAAATTGTATCTAACCCTTACATCTTGAATCTTGATTACTACTTGAGAGAAAACTCCAGGCGCATTGTACATCAAAGATATTCATACCAGCATGATATTAAGCGTTAGGTTTGCGCTTAAAGGTAAGCAATCTAGTATCCCAGTTTGTTCTAAGATTTCGAGTTTTTTCCCTTGCACAATTATGCCTATTAATGGTAATTCTTCATCAAGTCTTTATGCATATGCGTGATCTTGATGCAAAAATATTGTATATTCAGCTTGGGTCCTGCAATATTCCTGTCATGAATATCAACCATGCTGCCTTCATATAGTCTATACATTAATTGTAGGATTGTTGTTGTTGTTATTATTATTACTATTATTATTTTTATTATTATTATTTTTATTATTATTATTATTCTTATAGTTGTGGGTTTTTTTTTTCTTTCTGTTCTTCCTGATAGTATTAAAGCTTGATTAGATTTATAGGGATATAACAGTTATATAAATATACATTATAATAACAAAGCAATGTTTTCAGATAGAATCGAAAATATTATTACAAGGGTGTTGCTTGCCTTAAAAAATCACGTTTATCGTCCGTATCTTGATTATTTTTCAGACTTCTCAGAGTTGTATACATTTTTGACACTATTTTTGATGTATAAGGCACAATTTCAGTTTGGTACAATATCCACTGTCTTCACTCACTCACAAAGATCAAAGGTATCGACATTATTCATACGGAATAACGGTATGACATCTCTGTTCGATGAATGCTATGAAGTGTCAAAAATATAAATTCTTACAGCAAGGACGCCATTCACAATCAACTATTGCATGCACTGACAACCTGACAACCAACAGGACGACAATGACCGCAATAATGGTATAACTGTTTCTGTTATTATTTCCCAAAAACAAATACGTATGTTCTAATGCTTTACGAGTTTTGACATTTTCAGACCTTTTGTTAGGATCATGTAACCAATTATGTAGTTTGAAAGTGTGCCATATAATATTTACATACACTGTAGTGTATAAATACAACTTACTTGCAGTAAACGGTATTAAAATGTATGTTTTGTATTAATGTATTAAATATGCAGCAACTAGATGTACACTATAACATGACACTATTAAACATATATTGCAGTTAAACGCATCATTCTAGTTATCGTGGAATAATAAATAGTTCATACTGTTTCCAAGTCAATTTAAATGCTTCATTCCTTTCAAATTTTATTGAAATATATCGTTCCAGATTATAATGATTTTTAATTTCAAGCCATCCACTCTAGATCTGTGGAATAACTATTTTGTATCTCCTTTCAATTTACATAAATAAATGTATTATCTGACTAAAAGAAAGCAAAAATGAAATGGTCGTTCATATTCCATCTCTATTTATATATCTCATTATAACAGGTTTTGCATTGGCAGAGTATCTTTGTTCACTTATTTTTGAATACAAAGGATCACTTCATTCCACAGCTTGATTATCACATTACATTATCTAAACAAAGGCTATATTGTTTCCAGGGCATTTTAATCTAAATACATTTATTTTATACAGAAAATAATTCATTAATAAACTTTTATGAGTAATACGAAATTAAAACCACTGTGATTTTGAGTTTCTTGTTATTTTAAAATCGTTTGCATACATGCCGAGCCATATTTTCCTTATTGTTATTGAAAATTTCATTACATTTATTTTCACTAATTTAACACTTTTTTAAAAGCAAATTTTAATGGTCTTTGCATGATTTATTTTTTTTACGAAATACAGTTTCTAACAGGAAAACGATAAATGGTCTGACCAGTATTGATTATTTATCTACCCCCTGTAAGTGTGTATACAAGGACTTTACACACTCAAGTATCATTTGAAAGGCAAGGAAATTAGTATAGAGACCATATTTCTATTTTCTAGATGGCAAAATTATCTGGTTGGATTCTCAACCGATTATTTCTATTTACCTCTGGATCTAATAATACTTCCTCGAATCTTTTCTTTTCTTAAACTTTAAAACTTTTTCTTGCTAGACTCCAATTATTCTGAATCATAGAGATTTTTTTAATCATTCTCTATGCACTGTATTTGCTGCACACAATTTATTTCCTGTTCTAAATTACATTTATTTTATATGAAGCATACAAAATAGTTGTTCCGTGGATTTCCATCAGCATCGTATATATAAATAAAGAATCTGATATAGTCAGTTTTAGATCTGAATTCAGTGCATTGTTTATATCCCCATTATAATCAGTTGCAGCATCTTGTAATTTTATTCTTTTTATGCATTTGTGTTAATTTAATCAATACAGATGTTATTGAATAGAAATTAGTTATTAACAAACCTTTTCCTCCGATGAAATCACTTAAATTTTATAAAAAAAACAATGTTACCATGGAGACCTATAACTTGGTTCAATTGTCACTTTGAGATTCTCACACAAACAAGAAACCCAATCTTGCTTGATTTAGATGACTTTTTCGTCTCCATGTGTATCTTTTTAATCCTGCATTTAGTACAATAAATCGATCCCAAAGACCAAACGTTTGGTTTTTATTTAATAATGCATTGCTAGCATTATGGTTTATTTACATAATTATATTAATGTAATTCTGAAACTTGAACAGAGTTAACGTCCCCACATATCATAACACTCATTTTTATATTCATATATATAATATCATTTGTGTTATTTTACAATTCCTTGAAATCATTATTTTGGCCCAAATACACTAATTAATGTGAAGACAATGAGGAAGAATATTTCAAAAGTAAAAATAAACATGAACCTCAGTACTGGTTTAATAATGTACATATTGTTTGAAACTATTGCTGTTATGTTTACAATTTATAATTAAGTATGCATTTGTTTCAATTATAATAATATTTTTTATAAGTTGATACTTTAATACATAACAAGATATGTATCATAAAATAATTATGAAGTTCGTACATTTTATATAAATTACATAATACAAACATCAGACAGCTCAATCATCACAAAATACGGAACAATTTAGAAAGATCGAAATTTTCGCTTTATTTTTTTTCTCCTAACATTATGTAGTTTTGGTGCTCTAGAAATTCTGACATTTTCAAACTTTTTGTTAAGATGATCGAACCAGTTTTCAAGTTTATAAGTGTGCCATACATATTTATAAGCAATATATAAGTACAACTTACCTGCAGTAAACGGTATTAATAAAATGCATGGTTTGTATTCATTGGTGATATATTTCTGATATTTTCAGGTCCATAATCTTTGTCAATTTCGTCTAGCATATTTCCCTCTCTCCATTATCATTTCATTTAAGAAGACTTACCCAGCGCAAGAAGGATATGTATTACGGTTGTCAGCGGATTATTCAGTCACTTCAATTGCTATAAGTGAAGCGAATCAATTATAGGTAAGCCATTATCTAATAATATTTTGGACATAATTTTTTTAATAATTGTCCAGCTGAGTTTTCAAACAAATATTGGCTACGATTTTCATAGTATTCATTCTGTTGGACCCCCGATTGGCCGAGTGGTCTAAAGTGCTTTCCGTTACGGATTACTGCTATTTCACTTCTATACGCGTGGGTTCGAGTCTCCGGTTTGGCAAATGTGGGTATATGAGAAAGCTTGCCAGGGATCGTTGGTTCTTTTTAGGGTTTTTCCGGGTTCTTCATCCCCCATTAATACTGGACGCCATTTTTCGGCCTATCATGTGCTGAAAAATGGCGTTAAACCCTACATCAAGAATCAACATTTATTCTGTTTCTATCAATCATGCATCTAATTATTTTGAGTACTTCAAATGCCGATTTTCTCAGACCATTCCTCAACCTAATATAGAGAACGTGAGCCGGAATTTTCTTTTTATCTCCGGATCTAACAGTCACAATTAGAGGCGGGATATACCGGTAAGAAGGTGCATTGATTACATTATAAGATGTATTACACGTAATGTCATCGCAATCCGAGAAATTAAAGGGTTATTCTCCAAATGAATCATATGTATTATTAAATAAATTGACGTGAAGCAAGCTTTATACAGTACATCATTATGTTGAAGTGAAAGCAGTATATCTCTTCTTTGAAAATCGCAATCACGAACAACAAGGGAAACAGTTTTTCTGGTACAACAGTAAGCAAAGACAACATTTTTAGAAAAATGGTTCCAATCTTTAATTCTTGATGATCCATTTAAAAACTAGGATCATTTTTATTCTTTTTTTATATCTTCTCTTTCTGTTAAAATTATAACATTGGAGTAGTACCGTGGCTTCGAGAGTTTTTCAGTTATGTCCACCCCATACCATTTCAAATATTCAAAGCTACCGTATCAAGAACAAAAGGGTCGGTCATTGAAACCCTGTGTATTTTCACGAAAATCGAGCGAGATTTGTTGAACATTATCCGTAATCACTCGGAATCCGAAGGCGCGACGTCAGAAGAGCAAATCTGCCTCACAAGTACTTCAACAGTTTAGCATTTCTGCTTTTTCCCGGTTTAAAAACCAAACTTATCTAATATTTGTATTGGTATAGCATCCAGAACCTATCTTAAATGCTGCCATATTTTCAAAACATAATTTCAAATTACAATACTATTTCAGACACCAACCTTTGGCAATATAATCATACGAGAACTCCCGAACCTTAAATGCAGGACTCAGGGTTCATATTCGCGCTTCACTAACTACCTCAAAGGTAGGTTAATAAGGAATCAATTAACTGCGAGAACACCGCGTTTGAATAAAAATCACTCATACGGTCCATAGTAACAGTTGTCAGAAGAGGTCGCCTGGAAATGAGTTATAGATCATCACTTTATGGACAATGTTATTACCTATCGTCATTGTCGATACTTTGTTGTTCTTTTATCATTCTGAATCTAATTCGGTCCTCTTTTAAAATGTCAAAATGGTACCAATTATTTCTTCATACTCAGCTGAAACAGGCAGTCCACACTCAATTCTTTACGTGTTAACGTGCAATAAAAGCATCCAATACGATTCCTTTCTTCGCATAAAGGATCTCACTTTGATCGTTTTGAAACATATCACTTTTCTCTCACAAAAGCAAGACTTGGGCACTTTTTAGCCAATAAGCAATATAAAGAAATGCAAATCTGTATGCGTACAAATTGAATAATTGTATTATTCGAGAATGAAAAAACCGCTCCGGTGGCCTAGTGGTTAGAGCGTCCGCCGCGGAAGCGGGAGGTCGTGGGTTCGATCCCCGGCCGAGTCATACCAAAGACTTACACAAATGGTACTAACAGCTGCCTCGCTTGACGTTCAGCATTAAGAGGTTAGTGTTAGGACTGGTCTGCCTGGTGTCAGGATAATGTGACTGGGCGGGACATCATGCTACATGTCTGCGGCATGATGTCCCAGTGGTAGACATCACTATAAACTGCCTCACTGCAGACATCGTAGCGATATGACTGAAAAATTGTTAAAGCTACGTTAAAAATCCTAAACAAACAAACAAACAAACGAGAATGAAAATATCGTATGTTTAACCAGTAAATGTAATTCCGTCCTGTAAATATAAAAGGTGTACGTTCAACACAATTTTCAACCCTACATAAATAACCTTCGTTTAAGGCAAAAAGCATAGACTGTAAATCTGTAAACTGTACTATTATACTTACACCTCATATACACTATATATATATACATACATACATACATACATACATACATACATACCTACCTACCTACCTACCTACCTATACATCTCTCTTGAATGTATAGTTATTGCCGTCGTTCAGGTATAATGTATATAGTGGGATAAGTCCGATGCAAGTGCTACATTTATTTCTAAATATTTTTTATGAATTACATATAATTCAAATTAATAAAACTTTTCTTCCAGTTTTATACTAGACATTCTTTCCTACATTATTTTCTTGCAGAAATAAATATCAGCAATTGTGTCCTTGTTCAGCTGATAGTGACCAAGACCATAAGATTTTGTCCATCCAAATTTCGACAAGGAAATACATTATAACTCCCGCTTTAGACGTTCTGGATATCGACTGTTAGAATTACAGAGCTCCCATACACTCCTATTGCAATATGATCGATAGAAAAATCGACGTAATATTGCACAGTTTTATAAATATTTACGATATATTATTTTTATTTTCGCGCAATTAAGCTTCTCAGAGAAAAATGGTGGACGTAAACAATGCATGGAGGTATTCCTGACTCAAGCTTCTGATTGGTAATCGATTTACAATTGTCGATAGGTCAGTAAAATTCAAGGTTCAATTGCATTCATGTGTATAAGTCTGTTGATCGCCATATTAACCGAAACGCTACTTGTTTTGCCATGACAAATCATAATGGCTGATCGACCATTATAAAGCCTCTTCATGGTGAATACTTCTTTATATCTTTATAAAGTTTATTGTGAAAATGATTGTAATACAACGAAAACATGCCTTGATTGGTATAATGTTCATCGTTTTAATAACAGTATATTATAAAGATTTTACTCCAAAAGCTGTCTTAAAGACACAGCGTAGAAAGCCGAGGCCTAGATATGAATGCGTACATAGATGAATGTTTGGATGATAAAGATCGTGAAGATATACTTCACCAGGAATTGTTACCAGAAGTTGATATTTATTTGAGAATATATAATAAAGCTGTTATTTATTATCAACAGATGTTGCTGCCCAGTATGCTTTTTTTTTGGAAGGGAAATATATCACTTTTACTTGTACTAGATGGGGAAAGTATAGATGATCGAAAAATTGGAACAATTCTTCAAAAGGAATATCCGTACCCTAAAGTCTGCTTTCAAGGCGCAATAGACCCTGAAATTTATCATGGTATAGGCCATGAAAGAATGCAGAGAGACTTCTTTTATCCTGAAAAATTTACATCCAGAAAATATGTGGGATTTATAGACACTGATACAGTTTTTGTTACAATGTTAACAAGGAATCTATTCTTTGAAAACGGAAAACCGATTGTAATCGGTGTTTATGGCCCTGCATCAGACCCATTTTGGAGCAGCATGGCGGAATTGACAGCCGATATGTTCCATTCGAAGGAAGTTGTAAAATGCATGGGTTACTTCCCTGTGATCATCCAAGTGGAACACATCATACAACTTAGGGGTTATTTAGAGGCTTTACACCAAAAACCATTCGACGAAATTTATAAGGAGTATTCTAAAAACAACTTTCCACAATTTAATATCATGTGTCAATACATTTGGAAATTTCATAGAAACGAATATGCTTTTTACTTTCATAGAAGAATAGCACATTGGAATGGAGAGGGAAATTCACCCGGGCGGGAACATCCCTCATTCTATGATGTCATAATAACCCCTGAACAGACGATACCAAGAATAAGGGCATCAATTCATTACCGACACATTACAACAGGCAAATGGAAACAAAACGTTACTCTCAGAAATATTCTAAGGACTGGGGTATGTTTCTCTGGAGGATTTGATCAATGTCCTGACGTATGTCGGGGTTTAAACAGAACAGCTTTACATAGAGAACTGTTTTTATTTGAACTAAGTAACTGGACGTGGGATGATCGATGCATCGAAGAACAAAATAAGCATTATAGTTTTGTTAAGAATATTTCAGACAAAGACACGGCTGAAGTTATCAATAAAGCATGTGACGAGGTCAATTATCTGACATTCAATGTAATGGAGAAGGATTGAGACTACAAATCGTATCCAAAAACATATTTTTTTTTATTCACACGGATATTATTCATTGTTGTTCTATAACACAATATATATTATTCTGATTTATAAAAGCTGAATCTCACATTTGGTAAATTTTTGAAAGTTTTTCAGTATAAACAATAAGTATAATTCTGATTGAAATTATCGATTTCATCGGTAGTCTCCATTTCGATAAATCTCAACTCTTTCAAACGAAATACAATTTTTTTCCCAGCAGTTGTTTTCTCCCTTCATTCCATCTTCTGCCAAGCAGGACTAGCAACTCAGCAATTGTGTAAATGAACGAGAGTTGTTGCATGAATTAGTTAAATAAACTCTCTATTTAGTTTCATTTTGAGTAAAATCATTATTTCTTCTTGTATTTAATCTATTCATTTCCAAAAGTAGTTAGTATCATGATTTTTTATATTCCAGTAGTGGTTGTGTGGGTAAAGTACTTATAACAATACTTGAATTAATTCTTTTCGACCTCAAACTATCTCACATATACATGAAATCAAAACAGATTTTTTTTTAAAGACGAATCATCTCAAGAGATAAAGAAATGAACAACAGACATCTAGGGAAGAATCGCAAAAGGCGGGTAATCCAAATACAGAAAATACAGTCCAAATACTTTTCTTTGACTAGCTTCAGTAAGTACTAAATCCATACTAGAAGTTGTTGTAGTAGTGGTATTAAGAGTGGTAGTAATAGTAGTGATATTAAGAGTGGTAGTAATAGTAGGGGTAGAAAAGAGTGGTAGTAATAATAGTGGTAGTAAGAGTGGTAGTAATAGTAGTGGTAGTAAGAGTGGTAGTATTAGTAGTGGTACTAAGAGTGGTAGTAATAGTAGTGGTACTAAGAGTGGTAGTAATAGTAGTGGTAGTAAGAGTGTTAGTATTAGTAGTTGTAGTAAGAGTGGTAGTAATAGTAGTTGTAGTAAGAGTGGTAGTAATAGTAGTGGTAGTAAGAGTGGTAGTAAGAGTGGTAGTAATAGTAGTGGTAGTAAGAGTGGTAGTAATAGTAGTGGTAGTAAGAGTGGTAGTAATAGTAGTGGTAGAAAGAGTGGTAGTAATAGTAGTGGTAGTAAGAGCGATATAAAAAACCATAATAGTTAAATATAAAATGGTAAGATGTTGGTGACAGGAAAATATGAAGCTTCCCAATCAACGGGAGATGTAAATGGTGTATGTTGATGATGAGATGTTGTAAATAAGAGGTGATATTTGCATTAGATACAAATATTCTAGGTGATGGCATACAAGCTATAGTTTAAAATAGAGATTTACTCCCTTTAGGAAATCTAAAATACAAGTGATTTGTATTGTATTTTTAAATAGAGATTTACTTCCTTTAGGAAATCTAAAATACAAGTGATTTGTATTGTATCAAAAAGTTCCTTCATGTCATGTACATTATAGTATTTAACACGCGTAGGTTGCAGGTCGGAACACTCGGTCATAAAGTGTTTAACAGTGAATGGCTCATTGCAAGAAACGCACTCTGGTGGATCTTTACCTTTTAGTATGTGGGAGTGGGTAATGTATGTATGACCGATTATGATTCTTGCAATGACAACCTCCTCCCTATGGATAGTTCTGTAGGAAGGAGTCCATTCTCCCAGGGATGGTTTGATGGAATGAAGTTTGTTATTTACTGCATCATTCCATGACGTCTGCCACTTCTGACGTAGGTACTTTTTGATACAAGGTTTAACATCAGTAAACAGTAATTTAAAATCCGATGGTTCTTGGGATAGAGCCATCTTAGCAGCCCGGTCTGCTTCTTCATTACCTCTAATACCAATATGGCTAGGTAGCCAACAGTATACTATATTGTAGGAGGTACTAAGCTCCGAGTTTTTGACGAGAATATCGACTAGTAATGGATTATCCAGTTTTCTATGGTGTAGCGACTGAAGTACTGAGAGCAAGTCACAGAAAATAATGCTATTTAAAATGCGTTTTTGTTCAATAAATTTCAGAGCAAGGTCTATAGCTCTGATTTCCGCTGAAAATATGGACGCATCGTTTGGCAAGCACACTCTGGTTATGTGCTTGCCACTAACGAAGGCTGCAGAAGCCTTGTCATCAACTTTTGATCCATCAGTAAACAAATTTGTGTAGTTTTTAAAATCGTTGAGGAGTTCATGATAAGAGTTCTGCAAAATGGCAGGATTTGTCCCAGATTCTCTCCCATCGTGCAACGTAAAAATCACTTTGGGTTGCTTAAGGAACCAAGGTGGTGTTTAAGAGACAACCGTGTTCTGATCTGTAGGGAGATTAATTTTGATGGTGTCAAAACTGGATGATATTCTGATGCCAAATGAAGGTATGGCATTTGGTTTGTTTTCGTATAAAGCTTTGTATTTTGGTTGAAAAACAGCCGAAAAAGCAGGGTTCAGAGTGTTTGAGCTTAACGTAAGAGCGTACTGTATAGAAAGCATTTCTCTGCTGTTCGATAAAGGTGGTTCATTCGCTTCCGCGAGAAGGCTTTCGCATGGAGATATCTTGAATGCTCCTAGAGCAAGTCTTATTCCCTGATGATGAATTGGGTCAAGCAAATGAGACTTCCTAGCTGAACCATAAACAATGCATCCATAGTCTAGTATAGAACATATAAATGTTCTATACAAATTGAGGAGGACTTTTTTATCAGCACCCTAGTCAGTGTGCGCAATTACGTTTAGTAAATTTAAAGCTTTTAAGCATTTAGCTTTTAAATTCTTGATGTGTGGTATAAAAGTTAGTTTTCTGTCGAAGATAATACCCAAAAACTTTGTTTCGTCAACAACTGGAATAAGTGTCCCATCCAGCGTGAGTTTAGGGTCATCATGATGTCTTCGCAATTGACAGAAATGCGTGCATACTGTTTTCGATTTAGAAAATTTGAAATCGTTATTACTGGCCCAATTGTGGATCTTATTGATATTTTGTTGAAGTTGCCTTTCAATTGTATGCATGTGCTTTGACCGATAACAAAGTAAAAAATTGTCTACATATAAAAAGCAGCCACACCGGGAGTTAAGAACTTGGTGATGCTATTGATTTTGATATTAAATAGCGTCACAGATAAAATACTGCCCTGGGGCACACCCATCTCTTGCTGGTGCATATCGGAGAGGGTAGAGCCCACTCGTACTTTGAATTCTCTGTCGGAGATAAAATTGGAGATGAAAGAGGGCAGACGGCCTTTTAGACCTAGATCGTGCAGGTCATTTAGTATCCCATACTTACATGTTGTATCATAGGCCTTTTCTAAATCAAAGAAGACTGCTACTAAATGTTCCTTCTTGATAAATGCATCGCGAATACATGTTTCGATTCTAACCAGATGATCGTTAGTACTACGACCAGAACGGAAGCCACTTTGGAAAGGAGATATTAAATTGTTACTTTCCAAGTACCATACAAGCCAAGAATTAATCATTCGTTCAATTGTTTTGCATACGCAGTTTGTCAATGCAATAGGCCGATAGCTGTTAGGATCTTCGTTATCTTTGCCTGGTTTGGGAATCGGTATCACTGTTGCTTCTTTCCAGCTCTTAGGTACATTACCAGCTATCCATAAATCATTAAAGATTTTAAGAAGCAATGTCAGAGAGGATTCTGGGAGGTGTTTCAAGAACTGGTAATGTACTTCGTCAGGCCCAGCGGATGTATCATGGGCCTTGTCTAATGCCTCCTTAAGCTCCAATAAAGAAAACAGCTGGTTATAATTTTCAGTGTTGTTCGATGTAAATTTTAAACGTGACTTTTCCTTTTGAGATTTTAATCTTCTAGAGGCATCTGAATGATTAGATGATGATGCGTTTTTCGAAAAACTATCGGCAAGAATATTTGCTATGTCACGCTTCGAACTGAAATTTATATTATTTATTTTAGGTGTCGAATAGAATTGTGTTTACTCTTTCCATTTATTTTTCGAATAGTATCCCAAACTTGTTTCATTGAGGAACGAGAGTTTACAGAAGACATATATTTCTTCCAGGATGCACGTTTACATTCTTTGATTGTGCGTCGAGTTTTAGCGCGGGCAATACGATATTTATTAAAGTTTTCGGGCGTTGGACGATTGTTAAATGTTTTTAATGCTTCTCGGCGTTGTCTAATGGCTTCTTTGCATTCCTTGGTTACCCAAGGTTTTCGTGATCTCTTACTGTTCCTTGAGGACATGGGAACGGATTCATCTGCAATTGAAATTAAAACGAAGGTAAATTGCTGTATGGGATTAACAGCATTGAATACTGTATCACTATTTAGTCTAGTTTTACATAGTGTTTGAAACATACACCCACAGTCGGCCTTCTTTATATTCCATTGTAAAATTGCATCATCAATTTTAGTGTTATGTTCAAGAGTGATTGGAAAGTGATCACTGCTGTGAAGGTTATCATCGACCTTCCATTCATAGTCCAAAAGCAGAGAGGGAGAGCAAATTGTCAAATCTATGCATGTGTACGTACCCGTTCCTGGGTGTAAATATGTTGGTGAATTAATGTTATATAGACACAGATCGTGTCTAAAAATGACATATTCTACTTTATGGCCTCTGTCGTTTATGTGATTTGATCCCCATAAAATGTTATGGGCATTAAAATCCCCGAGTAAAACGAAGGGCGCGGGAAGTTGTTCAACAAGATTGTCTAATTCCTTTTGTACTAGGTTGGTGTTTGGTGGTAAGTAAATGGAACAAAGAGTAATCACTCGATGTAGAGTGACACTTACAGCAATTTCTTGTAAATTTGTGTTTAAAGGAATGACTCTGTGAGGGGCTCTATTGTTCACAGCAATAGAGACTCCTCCGGAGGCCCTGTCAGCGTTTTGTCAGTACGCGTTCAACAGGGAAAAGCTTTTTAAAGTAATTTTATCTGTCTTTTTCAGGAATGTTTCCTGTAAATATAGTACAGCAGGATCGTGTTCACTTAAAAGCAGAAGAATATCATTGCAATTTTCTTTAAGTCCTCGACAATTCCATTGTATGATGGTGTTCTTCATATGCTGGAGATTCTGGAGCTAGGTTAGACTATTCGCGAAGGAAGTATGTTTTTATTTGTCTGGAGGAAGTACGGGGGTATATTTAGCTTTGCTAGGTTTGAAGCTGCTTTGAGTACTTGGAGCAGTTTCTTCTGCATCCATGCTCTCAACGTCTCCAAATCTGTTGTACAGTTTAATGGGATCATCTGACCCCTTTTGCGGTTTATTTGTTTGTGCTTTGTGTTTCTGTTTTGGTGATTTTGGTGGTGGATTGGTATTAAAAGTTGTCTGAGTTGATCCTGTGCATTTCTGTGGCTTATAATTAGGGATATTGGCACTTGTGGTTGAATCGGGCTGATCCGTCTGTGTTTGGGCGTCCTTCGTGCTTTTTGGATTGTGTTTTACGACTTTGGAAAAGGATGGGCCAGGAAGGGATGTTTTTGCCTGGACAAGTTTTCTGGCCTCTGGGTAGGTAATGTTTGAGGTAGACTTTACCCTCTGAATTTCCTTCTCCTGTTTCCATGTATCACAATCCTTGGAACTGGCGTCATGTTCCTTGCCACAGTTGACACAATACGGAGTTGCTCTACAATCAGCTTCCTGATGAGAGTGGTCTCCACATCGACCACATTCCTTGGCTCTGGAACATCGATCCTCTTGATGGCCGTATTTTTAACATTTATAGCATCGAAGGGGGTTTGGAATGTAGATCTCAACCTTTAATTGTAAAAACCCAACCTTGACCACTTTTGGCACTGTCGGTTTATTAAAGGTAAGTACAAATGTATTGGTGTCCTGCAGGGTGTTATTACGTTTAATACGTATTCTTCGCACTGCAGTGACACCTTCATGTTTCGTCCCTTCGATGATATATGTGTCGGTGACTCCAGCCAAGTCACGACATCGCATTACGCCTTTGGACGAATTCAGTTTAGTGTGAGCGAATGAGGTCACTGGAATATCAAAGAATGTTTTTAGGTTCATGATATTCTCTGTTTGCCTCTTTCGCTCACTCTCTACAAGAAGACAACCCGATTTTAGTTTCTCACACTTTTTGGTGTGCCAATCGATCCCGTAATGGTTTTCTCGATAATGAATGGAGATAAACCTGAAAGCGGTTAAGTATCATCTTTTGATTGAACAACCATGAAGCGTGGAAATGATTCCACGCTACATGGTTCTTCATCCGAGTCAGACAATGGTTTAGTACGTTTATTGTTGGTTTTTTTGGTTGTGTTTGCCATGGTTAATTATTAAAATTTCAGCACCCATGCACCCCACCCGCCACGGAGCCCAACGAGGGGACACTTTTCAAGTGCCAGGGATACATAGATGCCATACTCGTTAGATAAAATTACCTGGGATTGACCCATGAAACTTCCTTCTAGGGTCGGTAAAATGACCTCCCGATTGACCCGTTGAGCCACCGCTATCTAGGAAGTCTTCTAAAACTTGGGAAAGTGAAAGCTAAAGGAAAGAATGTAGGGGCAACGGTGGTATCAAGAGAGATACAAGAAAGAAAGAGAAGATAAGTAAGTAAAAAAAAGACCTCCTCGTGCTCGGCGTGACCAGCCGATTTGTCGAGACCGGGCCCATCTCGACCATCCGTCTAAGAGACGTAGAGGCCAAAGTAGTGTGTTGCAACTACCAGGATACTTTCCTCCCCCGACACGGGACGCAACTCACGGCAAACAGGTTGCCTCTACTTAGTCGCCTTTTACGACACGTGGCGAATCACGTCGGACCAATTCTACAACCCCGAACACCAGGGGGAGTGTTAATAAGAGGGGTAGCAATAGTAGTGGTATTAAGAGTTTTAGTAATAGTAGTGGTATTAAGAGTGGTAGTAATAGTACTGGTAGTAAGAGTGGTAGTAATAGTAGTGGTAGTAAGAGTGGTAGTAGTTTATACATTAGTTAGGGTCAATTTTACGAAACTGATCCATGCTGATGTTATGAGGTCTGCTCCTAGAAATTGGCTAAATATCCAGGTTAAGAAAACTATTGCTGCACCTACTCCACCCACCCCCAATCAACAAATATCACTAAAACATAACAGGTATCAAATACGAAATCAATACGAACAACATATACCTTTGAATTATTATAGAATTATTATAATATAATTTAACTCCTTGAAACACAATTCTCCATTCATTAACCTTGATACAGTAAATTGAATTATTTATTTTACAAAATTTAAAAAAAGATTTAAACAATATTTTATTTAGTACGAAATGATGACGGAATCTCTCTCTCTCTCTCTCTCTCTCTCTCTCTCTCTCTCTCTCTCTCTCTCTCACTCTCTCTCTCACAGTGGGAAAGAAATGATATAAAGCTTCCTTTGTAGACGGGACAAATTCTTTGAATATTTGAAGTCTTTTTAAGTGTCATTAAATAATTAGACCACTTAGTAACAAATATGTTTGTGACGATTGTAGAGATTTATCATATTAATTTTCTTTGCAAAATAAGATTGACAAATATTGTATAATATTGTAAAATAATATTTTTTGTTTTCTTCGAACGCACCTTTAGTCATTAGTGTTTTTGTCTTAAATAAAACTAACTTAAACCTGAGGAACTATATTAATATCAAACAGATATTGTAATAACAATCATGATGCAATTCAATTAAAAATTAAATAATCCCTCAGCAAAATATTTTTATCTCAATACAATGCACTTATGTGAATATGGTTTGGACCTATACATTTTCTTGTGTATTTATTTACTAACCTTCATTTTGTACGATAAAGTATTTGAAGAATGTAGCTAAATATTCAATTAGATTTTTTAAAATATCACTTTCGTATGGTCCATAAAAAATTAAAAACGACAACTACAAGACGATACGTGTGAAAAATTTAAATTGTATAAATCAAAATTATGTTCATTTGTTTTTGTTAATACCGCACAGTATTCATTCATAATTATTGTTCACAGAACACACCTTGTACAAATTAACAATTCAGAACATTCAGAACTTAAAAATATCATATTTTAAAATAGCTATTACCAAAATTGCGGAAAATACTCTTTTGACATGTGGTTATAACTATTCAGTCAAATCACAACTAAACAACAATGCGGCTAAAATAAACCATACAAAATAGTTAAAAGCAATCTTTTGGGTTGAAGTTTGTACAGCATTGTTTAAGCTCTGAGTTATTATTCTTCTCATATTAATTAACAAAAGAACTGGTTATCTATTCCATATTGCATGGTCAGTAAATTGTAGTCTTCTGGTAATAATTCCAATGTTTTTGTAGTTGCATTGAGAACTAGATGAGTATATGTGGTTAATAATAAAAACGTTTAATTCATTGACTTTTCTTTATTGCGTGGTATGACTAAAGTGATTATATAACATGCATGTACATTATTATATTTAAAATCTTCACGACAAAATTGTTTAGGAAAAATATACCTTTATTCTTTTCATTCAGTAATTCCTAAGCAATTAATTCTTTGAATATATTTTGATAACATTGTTGTGATATTTTCTTTTTTTACAAAACATTTTTATCGCATTCAGTTGCATTATGAACTAAAAGGCATAATATCATAAAATACAGTTAAATATAAAACGATCAATCATACACAAATCGTTATATAGCAACAAAAATTATATAAAGAGCATGCCGACATTCAGATTCTTAATGCAAGCCTCAATGTTTGTAACATTCAATTTATAAATATTATTCAATGCCTAATATGTAATAATGTTAATATTTAATAATAATAATAATAATAATAATAATAATAATAATAATAATAATAATAATAATAATAATAATAATATGACGACATATAAATTGAAAGTGTAATGACGAATGCATTCGAATATAATTTAAAGTCAGTTATTTAACCTAATTTTCCTGTTCTTTAAAACCGAATTTCATTTTTGTCATGTGATACACATACCATACTCGTATATTTGAGATAATTTAAAATGACATTTATGAAATACGTCGAAAACAGTTTCAATCTTTTGCGACTGTCGTGAAAGATCGTACATTGTTTGATCACATAAATGTACATGTCATTATAATACCGTTTTAATTGAGTTACACTTTGGACACAAAAGAAACATCTACATTTTTCCGAGGCCTGATATGTGTGTGCCAATTTAAAACTTATATTAAATTCTGTAAAATGCAAACTCGCACTTTCGCATTGTAAAACTAACTTGTTTCTCTTTCACTAATTTATGAATAAATAAGAATATTTGAGTAGTAACTAAGAATATATAAATTCTTAAGAGCCAGACCCAAATTTAATGTTTAAAGTATCGTATTTTTTATGCTTATGTTCCAGATACATTTTTAAAGAATGTTTTCAAGAAAATATTATATCTAATGAGAGACGAAGGAATCTTGTCATTTTGATTTTTGTTATAAAGACTAAAGATATGAAACTGATGACATAAGCTTTCATAATAACATATACAAAAAAATAAAAATAAATGTGCATTTCCAGTTGTAAACGCTCCTGATTTATGACTAAATATTTTATACTTTGATAGGTTTTTCTTTGTAAGTAAAAATGTATTACACAGTGAATGAATAGGATGTATTCCATGAATGAACTGCATATATTTCAGCTGCAGTGGCTACTTAAGATTATTTAGTAATGCACAAACTATACTTGTAAGATTTGTCACACTGGTTGTCATTCTAGGGATACCGATAGTCAGTGATTTCTACCTTGTAAAATCTTAATAATAATAGTTTCTCAAGCTGATTTTAGTAGCAATGGTTTGTAAAAAGCAGAACAAATATCCTTGTGTTTTATCAACTTGGTATGATTCCGATGCTTGGATAAAACAAAAGGAATCCTCTTTTAGTTTTATGTATGTTATACCCTGTGATAATATCAAACATCTTTTAGATTAAGATCACTTTGTAATTAACTTATTTTATGCATGGCAGTTGGAAACTACAAAACGCTTCGAAGAGGCGAGCTGTACAATCGATAATTACATTCTTGTTTGGAAAGAGTTATGATAACTAAATAAATAAGTAAATAAATAAAAACAGAAAATTGTATCATAATAAGTTACCATGTGTTGTTTATGTATTGTAGGTGGCGTAATTGGTAGTTTCACTCGGCGTCTTTACAACTCAGGAACCCCTGATAATGGTCATAATTTTATCTAAATATGAGGGTCCTTTGAGAGCATCGTAAATGTATGGAGGAAAATAACTGTCTTTTATACTCAAGGTTTGTACCCATTTCCGCGATTAAGTCATGCCTAACTAGAGAATAGCACAGAAAATAACCCTACCCCCTTATAACTTCAAAGTTTTGAGTAAGTGCCAAGACCATTGCTCGGAATCCTGCCGACACTACTTGTATCTAGTTGAATATTAAAGGTGGTACCATTGTTGCAGATCCCGCCGCTGCAACAAACTGCGAACATAAAGACGAAACGAACAATTATTTATCTATGTTGATAACAGCACCCTATTACAATCAGAGGCATATACGAATTCATACCCTGAAGTAAAATGTTTTATTTTCTATTTCTTTTTTGTAAAGGCACGGAATTTGATAACCAGGAACACATTTTGACGTCACCTTATTACGGCCAACTATGGACCAATTTGACGTGGACATCTGAAATAATAATTTGAACCTCAATTTACAACGTCCCACCTCCAATCCCTAGAACAATGCGCATTATTACAAATATCGAGACGCTGGCTGTTGACCAAGAGCTATTTGGTCAGTGCATGCTTCATATAATGACCGAATCAAGCAATAATTCTACACTGTAACTGATTGACAGTCTTTAAAAATGTAACAGAATTGTTACCGAGAGGATGGTGGATTAAATGAACAACACAAACTCAATATGTGAAAGAAAATATAAATTTATGAAATAAATTATTTTTGAAAACTAATGATGTATCAACACAATAACTCATGCGTTCAACCCACAATTACACTCACAACCATTCACAATACATGAATAAATGAAATATTAATACAAAATAAAACACAGATACAAAGGAATCTCTTGGACTATACACAGATCCAAGGAACCTTTACAAACGTTATATTAACGCAAGTATAAATTACGATAATAAACACAAGCATGAAACTATACTATCGCACGTATGTATTGCGACAACTAGCACGAACATATACATGTATTTAATCAAGTTGCTAACTTTTATTGAGATTCATGCAATCCCTTGAAATACTATTGTGATCTGAAGTAACTATGTAAATACAACAATGTATTCAATTGTACTACAATTGCAACACACACATGTGTCTCAGCCCTGTATAACCGTACGATTCACCAACAGTTGAATCGCCGCCCAGTTTATCCGAAGATCTAGGGTTGACACAATACTTTTATCGGTCACTTGCCCTTCACCAATCCACCACAGTTATACGTACAGACAGCATACAACACCAAATAGAACCAACGTTCCCAAATACCTAGATGCCACCCCGGATGTATACAACTCTAGACAGCTCCGACACTCGGACTTCTAGATTTCCGGATATTTACACGTCACGACAGATGTAGACGGACAGACAATCTGACAGACAGACAATCAGATACTTCAATTCGATTGCACAATAAATCAGCAACAATTTCAGCTACGATCTCAGAGACGTTATCAGCCGACGTTATCAGATATTATCAGATGTTATCAGCCGATGTTATCAGTGATTTTATCAGATGTTATCAGCCGACGTTATCAGAGATGTTATCAGAGATGTTCCGCAACAAAACAGCTACGATATCAGAGACGTTATCAGAGATGTTATCAGAGATGTTCCGCAACAAATCAGCTACAATTTCAGGTACGATCTCAAAGACGTTATCAGCCGACGTTATCAGCGATGTTATCAGAAATGTTCCGCAACAAATCAGCTACAATTTCAGCTACGATCTCAAAGTCGTATCAGACGTTATCAGCCGACGTTATCAGCTACAATAAAGAAACCAGACTAATAATAGTTGTCTCTAAAAAAATAATCTAAACCTTAGATTACGCTATTGCATTTAAAGTCTAATAGTGACTAGTAATTCCAAATATTCCACGTTTAAAATCTGCATTGCAATAAAGGCATCTTTATATGAAATGATAAACTAAATAAAATTCACAATAAAACGAAATATAAATTTAACACTCACCCCTTTGGCTGGAGATTGAATGACGAGCTATCTTTCCTGTGATAAGATACTTTTGGTCCCGTAAATATTGATCAGAAATATTCTGCTTTATATACCCTCAAATAGGTGAGCAGAAATCACGGCAAGATTACCGTGCACCCCGTGAATCTAATGTTCCGGACTTCATGTAATTCAAAGTCAGGCACATGCAAATCGTTACACGTCGCTTACCTTGGAGAAAACCACTTATTCACCCCAGGTAACGCATGTACGACGAAACAACAAAAAAATGGTGAGATTACTTTGTAATTCAAGAAAAAAAATTCAATTTTCGCCTAATTCTGTGACAAAAAATACTCGACGTATTTTCGGAAATGTTGGCCTTTTTATGTTAAATAAATAAATGGAGAAGAATAAGGTTTAGTTTTGTGGCAGTTTATTTTTTTCCACTTTTCTAAACAGACAGAAATGTGAGTTATAAATGTCCTTTTACATATTGGGAATGAGTTACAGCTAATTTTCTCCAAACAAATTAAAGCGTGTGCAATCCAGGACTGCCCATACAAATTTCAGACTCTATTTTTTCAATGAGTTTATATTTCTTAAGTTGAAGATACTCTGAATTTCTAAGTGAACCACCAGAAGGACTTGGGCCACGAAAACTAAAATGGGACTAAAATTAGTTAGGGATGGAAGGCTTGAAAGAAACTGTGTAGTTTGCTCAAATTTTATTTTAGTATACCGTTAAACACCTTTGTTTTAAACATATTTTATTGTCATTTAATTTAAGTAGAATATCGCATTCGACACTAGTTGTCTAACTGATCTCGATTTTTCCCAAAAGGTACAAAAAGATAACATTCGTTTAACAAAGATTCGAATGTATCTGTAATAACAAAGTCAAACGTTTAATATGCCAAAACACATATAACATTTCAAAGGACGAACGAGAGAGAGAGAGAGAGAGAGAGAGAGAGAGAGAGAGAGAGAGAGAGAGAGAGAGAGAGAGAGAGAGAGAGAGAGAGAGGAGAGAGAGAGAGAGAGAGAATACATTATGCATAATCTCTTCTGTTCCATTGTTTTCCAAGCCAAACAATGTGAGCATAAAGTGGCCTATCTAAAAGAATTAATGGGTATAGATCTGTAACGATCCGTGCAGCTTTCATCTGATTTTAACTTTTTCTAATCTTTCCGAATTTTCAATACAACAATTATCCCAGACTCCATAGGAATATTCTAAGTTTGGACCTATGACTAGTGTATAATAATAATGATAATAATGAGGACTTTGTATAGCGCCTAATCTTTCGAAGCTCTAAGCACTTTACACCATCAATAATGATATGACTACACTACAGAACAACAAATGACAAAAACATAAAAACATGCTGAAAACATATAAAATACAAACAATGATTAGGTCACTAAGATTGTCCCTGCAGTCGAAACAAGCAAGTCTTAAGAGCACTCTTAAAAGGGACCACTGTGTCTTTGTGACTAATTTCAATGGGCATTTCGTTCTACGTCACCGGGCCCTGGTGTGCAAACGAACGTTGTCCATATGACTTTGTTTTCACCTTGGGAACAATGAGTATATAATTATCAGAAGAAGAGCGTTAGGAGCTAGCTGTTGTATACACATAAGTGAGGCTGGATAGGTATGTTGGACTGGAATCTGTCATTGAAACATAGCACAGGGAACAAATTTTGTATTTGATTCTGTATCGAATTGATAGCCAGTGTAGGGTACAGAGCAGTGGTGAGGTGTGCTCTGATCGAGGTACTCTAAAGCTGATCCGTGCTGCTGTGTTTTGAACTTTTTGAAGTTTCTGGAGTAAATATTGTGACGAACCAGAAAGAATTGAATTACAATATTCCAGTCTTGAAAGTACTAATGAACACAAGTGCTTTAGTGGCATCAAATGAAAGATATTTATGAATGGAACTGATGCGTCTCAATTCAAGATATGCAGCCTTGCATATGTTCATGACATGTTGGTGCAAGGTGCGAGTACTGTCTAGAGTAACGCCTAGGTTCCGTACTGACTGTGAGAATTTAATGTTGGTGTTGCTAATATTCATTGCCTGAGGTAAAGGATGTGAATGAGAATGACTTTGTGTTGTGATCAGAATAGCCTCAGTCTTATCATCAATCATCTGCAGCTTGTTACATGTCATCCATGATTTCACATCAGTAATGCACTTCTCTACTCCATGGATGGTAGCATCAACTTCATTTGGGTGGCTAGACCTGTATATTTGGGTGTCATCAGCATACAATTGGTTCGACACTGGGTGATGATCTATGACACTTCAGAGCGGCTGAGTGTACCGAATGAAGAGAACAGGTCCAAGAACAAATCCCTGTGGAACACCACAACATACATGAAATGGGCTGGAGTGTATTCCATTTGCAAATATAATTTGTGTCCTGTTGATTAAGTAGGACTTTGACCACTGTAAGGCTATATTCTGAATGCCAAATACATGCTGGAGACGGTGAAGTAATATATCATGGTCTATTGTGTCAAATACAGCAGATAAATCCAGGAAAGTGAGGACTGTAATCTTTCTACTATCCAAAGCACAGAGAATGTCACTAAAAACTTTCAGAAGAGTAGTTTCCGTACTATGGCAAGGGCGATATGCAGACTGTACATTGCTAAAAAGACCGTTTGAATTCAAATAAGATACACGTTGTGTTAGAACAACCTATTCTAAGATTTTTTATTTGAATGGGAGATTAGAAACTGGGCAGTAGTTCTTTAAATCGCTATGGTCCAGCGTTGGTTTCTTCAGCTGTGGCTTTACTATGGCAGTTTTGAAAAATGATGGGAATTCCCCTGATGAGAGGGAGAGAGAGAGAGATATTAATAACATCAGTTAGTAAAGGTAATATTGGGTCTAAGCACTCAAGCAGCAGTGATGTCGGAATTGAATTAAGTTCACAAGACTTTTGGTGCACTTCTCGTCACGATTGTCCGTACTAAATCAATAGAAATAGGTTCAAATGATGATTATATATATATATATATATATATATATATATATATATATATATATATATATATATATATATATATATATATATATATATAAATATATATATATATATATATATATATATATATATATATATATATATATATATATATATATATATGATAATATGTTATATATATATATATATAATGTAGTGGAAGTCAACAATTAGTCTGTAATCAGATGACAGTGTTTTGTATCCTTTCTTCTAAATTGGCATGTCATGCGCTAGCTTCCACTGTGTTGTGATCATGTAGGCTTCGATTGATTTAATTTTTTAAAAATAAAACGTTTATAACTAATTTGATCGGTTTCATCGGCTTTCGTTAGGTCAAGACTAGTTATTACATCTGTAATTTCTTGTTTATGTATAATGATGGCAGAAATTAAAGTTTTATTTCTAACTTCAAAATGCGATATATCTTATCATAATTGCTTAAGCTACACGTTAAAGAGCAAAATTATTAGTTCAGCTGCTAGCAAGTTTCCTGATCATTTGTTGCAAATTTAGAGGATCGGTTCTTACGTTTCAGTGGAGATATTAGGTTCAATTTTTTTGTAGAATATACTTATTATCTCATTATTTTCCAATAGAGTCGAGGATTTGATCCTCTTCAGGGCTTGAACCCGCATCGACTCGGTTGCAGGTCTGAGACGCTAACCACTGAGCCACGGTGGCTCCTCGTGAGATTATTATACCCACATTTTATTTTCCAATATTACACATGTTTAATAATACCCAATCGCACAGCAAACTACGGCATGACGACATATAATTTGATCGTGTAATGACGAATGCACCAAAATGTAATTTAAAATCACTCAAGTAACCTATTTTTTGGTATTTCTTTTTATTGAAGATCATTTTTGTCTTGTGATACACATAACATAATCTTACATTTAAGATTTTGTAAAATGAAATTTATGAAATATATTGAATAATTTCCGTCTTTTGCGACTCTCATGAAAGATCCTACATTTTTGTTCATATAATTGTACATGTCATTATAATCCTTTATCAAGTTCCACTTAGATTACAAAAGAAACAATGTCGTTTTGCCGAGGCCTAAAATATGTGTGCCAATTTAAAATTTATTTCATCTACACCAATTTAGTGGGACTCGTGAAATGGAGGCAGCGTACATGACCTCTAATTCACCTTTCGGGACTAATACTTGCGGGGAAACTTCTAACTCCTCGGTGCGTTACTATGACAACAGTAATTTTATTACTTCTTTTCCAGTATGGATATTTTAGATTAACACTGAAACAGATGTCCTATAGGCCCGTTCTATATATCTGCAGCTTAAACCTTGTAGAATTATAGCAAGAGAATAGCAAGTAATCCCTTCTGTAAAATGCACAAGCTTGAACGTTTACATTTCAGACTAGTTTCTCTTATAAATAATTACAAATACGTGAGTAGTAACCTAAAATATATAAATTCTTAAGACCAAGATTAAAATTTCATTTCTCAAGTATCGTAGTATTTTGCTTACTTTCCGGTTAGATCGTTTTTTACTTTTTCTAAGGAAAATATTAAATAAAGCAAATTAATTTTTGTAAAACAAAAATGTTATCATTTGGAAAACCATGCTTTATAATAATGTCGGTGGAAGAAGAACCCGGGAATACCCCTAGAAAATACGACCGACCCACGAGATGCTACCGGCAAGTTTTCTTATATAACTACATCAGTAGAATCTTAGACTCGAACCCACGTAGACAGAGGTGAGATGGCAGTGATCTGTAACGGAAAGCGCTTTAGACAACTCGGCCGCTCGGGGCCCCATTCGAAAGTGCTAAAGACCATCTACCACGGTTGTTGTCATCTATCTTATGTGTGAAATCGATCAAGACCGTACTCAATAATGTCTTTAAATATCAACATCTATATTATATATTCAGTAACGGCTACGGTGGCCTAGTGGTGCGATCATCTATCTTGGATGCGTGAGGTCGTGGGTTCGAATCCAATTCGGGTCATACGAAAGATTTACAAAATGGTACTAACAGGTGCCTCGCGTGACATCAGAACTAAAACATTAGTGTTAGGTCTAGTAGGCATGGTATCAGGATAATGTGACTAGGTGGGACAACAAACTACATGTCGGAGTAATAATTTTCCAGAGCTAGACATATAAATAAATTGCCAAGCTGCAGACATCGTAGTGTTATCACTGAATTTTTTTAAAGCTTCGTTCAAATTCCGAATCAATCACATACACACATTTGAATTTTTACATTTTAATCTTCATAGTAATTATCATCAATATTTTAAACCAACTATCTGTTTCTTTTCTAGTGGTTGGTAAGCTGATTTCATTTTTTCAACTGTAATTGTCAAATAATGAAAGTAACGTCTTTGTTGTATTTAGAGAAAAATCAATAATTCTGTCATAAATATTTGATAAGCTTTGCGATTCTTGTAAAAGGACACCGACTAATGGTGAAGACACAGTACGGTCATTGAACGAAGATTGAACTTGCTATTTGAAACTCTTAATATATGTTTAAAATATGAAGTTGAAATTGATTACGATGATATAGTTCCTGTTTACTTGAACATTATTTTTGTGTTGCTAAAGGTTTTGTTAATCTTGTAAAATCCTCTCAATGCTCCCAATGTTCTATTCCATCATACCCAGTTAATTCTTAAAGCGTTGTCGAGTTGCATTGTTATCATAAAAGTAGGGTTTCACATTGGTCTGAGGAACGTCCTCACTATATAAACCGTTAGGGTTGTGTTCATTTTTGTCTCGGTTCACTACAATCCAAAATGTTGTTAATACAAAGTGTGACGATTACGTTATCTTTATAACATCTCTAGGACACCAAATGCTAACCTCATTCTATAACCAGATGATTTAATAATGGAACTTTTCATATCTTCCAATTTCCTTTATCAATATGCTCTATAGGCTCGTTTTATATTTGTTACAAAATATTAAGTGACCTTTTTTGTTTGTGTTTTTTAGCACATATTTGCATGTAGTACTGACCCCACTTTCGCAACGAATTAGTCTTTTGGTATTTTGAATCAAATATTAAATAAACATGCATTGTTGCCTAATTGTGGTATACAATGGAATATTGCTATTTATATCCATATTATGACGTGGTGTATTGAACGTTTGATTACAAATGTAAAGGAATGTCAATCGTTGAATGGATTAGTTTTCCCTGATATGCGGGACGATATAAACAGAGTAATGTTATAAAACAAAGAACACAATTGTGTTAAGGTAACTTCAACAGCATTGCCCAAAATATTGAAAAACCAGTATGGTAGCTTAGTTGATCACATTATCGAAGATAAAAAAAGTAAGTTTTAACCCATTCCTCACCCGCCCAAATATTTCGTCTATATTACAATTTGATAAATTTTAAATCTAAATTGTGTCACATAAGTATATACCTCTCAGTAAAACAAGTCTAAAAACAATATTACTTTAAAACCATCACTGACAACCTTAATATACATAAGTTTCCTTCTCCTAGCAACCATCCTCCATGTTGAAACATAATGGTGTTAAAGATTGCATCAAGGAAGTAGCGACGAATGGAGAGGTAACACTTCATAAAAGGCTTGAAATAACCTTTGAAAAAATGTAAACAACACGAACAATTTAAAAGTTTGGAAAAACGTACAGCCTTGAATACATCCAATACGTTGAGAAAATCTAGTTTAGGACAGTTATAATAACAGAGTAGGATAATATCAATGCATTTTTAAATCCGTTTTACTGAAACACCTTGTGTAATCTTGAAAGTAGGAAATCTGATGCGATTCAAACATGTTAATTGGACTACACATATCATTACTTATATATCGAAATGTAAATGGATAATACATTTATTTCTTCCATACATTTATTTAGTTCACATTATTTCAAACTAGAATATATCAGGGCTTCTTAATAAAAATCCAATTAATGGATAAATTAATTTGCAACAACGAATTAGCTGACACAATCACAATTTAGAACACAATCGAGATATAATTTGTATAGTTTAATCCTGTGTAAGAGGCATTTAGTAGTGGTTAGGTCTGTTTGAGTTTATTAAACATGTACCATACGTTTATGTACCCTCATGTCCGCCATTTATGTCAGAGCGGTTACCATGGGCTACAAATACTAAATGTTGCGTTTGCGTGTGGCACTGAATATACAAACATAGACTCAAAACTAATACATTATTTTAAAACAATTTGGTTATCAAGGCGAATTTGGAATATTTGTATAAAATGATAATTTGCAATTGATTATGCGTGTTTGTGATTAAGATCTGTAAAGTAGGTTTAACAATGTTTCAGTCATATCGCTACGATGTCTGCAAGTGAAGCAGTTTATAGTGAGTGATAGGTCATTATGCCGCAGACATAGGGCATGGTGTCCCACCCAGTCACATTATCCAGACACCAGGCAGACCAGTCCTAACACTAATCTCCTTATGCTGAGCGTAAAAAATTGTTAGTACCACTTTTTGGTATGACTCGCCCGGGCAGCAACGAACCCATGACCATCCGATTCTCTGGACAAAGACACCAAAACGGTTACTGCAATTGATTAAGATTTCATTAATAATTAATAAAGTCTTCTGCAATATCATGCTCCTTCTGTTACGATGGGAGAGACAGTTATTGTGTTCATTGTTTGTGAGCGGTATCAGGTTTCTTCTTTTCAATCAGACTCATACAGACTTTAATGGGTTTGTCAAGATAGATTGTTATTTTCAAAGTTAAGCTTTGCTACCAATACCTATATCATTGTCGCAATGATTTATTTTGATCATAGCATGCATATTTATATATATTTTAATATTGATGGCGTCCATTATTTATTTTTTAATTGTTTCTAAACCGTTTGAGAAATTAATTTTCTGTTGGCAGTGAAATTCTAAAGGATTTTAGACGCTCCTTCTTGACAAGGAAAAATCGTTGACACGAGTCAAGAATAGTGTTTAAGTTAATTTGATGCCACATATATTTATAACCAAATGGTAGTTTCCAGCCTTGTTAGCGTTTTATATGTCAGTGACTATATCTCGAATTTTATGCATTTGGTTTTCGTCAGGAAACGTAGTTCAGGGTATAATATCAATGAGTTGTTTGGAACTGAAACACGCTTGGATAGAGCAGATTTTTGGACGATTGAAACATTTTTGAATGTCTTCAGTGGATGCATTTTTCTGTCATTAGCGTTACACTCATTGATAATATTGTATGTTTTAAATATATTGGAGATTTCTATCAAACTATTGAGCGTAAAGCGTACTTTATTTTATTGGCAATAGACCGATTTCATCGTTGCAAAACTGAAAAATAAATAAGAACGCCGAGGAATCTTTCAAACAACAGCATTTGAGAGCTCATATTGTCACGAGTTAGTCTTGAAACTTCAATATCAAATATATGTCTTTAATATAGCATATCGCCAAAGTCCTTTGATACAATAAAATAGGATCATTTCAATTTGGTATAAATTTAAATTATGTAAAGATGACATACTTCAGAACTGAGTTATTATATTACTTCATCATATTTGATATTAGTTAATTTTGATTTCTTTATAAGCTTACAATTGAGATCTGGCTTATTCTCTTTTCTAAACAATTGTTTTGCGCGTAATATACAAACTATTGCCTCTAATAATTATGTGAGTATATGCATGTGTCATTTGGGGCATCGACTCAATGGATAGCTTGCACTTGTTTAAGTGTGCCATATTAGCATTATGAACTTGAATGCGCTATTGAGTATTATATAACAGTACGTATTTGAAATTGTTGTTGTTGTTATTGTAGAGTTTAACGCCATTTTAAGCACACGTTAGGCTATACATGGCGGCCAGTATTGTTGGTGGAGGAAGAACACGGAAACCACCCAGAAAGAAACACCGACCCACGAGAAGCTACTAGCAAACTATCTCAGATAACTACATCAGCAGAATCTTATACTCAAACCCACGCAGACAGAGGTGAGTTGGCAGTGATCTGTAATGGTAAGGTCTTTAGACCACTCGGCCGCTCGAAGCCCCATTTGAAAGTGTTAAAGTATATGTACCACGGTTGTTGTCATCTATCTTATGTGTGAAATCGATCAAAACAATACTGTCTTTAAATATCAAAATAAATATAATATAATCAGTGATCACTCCGGTGGCCTAATGGTTCGATCGTCTATCTTGGATGCATGAAGTCGTAGGATCGATTCCCATCCGGGTCTTACCAAAGATTTACGACATGGTATTAACAGGAGCCTCGCGTGACATCATAATTAAAAGGCTAGTGTTAGGACTTGTACGCATGGTGTCAGGATAATTTGACTGGGTGGGACAACAAACTATGTGTCGGAGTCACATTGGTCCAGAGCTAGACATAAGAACAAACTGCCACGCTGCAGACGGCGAAATGTTAGCTCTGAATCGTTTAAAAAGCTACTTTCACATTCCAAATCAATCACATACACACATTTGAAATTTTACGTTTAATCTTCATACTAATTAACTTCAATATTTGAAACAAATTATCTTTGTTCCCTTTTTAGTGAAAGGTAAGTTGAATACATTTTGGCAAACGTAATTATCATATATCAAAAATAACGTCTTTGTTGTATTTAGAGACAAATTAATAATTATGTCATAAATAATCGAAAAGCAGAGCGATTCTTATAACCGGACACAGAATAATATGGAAGACACAATACGGTAATTGAGCGAAGATTGAACTTGCTAGGTGAAACTCTTAAAATGAAGTTGAAATTGATGATAATGTTCCTGCTTGTTTGAAAATTATGTTTTTGTTGTTAGAGATTTTCGTAATTGTGTAAAATACTCTCATAATGCTTCGATTCTTCTATTCGATCATACCCAGTTAGTTGTTAAAGTGTTGTCTAGTTGCATTGTTATCTTACAAGTAGGGTTTCACTTTGGTCTGAAGAACGTCCTCACCGTTAGTTTCGTATTAATTTCTGTCTCCGTTCAATACAATCCAACATTTTGCTGATACGACGTTTGACAATTGCGTTATCTTTATCAGATCTCTAGTTTGACACTTGCGTTATCTTTATCAGATCTCTAGTTCACGAATCGCTAACCTCATTATATAGCCGGATGAACTAATAATGGAACTTTTCATTTGTTCCAATTTCCTTTTACAATTTGCTCTATAGGCCCATTTTATATTTCTTACAAAATATTAGGAGACCTTTATTCTTTGTGTTTTTGAGCAAATATTTGCATCTAGTCATGACCACACTTTTGCAAAGAATTAGTCCTTTTGCATTTTGAATCAAATATTAAATGAACATGCATTGTTGCCTAATTGTGGCAAACAATGGAATATTGCTATTTATATCCCTATTATAACGCGGTGTATTGAACGTTTGGTTACAAAGGTAAAGGAATGTCAATCATTGAATGCATTAGTATTCCCGATATGCGGGACGATATAAAATGAGTAATATTATAAAAAAAGAACACAACTGTGTTCAGGTAACTTCAAAAACATTGCCCAAAATATTGAAAAAAACAGTATGGCAACTTAGTTGATAAGATTAATGGAAATTATAAAAAGGTAAGTTTTAATCCATTCCTCACCAGCCTAAATATTTCGTCTATATTACAATTTGATAAATTATTAATCTAAATTGTGTCACATAAGTATATGCTCAATAAAACAAGTCCAAAACAACATTACTTTAAAACCATCACTGACAACCTTAATAGAAATGTGTATTTAGGAATAAGTGATACATGAAATGAATGTAACGAATGTTTCCTTCTCCTAGCAGCCATCCTAAATGTTGAAAAATAAACGTGTTAAATATTGCATCAAGGACGTAGCGACGAGTGGAGAGGTAAAACTTCATAAAAGGCTTTAAAACAACCTTTCAAAAAATTTAAACAACATGTACAATGTAAAAATTTGGAATAACGTAAAGCCTTGATTACATCCAATCCGTTGAGAAAATCTAGTTTAGCACAGTTATAATAATAGAGCAGGACAATATCAATGCATTTTTAAATCCGTGTTACTGAAAGACCTTGGGTAATCTTGAAAGGAGGAAATCTGATGCGATTCAAACATGTTATTGGGACTGCACATTCAGTATACAACTAGCTACACTACGTCTTTGTAATCAATTGTCACATACATGAAATAAAAGATAAAAGCGCTGAAAGCATTATGGAGGCAGTGTAGACGATTTACAACATTTGACAGGACTGATATAGGGTCATTATTGCCAAATCTCCATTAAATCAAATGCCTTACAAAGTAAATACATTCCATGGAATTGTTTCTTTAACTTTTCGAGTGATTAGGTAAAATGTACACATCGATACAATCCCAACCACGAACAGTGTATCGTTATAATTCCAATTTGACCTCCTTTTTGTTATTATTTCAGCAGATGTGGTAACAACCATTCACTTCTAGGTAGCTTGAAGTTTTGTTTCATTAGCATCTTCATTGCAGCTGAATACATAGGTCATGTCATGGAAACTTTATCTAGTAATACAAAATAGAATGACAGAGCTGGTCATGCTATTTCAATTAGGCGATTGTTCTTGTCAATGTTTTGATATTTAGGAAATAGTTGTTTGATACTGTTTAAACTAGTATATTCCTAATTTTCTGACATTACTCTTTCTAATGGCACGTGTTGTTAAAGTAATATTTGTTTTCTTTGTTTCCCATACGTATCGATTCTTCCCTTACCCAAATCGTCTGCATGTTTAGAGATATTGCTTCCTCGACATATGATTATGACATTGAATAACAGCCGGAGAAATATTGATGAATACAAATGCAACAATATTTCACTATTGTTTTGTAAAAGCGTGTCATATGCTTTCTTTGGCAAATGGGGTGAGGCTTCGAATGCAGAAATGACTGTATACTTAGCTTTTCTATACTCTTAAGGGAGACTTTCATGAGGGATGGTTATAAAATTTGAGACCGTAAATATGGGTGGGTGGGGCTGGTTATTATTCATGTCAAAGAAGATAGTACAGATAAAACGTCACATAAAATTACCGGTAACTTTGAACCTAAAGTAGTCCCCATAATATTCTGATGTCTAACAAAATTATTGATCTTTACCATGTGACATTTTATATCTCAACAGATTGGAGCCAAATCGGTAGATTAATAACAATTGTTGTTATTTATATTAAAAATATCAATGCAACAGAAAAATGCAGGTTAAACTTGAGTCCTTTGTGCGATTATTAGTCTTTTGAAGAAAATAAAATTGCACTCCCGAAGGTAATATATGAATTAGTTGGTCTCTTGTTGGTTTTTAAAAAACTTTCTAAACATCAGTAGATAGGTATAGACCAATTAAAGAAAATACCATTTCTAATGCTTCACTAGACAAAAAGTGTTTCGAACATGGATATATGTTCTCCGTCACATTTCTTAAATTCATATCATATCTCCATTTCTTAATACATTGTAAGATTTCAAGGCCTCGATACTTTTGAAATAAACATCAAAATATATTTCTTGGCTGTTACATCATGATCATTTATATCTGATTTGATGTTAAAGATTCATATAGACAATGTGATTTCTCCGTGCGAAAGACTTATTGGATACTATATTTAGTTCTTTTATTGTTGATAATGACCAAAGGTTGTCCTGAGACAGGTATAACCGTTTCATTTATATGATGTATTTGATATTTTCCAATAATGAGAAGTTTAGGAGCTAATTCGTTTATTAAAATATTAAAGTCTAAATGGGTAATACATTCATTGCCTCCCTGCATTTGTTTAGTTCACATTATTTCAAACTAGAATATATGAAGGCTTCTTGACAAATATCCAAATAATGGATATATTCATTTGCAAGAACGAATTAGCTGAAACAATCACAATTTAGAACACAGTCGAGATACAATTTTTATAGTTTAATCATGTGTAAGAAGAGAGTAGTGGTTCGGTTTATTTGAGTTTATTAAACATGTACCATACGTTTATGATTTACCCTCATGTCCACTATTTATGTCAGAGCGGTTACTATGGTCTACAAATACTAAATGATGTCGTTTGCTTGTGGCGCTGAATATACGAACATTCAACTCTAAATAAGGTTTGTAGATATAAGATGATCTAAATAGACTCAAAACTAATACATTATTTTAAAACAATTTGGTTATCAAGGCGTATTTGGAATATTTGTACAAAATGATAATTTGCAATTGATTATGTTTGTTTGTGATTAGGATCCGTACCGTAGGTTTACCAATGTTTCAGTCATATCGCTACGATGTCTGCATGTGAGGCAGTTTATAGTGAGTGATAGGTCATCATGCCGCATACATGGGGCATGGTGTCCCACCCAGTCCCATTATCTAGACACCAGGCCGACCAGTACTAGCACTAATCTCCTTATGCTGAGCGCCAAACGTGTTAGTACCATTTTCCTAACTTTTTGGTATGACTCGCCCGGGCAACGAATCCACGACCATCCGCTTCTGCGGCGGTCGCTCTCAACACTAAGACACCGAAGCGGTTACTGCAATTGATTAATATTTCATTAATAATTAATAAAGTAGTATTCAATATTATTTTCCTAATCATGTTGAAACTATCACAATACTTCCAGCATGTCGATCTTTGCAATGCCTTATGTTACCATAGGAGAGACAGAGGTATTGTGTTCATTTGTTTGTCAGCGGTATCGGTTGTCTTCTTTTCAATCAGACTCGTACAGACTTTAATGGGTTTGTCGAGATAGATTGTTTTTTCAAAGTAACGCTTTGCTTCCAACTCTAATATCATTGTCGCAATGCATTATTTTAATCATAGCATGTACATTTCTTTACATTTTAATATTGATGGCGTCCATTATTTACTTTTTAATTTTTTCTAAAGCGTTTGAGATATTTCTTTCTTCTCTGTTAGCAGTGAAGTTCAAAGAGTTTTTAGACGCTATATGTTGACAAGGAAAAATCGTTGACACGAGTCAAGAATAGTGTTTACGTTAATTTGATGCCACGTATATTTATAAATAAATGGTAGTTTCCAGCCTTGTTAGCGTTTTATATGTCAGTGACTATATCTCGATTTTTAGTCATTTGGTTTTCTTTAGGAAACGTAGTTCCAGATATAATATCATGGAGTTGTTTGGAACTGAAACAAGTTTGGATATAGCAGATTTATGGACGAGTGAAATATTATTGTATGTCTTCAATGGATGCTTTTTTCTGTCATTAGCGTTGCACACATTGATAATATTGTATTTTTTTAAATATATTGAAGATTTCAATCAAACTATAGAGCGTAAAGCGTATTCTATGTTATTGGCAATAACCCAACTTAATCGTTGTAAAACTGAAAAATAAATAAGAACGCCGAGGAATGTTTCAAACAACAGTATTTGAGAGCTCATATTGTCACGAGTTAGTCTAAACCTCACTATTAAATATATGTCTTTAATATGGAATATCGCGAAAGTTCTTTGATACAATATAATCCGATCATTTCAATTTGGTATAAATTTAAATTATGTAAAGATGACACTTCAGAATTGGGTTATTATATTACTTCATCATATTTGATATTTGTTAATTTTGTTTTCTTTATAAGCCATGCAATTGAAATCTGGCTTGTTCTTTGTTTCTAAACAATTGTTTTGCGCTTGATGTACGAGCTGTTGCCTATCATAAATATGTTAGTATTTGCATGTGTCATTTGGGGCATTGACTCAATGGATAGTTTGCACTTGTTCTTGTGTGCGATATTAGCATTATAAATTTTGATGCGTTATTGACTATTACATATTAGTACGTATTTGAAATTGTTGTTGTTGTTGTTGTAAAGTTTAACGCCATGTTTAAGCACACGATAGGCTATACATGGTGGCCAGTATTATGGTAGAGGAAGAACCCGGAAATTCCCATAGAAAAAACCCCGACCCACGAGAAACTACTGGCAAGCTTTCTCACATAACTACATCAGCAGAATCTCAGACTCGACCCCACGCAGATAGTGGTGAGATGGCAGTGATCTGTAACGGAAAGCACTTTAGACCACTCGGCCGCTCGGGGCCCCATTTGAAACCGTTAAAGAATATACACCACGGTTGTTTTCATCTATCTTATGTGTGAAATCGATCAAGACAATCCTCAATAATGTCTTTAAATTTCAACATATATATTAAAAAGTCAGTGACCGCTCGGGTGGCCTAGTGGTTCGATCATCTATATTAGATGCGTGAGGTCGTGGGTTCGATTCCCATCCTTGCCATACCAAAGATTTACAAAATGGTACTAACAGGTGCCTCGAGTGACATTAGAACTAAAAGATTAGTTTTAGGTCTAGTAGTCATGGTGTCAGGATAATGTGACAACGTGGGACAACAAACTACATGTCGGAGTCACAATGGTCCAGAGTTAGACATAAAAATAAACTGCCACGCTGCAGACATCGTAGTGTTATCACTGAATCTCTTTACAAGCTATGTTCACATTCCAAATCAATTACATACACACATTTGAATTTTTACATTTTAATCTTCATAGTAATTATCATCAATATTTTAAACTGACTATGTCTTTCCTATCCAGTGGTAGGTAACTTGATTACATTTTGGCAACCGTAATTGTCAAATAATAAAAGTAACGTTTTTCTTCTATTTAGAGACAAATGAATAATCCTATCATAAATATTTGACAAGCTTATCGATTCTTGTAAATGGACACCTACTAATAGCGAACACACAATATGGTCATTGAAAGAATATTGAACTTGCTAGTTGAAACTCTTAATATATGTTTAAAATATGAAGTTGAAATTGATTACGATGATATAGTTCCTGCTTATTTGAAAATTATTTTTGTGTTGTTAAAGGTTTCGGTAATCGTGTAAAACCCTCTAATAACACATCCATTCTTCTATATCCATCATACCCAGTTAATGTTCAAAGCGTTGTCGAGTTATCATACAAGTAGGGTTTTACTTTGATCTGAGGAACGTACTCATTTTTGTCTCGGTTCACTACAATCCAAAATTTTATTAATACAAAGTGTGACGATTACATTATCTTTATAAGACCTCTAGGACACCAATCGCTATCCTCATTCTATAATCAGATGTATATTTGCATGTTGTACTGACCCTACTTTCTCAAAGAATTATTTTTTGGCATTTTGAATCAAATATTAAATAAACCTGCATTGTTGCCTAATTGTATCATACAATGGAATATTGCTATTTATATCCCTATTATAACGTGGTGTATTGCACGTTTGGTAACAAATGTAAAGGAATGTCAATCGTTGAATGGATTAGTATTCCCGATATGCGGGGCGAAATAAAATGAGTAATATTATAAAACAAGAACACAATTGTGTTCAGGTAACTTCAACAACATTGCCCAAAAGATTGAAAAAACAGTATGGCAGCTTACTTGATCAGACTAGCGAAGATAATAAAAAGGTAAGTTTTAACCCATTCCTCACCAGCCTAAATATTTCGTCTATATTACAATTTGATAAATTATTAATCTAAATTGTGTCACATAAGTATATGCTCAGTAATACAAGTCCAAAACAACATTACTTTAAAACCATCACTGACAACCTTAATAGAAATGTGTATTTAGGAATAAGTGATACATGAAATGAATGTAACGAATGTTTCCTTCTCCTAGCAACCATCTTCCATGTTGAAAAATAAACGTGTTAAATATTGCATCAAGAACGTAGCGACGAGTGGAGAGGTAAAACTTCATAAAAGGCTTGAAAACAACCTTTCAAAAAATTTAAACAACACGTACAATGTAAAAATTTGGAATAACGTAAAGCCTTGATTACATCCAATCCGTTGAGAAAAGCTAGTTTAGCACAGTTATAATAATAAAGCAGGACAATATCAATGCATTTTTAAATCCGTGTTACTGAAAGACCTTGGGTAATCTTGAAAGGAGGAAATCTGATGCGATTCAAACATGTTATTGGGACTGCACATTCAGTATACAACTAGCTACACTACGTCTTTGTAATCAATTGTCACATACATGAAATAAAAGATAAAAGTGCTGAAAGCATTATGGAGGCAGTGTAGACGATTTACAACATTTGACAGGACTGATATAGGGTCATTATTGCCAAATCTCCATTAAATCAAATGCCTTACAAAGTAAATACATTCCATGGAATTGTTTCTTTAACTTTTCGAGTGATTAGGTAAAATGTACACATCGATACAATCCCAACCACAAACAGTGTATCGTTATAATTCCAATTTGACCTCCTTTTTGTTATTATTTCAGCAGATGTGGTAACAACCATTCACTTCTAGGTAGCTTGAAGTTTTGTTTCATTAGCATCTTCATTGCAGCTGAATACATAGGTCATGTCATGGAAACCTTATCTAGTAATACAAAATAGAATGACAGAGCTGGTCATGCTATTCCAATTAGGCGATTGTTCTTGTCAATGTTTTGATATTTAGGAAATAGTTGTTTGATACTGTTTAAACTAGTATATTCCTTATTTTCTGACATTACTCTTTCTAATGGCACGTGTTGTTAAAGTAATATTTGTTTTTTTTTGTTTTCCAAAAGTATCGATTCTTCCCTTACCCAAATCGTCTGCATGTTTAGAGATATTGCTTCCTCGACATATGATTATGACATTGAATAACAGGCGGAGAAATATTGATGATTACAAATGCAACAATATTTCACTATTGTTTTGTAAAAGCGTGTGATATGCTTTCTTTGGCAAATGGGGTGAGGCTTCGAATGCAGAAATGACTGTATACTTAGCTTTTCTATACTTTTAAGGGAGACTTTCATGAGGGATGGTTATAAAATTTGAGACCGTAAATATGGGTGGGTGGGGCTGGTTATTATTCATGTCAAAGAAGATAGTACAGATAAAACGTCACATAAAATTACCGGTAACTTTGAACCTAAAGTAGTCCCCATAATATTCTGATGTCTAACAAAATTCTTGATCTTTACCATGTGACATTTTATATCTCAACAGATTGGAGCCAAATCGGTAGATTAATAACAATTGTAGTTATTTATATTAAACATATCAATGCAACAGAAAGATGCAGGTTAAACTTGAGCCCTTTGTGCGATTATTAGTCTTTTGAAGAAAATAAAATTGCACTCCCGAAGGTAATATATGAATTAGTTGGTCTCTTGTTGGTTTTTAAAAAACTTTCTAAACATCAGTAGATAGGTATAGACCAATTAAAGAAAATACCATTTCTAATGCTTCACTAGACAAAAAGCGTTTCGAACATGGATATATGTTCTCCGTCACATTTCTTAAATTCATATCATATCTCCATTTCTTAATACATTGTAAGATTTCAAGGCCTCGATACTTTTGAAATAAACATCAAAATATATTTCTTGGCTGTTACATCATGATCATTTATATCTGATTTGATGTTAAAGATTCATATAGACAATGTGATTTCTCCGTGAAAAAGACTTATTGGATACTATATTTAGTTCTTTTATTGTTGATAATGACCAAAGGTTGTCCTGAGACAGGTATAACCGTTTCATTTATATTATGTATTTCATATTTGCCAATAATGAGAAGTTTAGGAGCTAATTCGTTTATTAAAATATTAAAGTCTAAATGGGTAATACATTCATTTCCTCCCTGCATTTGTTTAGTTCACATTATTTCAAACTAGAATATAGGAAGGCTTCTTGACAAATATCCAAATAATGGATATATTAATTTGCAAGAACGAATTAGCTGACACAATCACATTTTAGAACACAGTCGAGATACAATTTTTATAGTTTAATCATGTGTAAGAAGAGAGTAGTGGTTCGGTTTGTTTGAGTTTATTAAACATGTACCATACGTGATGATTTACCCTCATGTCCACTATTTATGTCAGAGCGGTTACTATGGTCTACAAATACTAAATGATGTCGTTTGCTTGTGGCGCTGAATATACGAACATTCAACTCTAAATAAGGTTTGTAGATATAAGATGATCTAAATAGACTCAAAACTAATACATTAATTTAAAACAATTTGGTTATCAAGGCGTATTTGGAATATTTGTACAAAATGATAATTTGCAATTGATTATGTGTGTTTGTGATTAGGATCTGTAACGTAGGTTTACCAATGTTTCAGTCATATCGCTACGATGTCTGCATGTGAGGCAGTTTATAGTGAGTGATAGGTCATCATGCCGCATACATGGGGCATGGTGTCCCACCCAGTCCCATTATCTAGACACCAGGCCGACCAGTCCTAGCACTAATCTCCTTATGCTGAGCGCCAAACGTGTTAGTACCATTTTCCTAACTTTTTGGTATGACTCGCCTGGGCAACGAACCCACGACCATCCGCTTCTGCGGCGGTCGCTCTCAACACTAAGACACCGAAGCGGTTACTGCAATTGATTAATATTTCATTAATAATTAATAAAGTAGTATCCAATATTATTTTCCTAATCATGTTGAAACTATCACAATACTTCCAGCATGTCGATCTTTGCAATGCCTTCTGCTACCATAGGAGAGACAGAGGTATTGTGTTCATTTGTTTGTCAGCGGTATCAGGTGTCTTCTTTTCAATCAGACTCGTACAGACTTTAATGGGTTTGTCGAGATAGATTGTTTTTTCAAAGTAACGCTTTGCTTCCAACTCTAATATCATTGTCGCAATGCATTATTTTAATCATAGCATGTACATTTCTTTACATTTTAATATTGATGGCGTCCATTATTTACTTTTTAATTGTTTCTAAAGCGTTTGAGATATTTCTTTCTTCTCTGTTAGCAGTGAAGTTCAAAGAGTTTTTAGACGCTATATGTTGACAAGGAAAAATCGTTGACACGAGTCAAGAATAGTGTTTACGTTAATTTGATGCCACGTATATTTATAAATAAATGGTAGTTTCCAGCCTTGTTAGCGTTTAATACGTCAGTGACTATATCTCGATTTTTATGCATTTGGTTTTCTTTAGGAAACGTAGTTCTAGATATAATATCATGGAGTTGTTTGAAACTGAAACAAGTTTGGATATAGCAGATTTATGGACGAGTGAAATATTATTGTATGTCTTAAATGGATGCTTTTTTCCGTCATTAGCGTGCACATATTGATAATATTGTATTTTTTAAATATATCGAAGATTTCAAACAAACTATAGAGCGTAAAGCGTATTCTATGTTATTGGCAATAACCCAATTTAATCGTTGTAAAACTGAAAAATAAATAAGAACGCCGAGGAATGTTTCAAACAACAGTATTTGAGAGCTCATATTGTCACGAGTTAGTCTAAACCTCACTATTAAATATATGTCTTTAATATGGCATATCGCGAAAGTTCTTTGATACAATATAATCCGATCATTTCAATTTGGTATAAATTTAAATTATGTAAAGATGACACTTCAGAATTGGGTTATTATATTACTTCATCATATTTGATATTTGTTAATTTTTGTTTTCTTTATAAGCCATGCAATTGAAATCTGGCTTGTTCTTTGTTTCTAAACAATTGTTTTGCGCTTGATGTACGAACTGTTGCCTATAATAACTATGTTAGTATTTGCATGTGTCATTTGGGGCATTGACTCAATGGATAGTTTGCGCTTGTTCTTGTGTGCGATATTAGCATTATAAATTTTGATGCGTTATTGACTATTACATATTAGTACGTATTTGAAATTGTTGTTGTTGTTGTTGTAAAGTTTAACGCCATGTTTAAGCACACGATAGGCTATACATGGTGGCCAGTATTATGGTAGAGGAAGAACCCGGAAATACCCATAGAAAAAACCCCGACCCATGAGAAACTACTGGCAAGCTTTCTCACATAACTATATCAGCAGAATCTCAGACTCGACCCCACGCAGATAGTGGTGAGATGGCAGTGATCTGTAACGGAAAGCACTTTAGACCACTCGGGCGCTTGGGGCCCCATTTGAAACCGTTAAAGAATATACACCACGGTTGTTTTCATCTATCTTATGTGTGAAATCGATCAAGACAATCCTCAATAATGTCTTTAAATGTCAACATATATATTAAAAAGTCAGTGACCGCTCGGGTGGCCTAGTGGTTCGATCATCTATATTAGATGCGTGAGGTCGTGGGTTCGATTCCCATCCTTGTCATACCAAAGATTTACAAAATGGTACTAACAGGTGCCTCGAGTGACATCATAACTAAAAGATTAGTGTTAGGTCTAGTAGTCATGGTGTCAGGATAATGTGACAATGTGGGACAACAAACTACATGTCGGAGTCACAATGGTCCAGAGTTGGACATAAAAAAACTGCCACGCTGCAGACATCGTAGTGTTATCACTGAATCTCTTTACAAGCTACGTTCACATTCCAAATCAATTACATACACACATTTGAATTTTTACATTTTAATCTTCATAGTAATTATCATCAATATTTTAAACTGACTATGTCTTTCCTATTCAGTGGTAGGTAACTTGATTACATTTTGGCAACCGTAATTGTCAAATAATAAAAGTAACGTTTTTCTTCTATTTAGAGACAAATGAATAATCCTATCATAAATATTTATCGACTCTTGTAAATGGACACCTACTAATAGCGAACACACAATATGGTCATTGAAAGAATATTGAACTTGCTAGTTGAAACTCTTAATATATGTTTAAAATATGAAGTTGAAATTGATTACGATGATATAGTTCCTGCTTATTTGAAAATTATTTTTGTGTTGTTAAAGGTTTCGGTAATCGTGTAAAACCCTCTAATACCACTTCCATTCTTCTATATTTAACATACCCAGTTAATGTTCAAAGCGTTGTCGAGTTATCATACAAGTAGGGTTTTACTTTGATCTGAGGAACGTACTCATTTTTGTCTCGGTTCACTACAATCCAAAATTTTATTAATACAAAGTGTGACGATTACATTATCTTTATAAGACCTCTAGGACACCAATCGCTATCCTCATTCTATAATCAGATGTATATTTGCATGTTGTACTAACCCTACTTTCTCAAAGAATTATTTTTTGGCATTTTGAATCAAATATTAAATAAACATGCATTGTTGCCTAATTGTATCATACAATGGAATATTGCTATTTATATCCCTATTATAACGTGGTGTATTGCACGTTTGGTTACAAATGTAAAGGAATGTCAATCGTTGAATGGATTAGTATTCCCGATATGCGGGGCGAAATAAAATGAGTAATATTATAAAACAAGAACACAATTGTGTTCAGGTAACTTCAACAACATTGCCCAAAATATTGAAAAAACCGTATGGCAGCTTACTTGATCAGACTAGCGAAGATAATAAAAAGGTAAGTTTTAACCCATTCCTCACCAGCCTAAATATTTCGTCTATATTACAATTTGATAAATTATTAATCTAAATTGTGTCACATAAGTATATGCTCAGTAAAACAAGTCCAAAACAACATTACTTTAAAACCATCACTGACAACCTTAATAGAAATGTGTATTTAGGAATAAGTGATACATGAAATGAATGTAACGAATGTTTCCTTCTCCTAGCAACCATCTTCCATGTTGAAAAATAAACGTGTTAAATATTGCATCAAGGACGTAGCGACGAGTGGAGAGGTAAAACTTCATAAAAGGTTTGAAAACAACCTTTCAAAAAATTTAAACAACACGTACAATGTAAAAATTTGGAATAACGTAAAGCCTTGATTACATCCAATCCGTTGAGAAAATCTAGTTTAGCACAGTTATAATAATAGAGCAGGACAATATCAATGCATTTTTAAATCCGTGTTACTGAAAGACCTTAGGTAATCTTGAAAGGAGGAAATCTGATGCGATTCAAACATGTTATTGGGACTGCACATTCAGTATACAACTAGCTACACTACGTCTTTGTAATCAATTGTCACATACATGAAATAAAAGATAAAAGCGCTGAAAGCATTATGGAGGCAGTGTAGACGATTTACAACATTTGACAGGACTGATATAGGGTCATTATTGCCAAATCTCCATTAAATCAAATGCCTTACAAAGTAAATACATTCCATGGAATAGTTTCTTTAACTTTTCAAGTTATTAGGTAAAATGTACACATCGATACAATCCCAACCACGAACAGTGTATCGTTATAATTCCAATTTGACCTCCTTTTTGTTATTATTTCAGCAGATGTGGTAACAACCATTCACTTCTAGGTAGCTTGAAGTTTTGGTTCATTAGCATCTTCATTGCAGCTGAATACATAGGTCATGTCATGGAAACTTTATCTAGTAATACAAAATAGAATGACAGAGCTGGTCATGCTATTCCAATTAGGCGATTGTTCTTGTCAATGTTTTGATATTTAGGAAATAGTTGTTTGATACTGTTTAAACTAGTATATTCCTTATTTTCTGACATTACTCTTTCTAATGGCACGTGTTGTTAAAGTAATATTTGTTTTCTTTGTTTTCCATACGTATCGATTCTTCCCTTACCCAAATCGTCTGCATGTTTAGAGATATTGCTTCCTCGACATATGATTATGACATTGAATAACAGGCGGAGAAATATTGATGAATACAAATGCAACAATATTTCACTATTGTTTTGTAAAAGCGTGTGATATGCTTTCTTTGGCAAATGGGGTGAGGCTTCGAATGCAGAAATGACTGTATACTTAGCTTTTCTATACTTTTAAGGGAGACTTTCATGAGGGATGGTTATAAAATTTGAGACCGTAAATATGGGTGGGTGGGGCTGGTTATTATTCATGTCAAAGAAGATAGTACAGATAAAACGTCACATAAAATTACCGGTAACTTTGAACCTAAAGTAGTCCCCATAATATTCTGATGTCTAACAAAATTCTTGATCTTTACCATGTGACATTTTATATCTCAACAGATTGGAGCCAAATCGGTAGAAAAATAACAATTGTAGTTATTTATATTAAACATATCAATGCAACAGAAAGATGCAGGTTAAACTTGAGTCCTTTGTGCGATTATTAGTCTTTTGAAGAAAATAAAATTGCAATCCCGAAGGTAATATATGAATTAGTTGGTCTCTTGTTGGTTTTTAAAAAACTTTCTAAACATCAGTAGATAGGTATAGACCAATTAAAGAAAATACCATTTCTAATGCTTCACTAGACAAAAAGCGTTTCGAACATGGATATATGTTCTCCGTCACATTTCTTAAATTCATATCATATCTCCATTTCTTAATACATTGTAAGATTTCAAGGCCTCGATACTTTTGAAATAAACATCAAAATATATTTCTTGGCTGTTACATCATGATCATTTATATCTGATTTGATGTTAAAGATTCATATAGACAATGTGATTTCTCCGTGAGAAAGACTTATTGGATACTATATTTAGTTCTTTTATTGTTGATAATGACCAAAGGTTGTCCTGAGACAGGTATAACCGTTTCATTTATTATATGTATTTCATATTTGCCAATAATGAGAAGTTTAGGAGCTAATTCGTTTATTAAAATATTAAAGTCTAAATGGGTAATACATTCATTTCCTCCCTGCATTTGTTTAGTTCACATTATTTCAAACTAGAATATAGGAAGGCTTCTTGACAAATATCCAAATAATGGATATATTAATTTGCAAGAACGAATTAGCTGACACAATCACATTTTAGAACACAGTCGAGATACAATTTTTATAGTTTAATCATGTGTAAGAAGAGAGTAGTGGTTCGGTTTGTTTGAGTTTATTAAACATGTACCATACGTTTATGATGTTAACTCATGTCCACCATTTATGTCAGAGCGGTTACTATGGTCTAAAAATACTAAATGATACGATCATTCAACTGTAAATAAGGTTTGTAGATATAAGATGATTTAAATAGACTCAAACCTAATACATTATTTTAAAACAATTTGGTTATCAATGCCTTTATGGAATATTTGTACAAAATGATAATTTGCAATTGATTATGTGTGTTTGTGACTAGGATTTGTAACGTAGGTTTACCAATGTTTCAGTCATATCGCTACGATGTCTGCATGTGAGGCAGTTTATAGTGAGTGATAGGTCATCATGCCGCACACATGGGACATGGTGTCCCACCCAGTCCCATTATCTAGACACCAGGCCGACCAGTCCTAGCACTAATCTCCTTATGCTGAGCGCCAAACGTGTTAGTACCATTCGTCTAACTTTTTGGTATGACTCGCCCGGGCAACGAACCCACGACCATCCGCTTTTGCGGCGGTCGCTCTCAAGACCAAGACACCGAAGCGGACTCTGCAATTGATTGATATTTCATTAATAATTAATAAAGTAGTATGCAATATTATTTTTCTAATCATGTTGAAACTATCACAATACTTCCAGCATGTCGATCTTTGCAATGCCTTCTGCTACCATAGGAGAGACAGAGGTATTGTGTTCATTTGTTTGTCAGCGGTATCAGGTGGCTTCTTTTCAATCAGACTCGTAGGACTTTAATGGGTTTGTCGAGATAGATTGTTTTTTCAAAGTAACGCTTTGCTTACAACTCCAATATCATTGTCGCAATGCATTATTTTAATCATAGCATGTACATTTATATACATTTTAATATTGATGGCGTCCATTATTTATTGTTTAATTGTTTCTAAATCATTTGAGATTTTTTTTCTTCTCTGTTAGCAATGAAGTTCAAAGAGTTTTTAGACGCTATATGTTGACAAGGAAAAATCGTTGACACGAGTCAAGAATAGTGTTTACGTTAATTTGATGCCACGTATATTTATAAATAAATGGTAGTTTCCAGCCTTGTTAGCGTTTAATACGTCAGTGACTATATCTCGATTTTTATGCATTTGGTTTTCTTTAGGAAACGTAGTTCTAGATATAATATCATGGAGTTGTTTGAAACTGAAACAAGTTTGGATATAGCAGATTTATGGACGAGTGAAATATTATTGTATGTCTTAAATGGATGCTTTTTTCCGTCATTAGCGTGCACACATTGATAATATTGTATTTTTTAAATATATCGAAGATTTCAAACAAACTATAGAGCGTAAAGCGTATTCTATGTTATTGGCAATAACCCAATTTAATCGTTGTAAAACTGAAAAATAAATAAGAACGCCGAGGAATGTTTCAAACAACAGTATTTGAGAGCTCATATTGTCACGAGTTAGTCTAAACCTCACTATTAAATATATGTCTTTAATATGGCATATCGCAAAAGTTCTTTGATACAATATAATCCGATCATTTCAATTTGGTATAAATTTAAATTATGTAAAGATGACACTTCAGAATTGGGTTATTATATTACTTCATCATATTTGATATTTGTTAATTTTGTTTTCTTTATAAGCCATGCAATTGAAATCTGGCTTGTTCTTTGTTTCTAAACAATTGTTTTGCGCTTGATGTACGAACTGTTGCCTATAATAACTATGTTAGTATTTGCATGTGTCATTTGGGGCATTGACTCAATGGATAGTTTGCGCTTGTTCTTGTGTGCGATATTAGCATTATAAATTTTGATGCGTTATTGACTATTACATATTAGTACGTATTTGAAATTGTTGTTGTTGTTGTTGTAAAGTTTAACGCCATGTTTAAGCACACGATAGGCTATACATGGTGGCCAGTATTATGGTAGAGGAAGAACCCGGAAATACCCATAGAAAAAACCCCGACCCATGAGAAACTACTGGCAAGCTTTCTCACATAACTATATCAGCAGAATCTCAGACTCGACCCCACGCAGATAGTGGTGAGATGGCAGTGATCTGTAACGGAAAGCACTTTAGACCACTCGGGCGCTTGGGGCCCCATTTGAAACCGTTAAAGAATATACACCACGGTTGTTTTCATCTATCTTATGTGTGAAATCGATCAAGACAATCCTCAATAATGTCTTTAAATGTCAACATATATATTAAAAAGTCAGTGACCGCTCCTGTGGCCTAGTGGTTCGATCATCTATATTAGATGCGTGAGGTCGTGGGTTCGATTCCCATCCTTGTCATACCAAAGATTTACAAAATGGTACTAACAGGTGCCTCGAGTGACATCATAACTAAAATATTAGTGTTAGGTCTAGTAGTCATGGTGTCAGGATAATGTGACAACGTGGGACAACAAACTACATGTCGGAGTCACAATGGTCCAGAGTTAGACATAAAAATAAACTGCCACGCTGCAGACATCGTAGTGTTATCACTGAATCTCTTTACAAGCTACGTTCACATTCCAAATCAATAACATACACACATTTGAATTTTTACATTTTAATCTTCATAGTAATTATCATCAATATTTTAAACTGACTATGTCTTTCCTATCCAGTGGTAGGTAACTTGATTACATTTTGGCAACCGTAATTGTCAAATAATAAAAGTAACGTTTTTCTTCTATTTAGAGACAAATGAATAATCCTATCATAAATATTTGACAAGCTTATCGATTCTTGTAAATGGACACCTACTAATAGCGAACACACAATATGGTCAATAAATGAAGATTGAACTTGCTAGTTGAAACTCTTAATATATTTTTAAAATATGAAGTTGAAATTGATTACGATGATATAGTTCCTGCTTATTTGAAAATTATTTTTGTGTTTTTAAGGGTTTTGGTAATCGTGTAAAATCCTATAATACCACTTCCATTCTTCTATATCCATCATACCCAGTTAATTTTCAAAGCGTTGTCGAGTTGCACTGTTATCATACAAGTAGGGTTTTACTTTAATCTGAGGAACGTACTCATTTTTGTCTCGGTTCACTACAATCCAAAATTTTATTAATACAAAGTGTGACGATTACATTATCTTTATAAGACCTCTAGGACACCAATCGCTATCCTCATTCTTTAATCAGATGTATATTTGCATGTTGTACTGACCCTACTTTCTCAAAGAATTATTTTTTGGCATTTTGAATCAAATATTAAATAAACATGCATTGTTGCCTAATTGTACCATACAATGGAATATTGCTATTTATATCCCTATTATAACGTGGTGTATTGCACGTTTGGTTACAAAATGTAAAGGAATGTCAATCGTTGAATGGATTAGTATTCCCGATATGCGGGGCGAAATAAAATGAGTAATATTATAAACAAGAACACAACTAACTTAGTAACTTCAACAACATTGTCCAAAATATTGAAAAAACAGTATGGCAGCTTACTTGATCAGACTAACGAAGATAATAAAAAGGTAAGTTTTAACCCATTCCTCACCAGCCTAAATATTTCGTCTATATTACAATTTGATAAATTATTAATCTAAATTGTGTCACATAAGTATATGCTCAATAAAACAAGTCCAAAACAACATTACTTTAAAACCATCACTGACAACCTTAATAGAAATGTGTATTTAGGAATAAGTGATACATGAAATGAATGTAACGAATGTTTCCTTCTCCTAGCAACCATCCTCCTTGTTGAAAAATAAACGTGTTAAATCAAGGACGAAGCGACGAATGGAGAGGTAAAACTTCATAAAAGGCTTGAAAACAACCTTTAAAAATATGTAAACAACATGTACAATGTAAAAATTTGGAATAACGTAAAGCCTTGATTACATCCAATCCGTTGAGAAAATCTAGTTTAGCACAGTTATAATAATAGAGCAGGACAATATCAATGCATTTTTAAATCCGTTTTACTGAAACACTTTGGGTAATCTTGAAAAGAGGAAATCTGATGCGATTCAAACATGTTATTGGGACTGCACCTTCAGTATGCAAATAGCTACACTACGTCTTTGTAATCAATTGTCACATACATGAAATAAAAGATAAAAGCGCTGAAAGCATTATGGAGGCAGTGTAGACGATTTACATTATTTGACAGGACATATATAGGGTCATTATTGCCAAATCTCCATTAAATCAAATGCCTTACAAAGTAAATACGTTCCATAGAATTGTTTCTTTAAATTTTCGAGTGATTAGGTAAAATGTACACATCGATACAATCCCAACCACGAACAGTGTATCGTTATAATTCCAATTTGACCTCCTTTTTGTTATTATTTCAGCAGATGTGGTAATGACCACTTACTTCTAGGTAGCTTGAAGTTTTGTTTCATTAGCATCTTCATTGCAGCTGAATACATAGGCCATGTCATAGAAACTTTATCTAGTAATACAAAATAGAATGACAGAGCTGGTCATGCCATTCCAATTAGGCGATTGTTCTTGTCAATGTTTTGATATTTAGGAAATAGTTGTTTGATACTGTTTAAACTAGTAGATTCCTTATTTTCTGGCATTGCTCTTTCTAATGGCACGTTTTGTTAAAGTAATATTTGTTTTCTTTGTTTTCTTTGTTTTCCATACGTATCGATTCTTTCCTAATCCAAATCGTCTGCATGTTTAGAGATATTCTTTGCTCGAAATATGACCATGACATTGAATAACACCCGGAAAAATATTGATGAATACAAATGCAACAATATTTCACGTTTTGTTAGTAAAAGCGTGTCATATGCTTTCTTTGGCAAATGGGGTGAGACTTCGAATGCAAAAATGACTGTATAGTTAGCTTTTCTATATTTCTAAGGGGAGACCTGAATGAGAGATGGTTATAAAGTCTTAGACCGTAAATATGGGTGGGTGGGGCTGGTTATTATTCATGTCAAAGAAGATAGTACAGATAAAACTTCACATAAAATTACCGGTAACTTTGAACCTAAAGTAGTCTCCAAAATAGTTTGATGTCTAACAAAATTTTAGATCTGTATCAATCGGTAAATTAATAACAATTGTAGTTATTTATATTAAACAGATAAATTCAACAGAAAGATGCAGGTTAAATTTGAGTCCTTTGGCGATTATTAGTCTTTTGAATAAAATAAAATTGCACTCCCAGTAGTAATATATGAATTAGTTGGTCTCTTATTGGTTTTTAAAAGATTCAAAACATTAGTGGATAGGTAGAAACCAATTAAAGAAAATATCATTTATAATGCTTCACTAGACTAAACGCGTTTCGAACATGGATATATGTTTTCCGTTACTTTTCTTAAAGTCATATCATATCTCTATTTCTCAAATCATTATACGATTTCATTACCTCGCTCCTTTTGAAATAAACATCAAAATATTTTTCTTGGCCGTCATATCAACATCATTTATATCTGATTTGTTGTTAAAGATTCATATAGACAATGTGATTTCTCCGTGCGAAAGACTTATTGAATACTATATTTAGTTCTTTTATTGTTGATAAATGACCAAAGCTTGTCCTGAGACAGGTACAACCGTTTCATTCATATGATGTATTTCATATTTCCCAAGAACGAGAAGTTTAGGAGCTAATACGTTTATTAAAATATCAAAGTCTAAATAGATAATACATTTATTTCTTCCCTGCATCTATTTAGTTCACATTATTTCAAACTAGAATATATGATGGCTTCTTGACAAAAATCCAAATAATGAATATATTAATATGCAACAATCAATTAGCTGACGCTTTCACAATTTAGAACACAGACGAGATATAATTTGTATTGTTTAATCTTGTGTAAGAAGAGCTTAGTGGTTAATTTTATTTGAGTTTATAAAACATGTAGAATACGTTTATGATGTTCCCTCATGTCCACCATTTATGTCAGAGCGGTTACTATGGGCTACAAATACTAAATGTTGTTGTTTGCTTGTTACTCTTACTATACGAACCTTTCATTCTAAATAAGTATTGTAGATTTAATATGATCAAATAGACACAAATGTTTTACATTCATTGAATATAATATGGTTTCATTCAAAATAACTTAAACTGACTTTAAAAGACTTGAAGAATGAGGTTTTGTTTTAAAAGTAAAGTTTTACTTCCAACTCCAATCATCTTATCTCATTGCAATTTGGTAATCATAGCCTGTACATTTTTAAAAATTGAATATTGATATCGCCCCTATATTATTTTCTTATTGACACTTGCTATATGATCAATTTCTGTATTCTCTGTTAGCAGTGAAATTCTTATAGATTTTAGACGCTCCTTGTTGACAAGGACCACACGTTGAAAGTAGTCAAACATGGAAATTTTTGTTGGTAATAAATATATTGAAAATTTTCCTCAAACTATTGAGCATAAAGATTACCTTATGTTATTGGCAATTCCAACGTTGCTAATCTAAAGATGGAAACACAATAAATGCGTTCGTGAGCTCAAATTGTCTTGAGTTAGTGTTAAATCTCAAGATGAACTTTATATTGGTATATCGACAAAATCATTTGATAAAATGCAATAGGAACATTTAAGTTTGGTTTAAATATAACTTCCATAAAGGGGAGCCACATTAGACCTTTGTCATTCCTTAACTAAGAAAAGACAATGAGTCATTATATTATTTCATCATATTGGATATTTCTGATTCTTTGTAGTTTCTATAAGCCATATAATTTAGATTTGGCTTCTTGTCTTGTCTAACAAATTGTTCGTCAATATATACACACTAGTGCTTCAAATAAATATTTTGACATATGCATCTACCATTTGGGGCATTGAGGATATGTTACATTTTTTAAAATGTTCCTTATTAGCATTATGAACTTGAATGCGTTATTGAGTTTTACGTACGATTACGTAGTTGAAAGTGGTACCAGGGTATGTCTTGGATGCGGGAAGTCGTGGGTGTGATCCCCGGCTGAGTCATACCAAACGACTTTCAAAATGATGCTAATAGCTGCATCACTCTTTGCTCAGTATGAAGAGGTTATTATTATGATCTGACGGCCTGATGCTTTAAGCTATATTTCTTGTCAGGACGAAGACGTCGATAGTCTGATTGTTGATAACATTAACTATTTCTGTGTGGTCTTCTGGTTGTCCTAATGATTTGGCGTTGAATAATTCAATACGCAGTAGTATCTCTGGGATAGCTTACACATCCGCTGACGATTTAATCAGGATTTGCACCAGGTTATCTAAATCAAAGGCCGAATTTTTAAATTGTTTAGCCAGAAAGGGTTAAAGGTAGATAACTGGAATTGTTCTTCTTGTTCTACGCCTACCATCTTTGAAACGTTTCATTTCTCGCTTCAGTTTACATTTAAGTAATGTTGAAAATTGTCCCGGTTCGTTTAGTCTTGAGCACAATGTAGTATGGAGACCCAATCGATGGTCATTTTAAGCAATTAATGAGGGTCCATCATAGCATAAACGGATTCACTGGCGATCACGCGGTTTATTAAACAACAAAGGACGTACGAGTAGTAGAGCAAGACAGTCGATAAATGTTTTAATTGTTGTTTCAAAAACAAGGCGATGAAGAAAGACAGACGAAATGAACAGCCAGTGCATGATGAAAGACTATAATATAGACGTAGAAATTCAATAAACAGATATGAAAAACAGCACGAAACCGGAACAGCTGCTCCAATCCAGTTAAGCGATAACGGACATCTTTCATGACTAATCATACATCGAACATAAATATTTATATATATATATATATATATATATAAATATATATATATTAGGGGAGGTGGGGGTGAGGGGGTGTATGTGCGTTTGTGTGTCTATGTGTTACAATGTTTGTGGGACAATATTTTATTCTTCAGCTTTTATGTACAAATATAACGTCCAATCAATGAATTTTCAAGTTTTTACGAATATACGATAAATCGTTTATTTTTCTTGCTGTACAGACACAATACTATTTCATGCTGAGAAGAGGAATTATATGCTAATTGCAACCATTCAGACATGTCCATTAATTGTATGAAGCTATAATTAGCATATTTAGTTTCAGACAATAACTTTGCTTTGTGGGAGAGTGTTTCTTTGTTGGCTACGTGTTTTATCATATGTGTTTACTCATTCATATTCATGCACTTGTTAACACCATGCTACGTGGTAGTGCCATTACCAAATAAAGAAACTATGGTCACTCGGTGAACATGTTCCATCCATACATCAAATAAAAAAGGTTGTGGCTTATTTATATGATCTTTGTTAGACTCGTAAGAAATAAATAATGTTGATACACTGGTGTATTTGGAGGTGGACTGATGGGGTTGGCAAGACAACTTGAGGATGAGGACGAGTTTACGTAATAAAATATTTCGAGTTCAAAGATTGATCGTTATTACCAGACTGTATTATCACGTATAATAAAATTAAATAACTTACAAAATATATAGCGTATTTCATCCACATAACGTACCTTATAAATTAATAATGTTGCAAGCAGTTACTCAAATTAATACAGACTTGAAGGAATTATGATTTTATTTTATTTCATTAATAATGGTTTCGATATATTCGTTTTAGCTGTTATATTTACAAACGTGGATAGATTTCTAAATTGCAAATAAAACTTTTGCTTTTCCTTGTTACAAGGTTAACAGAAATTATAGTGCAAATAACTATATTTTACATTCATCTTCTTCTGTTTCTACTTGAACTTGTATGGAAATGAACTATTTGGACAAACAAAATCTACCTTCTGGATACTGATTTTATCGTCGACTGTATAGAATTTGACAAGTGTGGTAAAACGATAACATGTAACTTTGCTAAATAATACTAAGCGACGCATATAAATACAGTAAAATATGTTTCATTACGCTAATTAATTTGATTTTTACATATGTAGGCAGTAATGTGATGACATGACTTGCTTATGGCATTTTCCTTTTCATTTTTCAGGCACCTAAGCAAGACACAAACTGACTTTGCTGAGGAAGATACCGATTTAATTTGTACTCTTAATAAAAATCTAGAACATCAACATTACAAATAAAGTGATGGTACAATATATGTTGAAATGTTTGCTTGTTTCAAAACATCTTATATTTTCTTAATTCCGTATCTTTACTATTTACTCCTTTCAGATTCGTATTCAGTTTTTCATAACAGTTACATAAACATTATGCACAGGGCATACTTTATTTGTATGTGTTATTTTGAACTAATTTACAGAAGGTATCACGCAACACTGCCTTTTAAGTGTACAAAGGCGTACAGTATCTACAAAATTTATGCATTTACGTGCCGTGTCTTCTTCGATCTACTTCTCTATTATTACTGTCAAGTGCCTAGCGATGTTTAGTTCGTCTCATGTACAAATAGTGCAAACCGGAAATACAATAAGGTGACAACGGAAGTCTTTTTTAAAGTACTGCTATTTCAGCTTATATTAGCTGGATGGTAATATTGATAGTTCTGTAATGGTTAATTGAAGTTTTGGATTTTCTTGATTACTGTGGACCATGTGGATTTAACATACACAAGGTGGTCTCATTCTTCACTTTTCAATATTGGTTTTGAATGTTGTCATACTGTTTTATGAATTGTATTATATGTAGTTAAACAGCAACGTTGTTGCTACGCTCCAGTAAGTTCACGGAATCACGTTTGACAATATAAAATATGATAACATTAACACAACCATAGCACAACTTTGCTGCAAAATTATTACAACGGTGAATTGTTAGCTTGGTATATATATATATATATATATATATATATATATATATATATATATATATATATATATATATATATATATATATATATATATATATATATATATATATTCTTGTGCCTTTTCTGGAGCGTTTCATGCTGCTTACAGACTTTGTGTTACATTTCTGATCTAAAAAACATATGACGATGTCGTATGAATCGCACAATACGAGTCCTGGAATATATGCAGATTTAAACGTATCACACGTATCACGTTACTGTAATTACGATCACGTTTTACTTCATTCTTGTGCCTGCATGTGTTAAAGTGTCTGGTCAACATTAATCACTATTTCTTAATTCCAAAGATTGGTTACCCCAATGTCACACTAGTCCGATTTTATTATATCCTAAATTGACTGCACGATTAGCATTTCAACCTCTATCGATATAATCCTTTAACACTAATATCCCAGAAGTACAAATGACGCTATTTAAGTCATTGTTTTCTTCTAAATTGATAGAAATCTTAATACTTGGCCTTAAGAGGCTCTTGAGATATGGGCAAGAGATAAAGAAGTATATATACAGCCTTTATGCAAGACAGAAACATCTTTATCACTAGGCTGTAAACTAGCTTCCTTTGTATTTTTGTCATACCATACATTCATTTTAGACCTAGTTACAGGTAAGGAACTGACAGTCTTCCATTATTCTGCTAAATGGTTGGTCAAATGTGGCAATCATTACACATAAATATGAGCACTGGTGATATTTACCTGGATATGGGACAATGCGCAGAAGAATTCGACACCAGTGAATATGCAGAATATCATTCCTTATTCAGTAATAAAATATAAAAATGTCCAAGGGACATCGTGCCAAATACATTTAAATAGCAAGAATAATGTTTTGAGCCGTTGTGCAAGATGACAATTACAACATGTATGCATAATGTGTACGCTAGCGCCGCGAATGAAAAGAAACACGCATCTAATCTCATATGGTCAAAGCAGTATCGCATGGCGCAATACCGTGTCACCATTATGCGTTTGTCTCTGCCTAATATCAGCTGATGGATTTCAGTGTAATCACGACGTATGCGTCGATGGGTGGTATTTCCAAATCTACGGAAAATACCTTCAATCCTATATCATGCAGGTGCTCTACTTAACGTATTTGTTCCATTACCTAACTGTGTCAAACGGTACGTGTTGGCTGTCCAATTATGTCCATCCGATCTAATATTATAAATGTTTCGATGCACTAAACATGGTCATTAGAACGACGTTGCTAGCGTTACTAACTCCTACTAAATATGGATAATGTTCCAATTTTTTTTCTTTTCCTTTTATCACATCAGACTTGTACAGGCATTATGAGGTCGACACGCAGTTTTCATGCACATGTTTCCAAGAATATTATCCATTATAGATGCAATCAAGTGATTCTCTCTGATAATGTGATGTTGTTTGGTTTTTAGGCGGCCGAATGACGGTTAATGACGCTCCTGTGGGAAACCGTAATTGTTTTAATTGAATATCATGTTAGCGAGTCACATCATAAAGTTAAAGTTACACTTCGCCAAAATAAGCTTTTTGAAAATGTGCAGTTAGCAATGATTGCAGTTTCACATTGAAACTCTTACGGACAATGTTCTGGCCTACCCAATATAACTTGATCAGGTTAATGCAACTAAACAAAACACCGCCTCACTGACATTAAATTAATCAATGTATGTGGTGACAGATGTAGAAATGAGGTGGAATATATCCATTCCTAGCGGCAATTTCAGCGTTGTTGGCTGCTGCGGCTAACGCAGTTTCGAAAATGATTGCATTAATGTCCGCTGAAACCGCAGAAGAGATGGATCTAAAAAAGCTATATTGCTTAGTTCACAAAAAAGAAATGAAAGGTTCTTCAACTACTATGGACGACTCGCGGAATACACTCACGCAGTGGCCTTTAACTGTCTAGTAAAGCTCTTAAAGGACATCACCTTTGGAACTATGAAAACACGTAAAATATGCAATTTTGTTTTACTCTCGATGACAGAGTCAATCAAGCATTTCTGAAGTTTTTTTATTGTGGGCTTAACTTGCGTTCATGATCCATTGTATGTGGAAACCATCATTGTTAACCAGAATACACCAACATGTTATGACTCTATGGTCTGAGACAAAGTATTAAAAACGAAATAAAACCAGAACACCAAAAAGTTCTGTAAAACTCAAACATTCTTTTATTTCCATAGAACCAAAATTGCATTTTTTAAAAAGAAAAAGACGTATAATTTTTGTGAATTAATTCCCAGATAGTCATACAAATTCAATCACACGTCCAAATCTACAGAGTTCCGAAATAATGTAAGTGGTGATCAAAATGAATTCCAATATTGAATGTGCTGATGTACATAGTCTACAAAGAATATTTTGATGTAACACAGTGACATAATCCGAAGTGTCCTGTATCGCTAATTCCACTGAACAATTTAAAGAAATACATGGAACCACATCTAACCAAATTACAACTATAGCATGCACAAAATGAAGAAGAAAACAAATTGAAAAATATCATCTGATAAATTTATACAATTATAAGAGAAACTCTATAGTGGTATGATTACATGCAATATTATAACTATTTTCACAATAAAAATGACATATTAGTTATCTCGATATTTTAATAATGTATACTGAGTAAAATTAGCAAAGAACTGCCCCGTCGACTTAACCCTACCATAAAACAAACGTATATTTATATATATGTATACACAAAAATACGAAAACTGAGTTAATTGACTGCTGCTTAAAAAATTCGAACAAATGACCCAAGTAGTCCAAATATTGTTTAATTGAGATGTTAAGTGATGTGAATAGTTATAATTGATGACACTATTGTGTAACATAGTAATGGAAGGGCTATGAATCGGTTGGGGAAAAAAGTATGATACTTTAAAGGATTTGGGTTAAAGAAGAATATATTCATCTACCATCAAAACCCATTCCACAAATACAAAATATATAATTGAAACTCAATTTTTCTTGTAACAAACAACAGTAACTACAGAGAAAAATTAAAATATTGAGAACTAGAAATGAAGCAAAACTTTCACCAGGTGTTTGGTTTAATTACTGTAGTTATATATCACAGCTCCAGGAATTAATTCGAAAAGGTCTCGTGTGGTAACTTCCGCAAACCCACCACTAAAGTATGTGTGCAACCAGTGATGACTTGTAAATGATATCATACATGGACTTCGTTGAAGACCCATTACCCTTAGTGAAAGACACGCTCGTTGTTTTATTTTGTTCAGATAATAGAAATTTTGACAAATGTTTCTAATGTAAGGAAATTTTGCAGGATCAATAGTAGGTACAAAGTATTCCGCTGGTGCAAGGTAGACGCCTTCCTTATCTTCACTGGTAATGTTTCCCTGTGATAAATATACTCTGTAAATAAAAGTTAAAAAGTGAGGTCCTGTACTGTCAAGAACATTCCAAAAATAAGCAAAATCCACCAGTCTATTGATTGCTAGTTTCATGAATGGATGCTTCTTGGCGCACGCCAAAAAAGCATTGAAGACCAAATGTTCAAAGTTTCCATCTATAATTGGGTGTTCATATGGCTCTTGTGCGAGAATACATGAGTATTTCCTAATTATAGGATCTAAGGTTCGTAAACTTTCCATATCCATGACAGCGTATACTCCACCATATGCGTAGAGAATAATGTAACGTATGGCGTCGGCGCGTCGGATGTTCTCAATATACCCGTCATATGTTGGAAGCAAGTTATTGTACTTGTCTCTCACAAGACAACGTGCTGCGTGGTCTGTCCAAAACATATATTGCCATGTTGGATGAAAGGTAGACCAACTTCTTATCCAAATGGAGACTCTACTAGAAATTGCTCTATCTCTCCAAGTTTGATGAATTATTGGTGATATTTTGAGAGGGCGTTTTGGTGACGGATATTCTTCTTCGGCATTGATACCTAATTGGAAATAGTCATCCACGTCAAGTAATTTGAAATCAGGAATTTCTATTGAACTTACTTTCTCCGGAATAAGTGAGAATAAAATACAGTATATAAGTATCATTATCATACAAATCAACAGTTTTATGCTCCACCTTGCCATACTCATTGAATCAAATAAGCAAATCAGAACACTATACAAAATATACACAAATACAAAAGATAATGCACTATCCTTCGACTTCACTTAATTGGTTGCATGTTATTTAAACCTCTACACCGCAACTGTTTAGGATATTTATGCTGCTTAGAAATATAATTAACTGTCTATCTACAGATCAGGTGAATATGATTATATTTCAAGTTGGGACGAAAAATGTAGGACGGAACATATTATCTAGATCATTTGGAAACTGACTGTCATGTGGAACTGATTGTCATTTTCTCACAATGGGCTGAGATATTAATTATATCTAATACTAATGATCTTTCTAAAACTAACACTTTATGGGTTGCTTTTCCCAGTTGGTCAATGTATCTATCTATCTATCTATATATATATATATATATATATATATATATATATATATATATATATATATATATATATATATATATATATATATATATATATATATATATATTTAAAGAGAGAGAGTGAGAGAGAGAACTGAAGAAACAAAACAGAGATACATAAAATATAAAAATACATGTATTAATCGATATACACCAAATATATAAAAACAAAAGCGAAGTCGAATACTACACACATGTGCACGATTTTTAAAGTAATTATCATTACCTTGGTAACAGATGTTCCTATTTATAAAATACAAATATTCAGGATTTTCATTTTTTAAATGCATTAGATTTAGTTTATGTTCCAAAGGAACGAACTGATTTGCACAACATAATTATTCTGATCGCTGATTCTTCTATTAGGCATACTTATTTATTTAGATTGCACTATTTTATTCATATTGGTTCCGTCTTGCCTCAGTAAAATAGTTTTAAAATAAGGAAATAACATGTCTCACGACTTAAATAATTTGAATGAGAATGAATTGACACAACATTATAGGGCTTAATTACTTAGTTCAGACTTTATCATTGTTTTGATTTGCCACCTCTTAATATGCATTACACTGTGTACATCATTAATTAAGAATAACAAGTACTTGCATGGAAGTCGTTAGTTATCTACTTCGTAATCATTGTATCATTTAGACTTATATAACATACAACTTTCTAGCATTGATTAAACACTAAAACGCCCCTTACGTTTATATGAAGGTGTTGATATATTTTAATAAACATATCACATTCTTTTTATGCATGATGAGCAGTCCATTAACTACCATCCAATACAGTTTTAATATGTAAATAAAAAATATACTTCAGCATATAAACTTTCTTGCATGCAAAAACAAATCCGTCTATTTCATTATAGTGCCCATTAACCGACTCCAATAGACAATAAACTTGCTAGAATAAAGAATGTACGGTGCGAAAGTACTATAGTATGCTTATCTTTCAAACAAAGCCCTGAAAAAAGTCCAATGAGAACGCAGGGTTGCAATAACTCTCCACCTTCGCGCCGGCACAAATTAGAATTGATAACAGGCGGATCTGAAGAAATTGGTCTTTTCAAAGAGGCAAACCTTAAAGCGACTTATTATTTTCAGAAAGATAATTTTTATCTGCTTATTATCTAATTGTGATTGATTTCTTTCGCTTGTGTACATGATCAATAATAGTACATGTTTCATTTGTTGTTTTAAAAGTTGGATATCAGGGTAAATTAACCATACATTTGGCATCTTTGCTTTTCCCAAAGAGGGCAACAATGAAATATTGTTCAAAGCCACATTCACTCATGGATTTGCAATGGAAACAAATATTTTACACACCCGTATTTAAATAGATATTTGCCTTCCCTCCCATGTGAAAATATCAGATCGGCTAGCACATCACCTTGGAATTCAACTCTCTTTGCAGGATAAAGTTAATTTAGTCTCTTGATTGAAAATACATCTAAACCATAACCTACACTCACGAAAAGACGACATGAAAACATGTACTGTTTCAGATATGGTAAATAAAATGTATTCTAAAGTGCGTTGCAAACAATGATGATGCAAATACGCGTCGTTTAAACAATGATCTCTCTTATTCTCGTAACATACACGCTTGTAAAACGATATTGTTTGACATCGAAAACGTCATAAAACCAAAGACCTCTAAAGACATAAATACATTTATATTGGTTTTGCTTCTGTGTCAACGTTTTCATTCTTAATTTGAATATGTTAATAAACATTGAGGGGTATGCGAAATATAATAATCAATAATTCCTATTATTCTGAAAATCGCCAACGCTGTCAGATCAAGACTATAAATTCTCTCATATAAAAAATTTATTATTGATTACTTAACATTTATCATGTAGCAAAATAAAGTTAAAAACAAATGTCTCTTGCTAATTAAATGTATTTGTTCTTTTAGAATCATGACATTGCCTCTATCTGTTCAAGTTTCCATAAAATGGCAATGTATCTGATTTTGGGAAACTAAATTCGTTTGAATTATGCCAAAATGTATACCTTGTTAAAAGTCAATTGAAATGTCATCCTCAACATCCACATTTGCATGAAAATAATAAAAAAGAAATTAAGCTTGAACTTATAAATCAATTAGGCATCTTTCCATGCAACATGTACTACAGAATGCAAGATTTTCATAAGGATGATCACTTGGGAACGAATATTAAAAATTCAGCACATGTATGTACTGGAGAAGGTCATATGTTCATCGTACATGCTTGGTATTTTATTACTGAGTGAAAGTAACCACTATTGATATTTATTATAATAACTTTGAAATAGTGCTCCATAATGTTTTAAAACATTTGGTTAATTATTGATCATATAATCGTCTGCATACCCTGCGTTAATATCACTGCGTTTCTTTCACTTTGATGTTTCTACTACTAAAGTTGTAATTATACTCGTACTTTTAAGCTGCGTGGTAGAGCTTTAACTGAAACGAGCAAAGATTCTCAGAAAAAATAATATTATAAGACAAAATATATGCAACTGTTTTGTTTTAATTGATGCTATACCTGATTCATACACTTTCTTAGAATAGGTTTGTTTTTGGAGAATATTTTGTTTTCTTGATACCTTTTCTTTGTTTTCCTCCTGTAAACTACATTTTATTTAATATAATATTTTTCTTTTTCCTACGCCATAAGCTTGTTTTATGATAGCCTTTATTAAGTTACAACTTGCACCATTTTGGCTGGGCGGGATAGAAGTGCGGAAATATTAATCTATTGAAACTTATACTAGAGGTAATACACTGTGTATTTGTTTCTACTTCGGATATTTATAATCCTTATACTCTAATTTGACGACTGTGTCTGTAAGGCAACATTACTGAGACAGTCTACTTGACTTTCAGACAAAGGTGGCCGAATACCATTATCGCTGAACGACAAATGATCATTTTGGAGAAGAAAATCTATTAGGGACACTCAGTCCAAAATCTTTAGAACGGTTTTGATCTCCAAAAGGTATGGTGTCACCTTGTTGAATATGTTACATCAAGGATGCATAGACGTTTCTATTATCATTATATAGATCTTCGTTAGAACTTCGTTCTATATTTACGTTTAACCGTCCAAAAGAACTCTTAAATTAATACAGATCATGATTTTGTATATTTATCTCTATATTAGATATTAAAATATCGATGACGCAAGAAAGTGCAACTGACATGAAATATGTTTACGGTATACCCAAAGTTTCTACTTAGTTATAATTAAATGGTTATAAAATTCCATGCTACGCATTAGATGAAGATGATTACTTAGCCCAAATGCACATTAAGTATCATATTATAAATATACATCCATACAAATACTTTCACACCGCGAAACGGGGAAGTTTCGTAAATTCAAAAAATATCATAATTATTTAAGCTTTTTATATAAAAGAAATGAAAGTTTTAAGTATTACGCTTAACAAAATACAGTAATGTCTGCGGGATTAATGATCTGATTAATAAACATTCCGTTAATGCAAAGGATCTGAATATGTTCAAGGTCTATCGAGGTAATAATAATACTATTATATCATACTAATGACGTGGACAAGAAATGTATCAAACAATATGCAGACGTTTCTCAACTTTGAAAAAAAAAGGTATAATAAAGCGAATGAAAATACGAATGCAACAAAAGACTGGAGACCTCTCTCAAATGAACAAAGTTATTTAAGAGCGATTATTGCATTATTTTTGGTTCTTAAAGATTTCAAAGCAAAGCATCAAATCAGGACTACTTACAAGGTTTTATATCGATAATCATTGATTGAATACCTCTTTTGATTTACAAGTAACTACAATATGTCATTTGTATTACTTTATGCATATACAAACATGGTTTACAACTTTTATCGAGAATATTTCAAGAGCATATGTATGCTCAATCAACTATACAATAATTAAAGTCTTTTGTGGGTGTAGTTAATAAATGTGAATTAATAGATAACACGCTATTAATTTTACCTCTTTGATTTGATGCGTTTCACATACGACTGATAATTATAATAGATCAAACAATAATCCAGTCATAACTGAATATATTTAAGCTTAAACAAACGGCATTGAGGAGTTTGGTTAATATCATAATATATTTTTAGAGTATTATTTCCCTTTAGCAATATAAATAAATATGATCAACATATATTATTGAAATTTTAATTAATTTTGGAATAATAAGTTCATCGAATAAAACGAAACCTTAACGAAACAACCGGTATTATGTAATGTGATAGAGAGTTTTATATGAAGCCGTTGAACTTGAAGCTGGTAAGGAAGAGCAAATAGATCCTATATGGAGTATGAAGACGCATAACATTTATAGCGTAGTAAGATTCACGGATAGCCATGCAATATACATATCAGATTAAATTGCTCATCGACGACGATTTACACGTGAACAGTTGCAAGTAATTACCGAGGACAAACAATTTCCACGGCGATCATTTAACTAGTGCCTTGAGGCCGATTATATTCAAGCCATGTCAATATTGTATTTTCTCGTGTATGACCAAGACTACTATCTGTATATCTATGGTAAATTTTCTTGGATCATTTTTTGAATAATGTCACAACATTACTGTTTTACAGCTTGCACATTGATCATTCTGGCGTAACAAAGTCGCGATTATTATTTTGTCACATTGTTTCAAACTAATTTTGTACTTACTATCGCTAATAGCTTTGGTGTTGGTGCCAGCATCTGTTTGAATTTTTTCTGCAACAATTACAATAACCCTCTGCAACAAGGATATTCTTCTATCTTGTGATATATACTGCGAGATAAACTAAAGCTTACCACTCTATACGATCATCGACGATCCAAACAAATATATTAGTAATTGTTAATCATTGAGATGAATGGATTGTCTTTGGGCATCCTAACCTCCATGCAGTTTCATTCATGCACAACCTCGACAACATTGACAGAAACTAAAACTATATCAAAGTCAATATTCTGTCGACACATATATGCTGGTCCATAACAAAATGGTACGGGTATATTTGTAAATTTGTTCTTAGGTAAAAAGACAAATTGTTCTTTAAGTATATCACGAATTACCTTTCTACTTACCAATATAATATCAAATTATGTTGGTCTCCAGGAATCCATGTATCACCCTTGCATCAAACAAAGCTCTGATCAGTACATGATTTGACATCCCACTATTTCATTGCTTTCGCAAGTCTATATGGTGGTGTTAAAACCTAAAAACTAAAACCGAACTCTGTCTAAATAATTCAATACCTCGAGTTGTTTTACCACAGCCTCCAGATCCGTCTAGATAGACGTCTGTATACTGAATTATATACAGAGGGTGCCAATGATTTCGATAACTGATTACTTTTACGATACATGTTTGAAAGGAACATCAGAGGATTCGGGATAACAATGTAACATTTCTTGTTTTATTCTCCACCAGCCCCAACCCGTCCCTGTAAACAAAAGGCAATTCTAACTGCGGTGTCAGGAAATATATTTCGTCGATAATATATGTATTGAAACATAAGCGAACATTGGTCGTCTTAAATGTAAAATCGGCGGGGAATTTCCATCAGTATAACTTACAATTGTACCTAATTTTCTTCCGTTTGACAGTTGTTTCTTTACCTATAAACGTACGCATGAGTGTGTTATCAGCAATTATAAAGCAAAATCAGGTTCATATATAAATACTATCGTGCAATGTCCTTTATGCGCACATGATCCACCTTGAGAAAATCTGCCGATTATTTTCCTACGATAGATCTTTCATGACATTTTGCTCGTTGATATTTGTTATCTGCGATATATTTTCTTTGATCTCGCTGATGACTTTGACGGTGTCAGATACCTCTGGTTGAGGTAACCAAAATTCGGTTTGCTTCCGATATGAAATAATTCTTTCGTTGACCGACAACGATAACAGTATTTTGCAGTCAAGCATATAAAGTAATAAAACTATTGGAGTCCAATTTTTCTCTGAAAGATGTCTACCAAAAACGAGACGTAACAAATCGGGTGTAAATTCTAAGCAAATTCAAATGATTATATACAAGCAATAAAAATCGTGTAAAACTCAAGATAAAGATTTCCACACAATACCTACAGCATTCTCCCATACCAAGAAAACACTCTGGACAACACGATGACATATCAAACGAGATAACGTTGCTGTGGTCATATTTAGTATTCAAAATCCACCGTGACCTTAATCCTTCTTTTTTTGACGTTACATGGATAAACCAGTCATACCGAATTTTCAATATATTTACGTGATTTCATCTTTATATCATATTTTTTGGCAGAGTTAGCGGATCCTGTTTGCATGCATTAGGGTATATTTAGCTCAACAACAATGGAGGTAGACAGATTTAAGCGATGCTCCAACAAAGTTATCATGTACCTCAGACCAGTGCAATACAACTAGAGGAGCTAACATAAAACCAGTAGCTAAAATACACGTGGCAATTATTAGTCAAAAGCCAGACAAACATAGAAAAGCCCCATGCAAAACACACTCACAGAAAGTTGTGGATCAGAAGATTGACCTTTAATGTATTCATATTTTAGTAGGAAACATTTGTTTTTGTAAAGCAATAAAGACATATCAATATATATTTGTATTTTTCTTTATTTTGTAAAATGTGTTGGTTTATGTTTTGCTTTTGGTATATATTTCTTCAGTTAATGTCATAATGAAATAATTAGACTGCAACATTGTTCGGACATCATCTTTACTCAAGGATGGCAAATCTGATAAATGTTCGAAAAGCTGGAGTCTAAGTTTAAATACAAGTGTGATGGATCATACAGACGTTGAGAGCCATTATACTGTACGAGTTAAAGGCGGAAATGAAATTCTAATTGGAAATCTAGGTTTGGATTTGAGAGCAAAGACCTCTTGATGAAGATTTCCGGGTGGCTGTTAGAGTTCGATATCCAAGGATCGGAAAAAGGAAAAGACGCGTGAAGAGCTCGTGGTTAGCATTTATAGTTACGTCAGCATTTTGTGTGGCGGTGCAGTGCCGGAAAGAGCACGTGATATAAATCACTGGAAGTGTCGGAGGAACGGATCCGGACGTGCTTTGAGATCAAGATGTCAAGGGTAGCGGAAGTACCAAAGAGAAATAAGAGGCAGACAGTGATTGGTAGATGAACAACAGAGACAACATTGAAATGAAACGCTTGTACTTTATGTCTTGTAATTCACGTGATGAAATACTAATTGACAACTGTTAATAGGTCATTGATTTTTTCGGTTGGGAAGAAATTGCGAATGAGTCAAAACAATTATATAATACAGTTTCTGTATTAACAAATTGTGTTTGGCTGCACCTTGCGTTATTTATATACCTACACCATTGGCATTCCTGACTGTGGCTCAGAGCTTTTTAAATTTTAATTAATCACCTTTCACTGGTAGTATAAATAAAGAAGTAGGTAACAATACCTCTGTGCCTTGATCAATTGAAGACAGTTGTTGGAAGACCCACTTCAAGTTATTTCATTTTTAAGTTTGAAAACAAGATGCAGTAATAATTTTATGAAAACTACACTGTCGATGAGTTATAATGTTTACAATAACCTTCATATATTTATCTTTTAAATACGACATTTTAAGTTTTTTGACTCAATACACTCTTAGGAAAGAAATATAAGAATAACAGTTTGATTTGGTTGACATTGATTACTTTGGAAACCATAAGAAGATAACAGTTTAATATAGTTCTTAACGACAACGGGTTTAGACAGAAACAAAAGTCATTCCAGAAGAGGTGTACATCCAGGTTGTTTATTATACTTCCCTGATGAACTATATTTTTCAAGGACTACATTAATATATATATATATATATATATATATATATATATGACTCAAGACATGTTAGTTGAGATATGGATGAGTCCATAACTTTACATGGGAAGAAAAAAATGAAATAATCAAGCAACGTTAAACAGGAACATTAAATAATCAAATAGTCACACACATATGAGGTCTCAACATATACACGAAACATATTACCATTTTACCATTTACAATATGTTTGATAGAGTTTCTCCAAAACTCTAGCAACATTAAGTATGAATTTGGTTGGGGTGTTATGGCAGGAATGAATCATCCATAAATAAACAGGCTGTCATATCCTCTAATTGACCTAGGTTGGCTCTTGTGACATGGCCATACCATTTCAGTTTTCTCTTTTTCAGAGTGGTGAGGAAGTCTTCACAATGGCCTACATTGTGCATGATGGTGTTATGTAAGAGATGCTAAGGATGGTTCTGTAGCATCTCATTTCAAGTGTCTGGATTCTTCGTTGTAATTCTGCTGTCAGGGTCCAGGCCTCACATGAATACAGAAAGATTGAGATGACTAGTGCTCTCAATAGCCTGATTTTAGTATACGGACAGATATTCTATCCAGATGGGTCTTAGCTTTGACATAGTTGCCGTTGTTTGTGCTGCTCGTGACCAAATGTTTGCTCTTGATCCCTCTTCGGTGATTATGAAACCAAAATATTTAAATTGCCGACTGTTTCCAGTTCATTTCCAATAACTTTAATCTTGCTTGAAATTTGATTGCCACTATTTGTCATCAAGATTGTCTTCTCGACACCTATCTCCATGTCATATCTGGAAGATGTGTCATCCAGGTTCTTCACTAAGGTGGCAAGCTCGTCTTCATTGCCTGCCAGCCCATCAATGTCGTCCGCATAACATATGTTGGTGATGTTTCGCCATCAGATGCTCACTGTCCTACAATGGTTTTCCAGGGTTTCATTCATGATGCACTCTAAGCAGATCTTGAACAGCGTGGGTGTTAAGAGACAGCCTAGCCGTACTCCAACTGTCTTGAACCAGTCCCTAAACAAAACCTTGAGCTGTTACTGCACTAGTACCCTTGGCGTACAGCTGCTTGATGATATTGGTAAACGTTTGACCCATGTTGTACTTCTTCATTGTGGCCAACAATGCCTCATGCCACAATCTGTCAAAAGCCTTTTTGAAATCTATGAACACATGATATATGTCTTGTTGATGTTGCAATAACCGAACCCAATGATTGAATATGTGTTCTGTTGTGCTTCTACCACTCCGGAAACCTGCCTGTTCTTCAGAGATTATCTCTTCTGCTTGTGGGTTCAGTTTATTCAAGATGATCAACCTTTGCTTGTAGGTTCAGTCTATTCAAGATAATCAACTTTTGACCCATGTTGTACGTCTTCATTGTGACCAACAATGCCTCATGCCACACTCTGTCAAAAGCCTTTTTGAAATCTATGAAACCAATATCTCTTGTTGACGTTGCGAGTACTTTTCATTTAGAACCCTAAGATTGAATATGTGTTCTGTTTTGCTTCTTCCACTCCGGAAACCTACCTGTTCTTAAGCGATTATCTCTTCTGTTTGTGGGTTCAGCCTATTCAAGATGATCTTCAGCATCTTCTTACTAGCATGTCTGATCAAACTGATAGTTCTGTAAGTTTGGCACAGCTGGAGATTGCCTATTTTGGGGAGTTTTATAATCAGTGTCTAGGTCCACTGTACTGGCCATTCGTCTGTCTGCCAAATCTTGTTGCAGTTTGTGTTAGTAGCTCTAGTACTGATTCCTCAACATTCGTGATAAGTTCAGCTGGGATGTTGTCTACTCCAGCTGCCTTCCCATTCTTCAGTGCTCTTATTGCTGACTCCATCTCTTCTTTGAGAATGGGGAAATCATCATCATTTCTGGAATTGGGAACTTTAAGCACCTGAGGGTATCTTGTGAACGGATGGTTGTAGAGTTCTATGTAATACTCAGTCCATATTTCTGCAATGTCACAAGTTGTTGTAGCTTGCGAACTCGAGCAGCCATCTTCCTCTTTCATTGGTAAGCTCATTGCAAGAAGGTCAACAATAATCATCCCAGTCGTTTAGGACATCTTTATCAATTTTGGCATTCCAGTCTCGAGTCTACTGGGTCTTTTTTACTTACCATGTTAATTATATCCTGGAGTTTGTTGTAACACTCCTCTATCTTTTCGTCATCATAATCAGTAGTTGGAGCATAGACTTAGATAATTGTGATGTTAAAGGGAGATGCTATAAGACAAATGGACATGATTCCGCTTGATATGGGGCGATATTCAAGCACAGGTCCTTTGCTTATATTGTTTACAAGGAAGCCTACTCCATTTATGGACTTGTCCAACTCTCCACTATAGTATAATATATGTCTATCCTTTTTTGGTGTTCTCCTAGGGCTTTCCATCTTACTTCACAGAGTACCAGAATGTGTCAAGTGTAGTGTTCCATCTCATGTGTAAACTCTTGGAGTCATCCAGTTTGCGTCAGAATTCTAATGTTGCATGCGACGATGGCAACGCTGTCTCTCACTCTGATTGTATGCAAAGCATCAGTAGCACACTTGTCACCTCCGTCCCGGTTGACAACGGCAGGCGACGTCATTGTTGACCCGGCGACCACCGATCCAGTATGGGTTAATTATACCCTGGAGTTTGTTGTAACCCTCCTCTATCTTTTCGTCATCATAGTCAGTAGTTGGAGCATAGAGTTAGATAATTGTGATGTTAAAGGGAGATGCTATAAGACAAATGGACATGATTCCGCTTGATATGGGGCGATATTCAAGCACAGGTCCTTTGCTTATATTGTTTACAAGGAAGCCTACTCCATTTATGGACTTGTCCAACTCTCTACTATAGTATAATATTTGTCTATCTTTATTGTGGTGTTCTCCTAGGGCTTTCCATCTTACTTCACAGAGTCACAGAATGTGCCATGTGTAGTGTTCCATCTCATGTGTAAACTCTTGGAGTCATCCAGTTTGCGTCAGAATTCTAATGTTGCATGTGACGATGGCAACGCTGTCTCTCACTCTGATTGTATGCAAAGCATCAGTAGCACACTTGTCACCTCCGTCCTGGTTGACAACGGCAGGCGACGTCATTGTTGACCCGGGCGACCACCGATCCGGTATGGTAACTTCAGATGTGTCGAGAATCATCAGTGTGTCTTGGGAAAAGTCGTATTGCAGAGCCCATCCCTCTCAAGACAAAGGAATTGCCAGAAGGGGATGTAGTACATCGTCCAACTGCCTTAGGGTATCCACTCCGGATTTTCTTTTAGGGTTTACTCCCTGAACCTTTGGCTAACCAAATCCAACCTGCAAGGCAGCAGGAGACTCATGTATGGTTGGGATCGTCCATTTCCCGAGAAGGTAAAACATCTGCCTCTGCCCAAGTGGTCGAATTAGACTCACGGAAATGTATAAAGGGAGAGATCTGATCAAAAGGTGTATGAACAATCTTATTGGGATACGTGCATAAGAGGATCAGGAATGCATGGACTATTTGATTAGTTTCGACTTCTAAAGGAACGTTAAAGAGATTATTTTGATTCAATTCCTAAAATGCACGCATTGATGAAAAAACGATTTCCCCACATACTAGTGTAATATGAATAATGCTCTTAATACCTCGATGAAACAGCAAGTTCCTTTGACAGTCTTTCAGTTAGGACAACACTAAGTTTCAAAAATATATGTATGATAACTTTCAATATTTATCAATTTAGATGATTTCTTAAGTATATTTTTGATTTGTAGGTTCTAACTGCATGCATTACTAAATGTAATAATGGATTCATTTTGGAATACCAACTTGAAAAATGAGTGAGGTATTCGTTTAACTGAAAAATATAATTTCAGTTTTGCTGGATGGAAACTAACCAACACTTGATTTGACCAGTCTTGTATAGTTTCTTGGTCAGCGTTGAGTATATATCGTAATATCGTATATCCTGCATACTTCTAGAAGTGTAAGACAGCGAACTGTCGCTCAATTAGATGTATATGGAGAACAGTTAGAAATAGATAGAGAGGAGTGTTCATTCCTAGATGATGGTATCCATAGTCCACCCTTTTGTTTTTGTACCTGATGTTATTTTCTTAAATGCTTCAATGTTTGTTTCTGTATCTTTTGTTATCCCTTCTAATTCTATTTGGTTGTTTTAAGTGTGTAGCCGGTCAAATGATTGGTAAATGAACCCATGTTACTTCATTGTTGGGCTACATCTTGCTCCTTAAGGTTGTTATATATGTTAGAATTTTCGATTTATTTAGGTTTTCTATATTTTTCAATTATCCCTGTTGTTTTAAACAGTTCAATTATATTTTTGAAGGTTCCTTGAGGGTTGGTGTTAGTTAATTGGATTACTTCTGGGTATGTACTTGGTGCCGCTATGTTTAGTTGTTTGGATCTAAATTTGTCCCTTTCCTTTTTGGTTTTTGTACAATTGTTGAAGATATGGTGTAAATCTTCTGGGGTGTTACAATTATGGCAATTAATGTTATGTGGGAAGGGTCCTATTGTCACAGAATTAGGCGAAAATTAAATTTATTTTCTTCTTGATTTACAAACTAATCTCACCATTTTCTTTGTTTCGTCGTACATGCATTGCCTGGGGTGAATAAGTGGGTTTTCCCAAGGTAAGCGGCGTGTAACGATTTGCATGTGCCTGATTTTGAATTACATGAAATCCGGAACATTTGTTTCACGTAGTGCACGGTAATCTTGCCGTGATTTCTGCTCACCTATTTGAGGGTATATAAGGCAGAATATTTATGATCAATATTACGGGACCTAAAGTATCTAATCACAGGATAGATAGCTCGTCTTTCAATCTCCAGCCAAAGGGGTGAGTGTTAAATTTATATTTCGTTTTATTGTGAATTTTATTCAGTTTATCATATAATGATGCCTTTATTGCAATGCAGATTTTAAACGTGAATATTTGGAATTACTAGTCACTATTAGACTTTAAATGCAATAGCATGATCTAAGGTTTAGATTATTTTTTGAGACAACTATTATTAGTCTGGTTTCTTTATTGTAGCTGATAGCGCATCTGATAACGCATCTGATAACGTCTGATAACGCATGTGATGGCGCATCTGATGACGCATCTAATGGCGCATCTGATGGCATCTCTGATGGCGTCTGATGACGTCTCTGATGGCGCATCTGATGACGCATCTAATGGCGCATCTGAAAACATCTCTGATAACGTCGGCTGATAACATCTCTGATAGCATCTCTGATAACGCATCTGATAACGTCTGATAACGTCTGATATCGCATCTGATAACATCTGATAATCTCTGATAACATCTCTGAGATTGTAGCTGAAATTGTAGATGATTTATTGTGGAACATCTCTGATAACATCTCTGATATCGTAGCTGAAATTGTTGCTGATTGATTGTGCAATCGAATTGAAGTATTTGACTGTCTGTCTGTCAGATTGTCTGTCCGTCTACATCTGTCGTGACGTGTAAATATCCGGAAAGCTAGAAGTCCGAGTGTCGGAGCTGTCTAGAGTTGTAAACATCCGGGGCGACATCTAGGGTATTGAGGAACGTTAGTTCTAGTAGATGTTGTATGCTGTCTGTACGTATAACTGTGGTGGATCCGTGAAGGGCAAGTGACCGATAAAAGTATTGTGTCAACCCTAGGTTTTCGGAGAAACTGGGCGGCGATTCAACAGGTGGTGAATCGTACGGTTATACAGGGTCGAGACACATGTGTGTGTTGCAATTGTAGTACAATTGAATACATTGTTGTATTTACATGGTTATTTCAGAACACAATAGTATTTCAAGGGATTGCATGAATCTCAATAAAAGCTAGCAACTTGATTGAATACCTGTATATGTTCGTGCTAGTTGTCGCAATCCATACGTGCGATAGTATAGTTTGATGCTTGTGTTTATTATCATAATTTATACTTGAGTTAATATAACTTTTGTAAAGGTTCTTTGGATCTGTGTATAGTCCAACAGATTCCTTTGTATCTGTGTTTTATTTTGTATTAATATTTCATTTATTCATGTATTGTGAATGGTTGTGAGTGTAATTGTGGGTTGAACGCATGAGTTATTGTGTTGATACATCATTATTTTTCATTAATAATTTATTTCATAAATTTATATTTTCTTTCACATATTGTGTTTGTGTTGTTCATTTAATCCACCATCCTCTCGGTAACAATTCTGTTACACCTATGTATTTTCCAAAGCTGTTTGCCAGTTTGGTTTTTCCTATTATTATTCTATTTATTTTAGATTGTTCATAACCTGTTCACCTGGGTGGTTTTATTACTATACTAACTTCCTTAATGATGTTATGTAATAGTATCCTTGTTTATTTATGTCCCAATCGGTTTGCCATTTTTGATTAATCATTGTGTTAATTAAACTATATAGTTCAGTTTGGCTATATTTAAGTGGCATGTAATCAGGTTCGTCGAGTTTGTTGTTAGCAAGTTGGTCTGCTAACTCATTACCTTTGATGTCAATGTGGGATAGAATCCACATAAGTTCTACTAGTTTATTTGAATTTAGGGTTTTCAGTATTAGGTTAATTTGTTTTAAGAAATGTTCTCTAGATTTTGTGGTGTTATTTTGGATTGAGGTTAGGACGCGTAGCGAGTCGCTAGTAATCACAGTCTTAATCGGTTTATTTTCCTCAATCCACTTTAATGCTTCTAGGATGGCCCAAAATACAGCTGTATAAATAGAAAAGTGGTCGGGTAGACGTCTGCCCATTTGAATATTATACTCTGGTATGACCATTACAACAGTTGTTTTGAAAGGATTTGTTATTATTAAGCCATCCGTGTAAATTGTTGAAAAATTTTGATATTGATTATTTATTATTTCTAATGCTAATGTTTTTAAGTAGTTCTGTTGGTTTCCTTGTTTCGTTTATCTGATATATTTGCAACATTCATGAAAATAAGAGTTTCTGATACACAAACCATAATTACACCCCCACAATTAGATATCTCACTCCTAATGGGTTTGTGGTATCCATCTAATTCAATATCATCATGGTCATTAGAGTTCTCACGTTTAGTCATAATTAGCGCAATTATGTCAAAGTCATTAAACTTTTAAGCGAGATATTTAAGATCGTTAAGCACGTTAATGCAAACAATCGAAAGTCTGAGTTTCGTTCTTACCGAGAAAGATAAATTTAAACTTATGGGTTGTATCGGCATGGGGTTCAGTTTGATATCACATGCTAGCAACAAAATTAAAGTAAGCCTAAAGAGAACAATAATGTAACATATCCATAGTGAGCATACGTTGAGGTGATAACTTTAAATTTACTTTGAATAAGGATAACATGGAAAAGAAAATATTACTTGATTCGGAAAAATTAATTAAATTAAATGGCCAGGAATTTGTAGCATGAATGTCTCAGGATGACGTGAATAGCCTTATCCCATTAAGTGTTACAAGATTTTCAGATAGAAAAAGTGGTTAAGTAGCAAGACTTTTGAAGTGCACTTAACAAAATGCATTACGAATATATCATACAAGTTGACTAAATATAACAGTATGAGTACAGTAAGTAAGTATAATATAAACTGACAAGACACTATATTATCCATATCGTGCAGTCAGAAGAGTTTGATATGCATATAAATACACATAATACGCTTTGTCATACAAAATGGCTATCATTATGGAAGTTCATAATGACAAATGCATATAACTAAGGTCTCAATGCAATGTCAGACACGATACCGGCATATATATATATATATATATATATATATATATATATATATATATATATATATATATATATATATATATATAGATGAACCGGAACAAATAAATGAATTATGATGAGCTTAGCTGAAAGTTTGTACATTTGCTTGTAAGACGGAAATGGACAGAAAATAGGACTTCAATTGTACGTATATAGTTCCGCAATGTAACCCTTGTGTCATCTGCAAGTGTCCAATTTTAATTTAGACACGAACGTAATAGTTTGCTGAAATAGTGAAATCAAAAGAGTTCTTAGATTCATCTGTTTCCAAGGATTAAATTCAAGAGACACAAAATATGTTCATGTTTGGTTCATATCTGACTAAATGTTAATTTCGAGAACTGTGAAAAAAACAACAAATATTTTCAAGAACATAATACATACATGAAGGTATATTGTCTTTGACTAGTTTTACAAAACAAATATGTTGATTTTGTAAAACGTGGATCATATTGAAGGATTATAAAGCTGTGCTTATCGCTGATTTAGTGTAGTATATATCGACCCAGTTCAAAATTAAATTATGATATTATCTAGTGAGAAACAACTGTATCGGACTTTCTTGTTGTTATAAATTAAATAATAATTAAATTTAACCAAGTATATCGATTAGGTTTTTAGCCACATTTCCAGGCATAACAATTTGCATTCATCCGTTACAAAAATGTAAATTAGCAGATACAAACAATCAGTCAAGATAATGTGTTTGACTAATCACCACACGTTTAATGAACATAACTGCTGAAGAGAATTTCTTAGCATTTTCATCGAATCACAACATTGTTGATAATTTATGATTCATTAGTACCATTATTGCTTATATAGTAGCGGCTTGAAATTATTTTTTATGATGGGTTTGGTCAATGAAGAAAGGAACATAATTTGTGATCTGCTGTCACTAAATTAATTAGAAATCAAATACAGAATTTATTTTAATAAATGTTAAGATCTCATCTCTCTCAATTTCGTAAGTGATTTGAAACATATTGGGTTGCGTTGGAGACAATCCTAAATATATTGATATTTTGCATAAACAAGAAGTGTATGGCATTGTATGCCGTGTGAGCCCAAATATGGTTCGTAAATGAAAATGAATACGGTTCAGATCTTAAACCTTCTTGTTTCCACTGATCGCACTGCCATTTACGCAACGCGGAGAGGCATGCAAATCCGTTGCATAAATAACTTAATTTGTCATTCATTTCAGGATCAACAGTAGGCAGGAAATATTCTGGTGGTGCTAAGTACACATAGTCGTAATCCGATATGTCTCGAGTAATGTTTTTACTAAAATATTGTCTTAAGGAAAACGTAAGAAATCTAGATCCCGTGGAATCAAGAACATCAGAAAAGTAATAAAAGTGAAACAGATTTTCAATTACGCTCCTCATGAATGGGTGTTGTTTCCGGCATGCCATCACCGCATTACTAGCCTGCTCGTAAACATTGGAATAAATTATGGAATGAGCATGTGGTTCTTGTCCCAGAAAGCAGGAATATTTCTTTACCATGGGATCCAACGGATGCAAACTTAGCATATCTAAATCGCTATATATTCCACCGAAATGAAATAATATCACATATCGCACAGCGTCAGGGCGGTTAAGTGGGTGGGCATAATTGTCGTATAGGGATAAAATGTGTGGGTAATGCTCCTTAATAAGGTTACGCATAGATGTATCGGTCCAAAACATATACGCCCACGATGGATGGTTCTTTATGAAAGAGTATATGCAGTTTTTAAATTGTATTGGCACTTTGCTGGTTTTCCATGATTGGTGTATAATTCTGTCAATTCTATAAATTCCAGAACTTGAAAAAGATTCTAGTTTTTTTGTTATTGGGGGTGGAAATGTTTTGTGAAGAGAAGAATGGAAAATACTATTAGCATAGCGGTCAAGATTGTTTTTCCCATCATCTTCTACAAATTGACAGGGAGTACACATTGCAATTCCACATCGTTTTCTTTTCTCTTGATAGCTTTCTCTTCCATTAATATCACTGTTGTATGTAATTATCGTTATAAAGACCACGGCTGTCAACATAAAGAGTACCATCAATGGAAATGTATGTCTCCTCAAGCGACATGTTGTCCAATAACCCGCCATTACCTGAGAATAGACAATTATATATTATTAAATGAACTTGTATGAAACAAAACACTTCCAATTCAAAGATAAACAAGAAACATTATATTTAAATATTTGCATCCCTGTACATGGATTTCTGACACTTTTAATTCATTTCGATATGCATTTGATTGCAAGCGTTTGCATTAGAAGCAAGTATGTAAGGTAAAGGTAAGGACGTTTATAACGCAAGAAACGTAATTCCAAGTTTTGTACTATATAGTTTAAAGTTCCTTATTTCAGAAATTCACATTCACTCTAACAAATAACCGACAGTGTGAGACCAGATTTAATATTTAATAATTAATGTTCCCGATTAACTACACGTTTTGTTGTAACCTTTTGCATTCATATGTTATTGTATTAAAGAAAAACTACCACAAGAAAGGATTAAAATATTTCGGTATCATTTAAACGTTTCATTATTGAATGTGCATTTTGCGATCCCAAATTAGATAGATAGATAGATATAATGGCGAATAATATTTCTTCAGTTTGAGTTGATCACATAAATAGGATACAATCCCATCAATGGATCATATATTGGTATTTGTTACGTTGAGACCATATAGCATAAGCACATGTTCTTTCTACAAGTATCAAAATGTATACAGAACCTTCTAAAATGATGGCATATCAACCTGTGTACTAATATTATCTTTGTGAAGTGAAACTTCAGCTCCAATCAGATTATTTTTTATTGTTGATGTTCAGAATGGCACTGTTGAATTCATGCATCATCAAACTACACATGAACAATATTAAGTTTTTTGTTTGTCATTTTAATAATAATGACAGTCAGGGGTTGTGATTATAGTAAACATTACGTGGAGAAGTAGCGAAACTAATAAACACATCAATGTTTTGTGAAGGTAATATTAAAAGGCTAATACTAATATACACTTCAATATTTTGCAAAGACAGTATTAAAAGGTAAACAATCCTTCACGATTGTAAACTAATTCATTAGGTGCTTGTTCAGTTTGTTTGCGAGAAGTAGCGCACTTGATGATTTACATAATTTGTGTATCATTTATGTATTAATGAATCAATACTCCAGCAAACCCTACATCACAAGTATTAGCAGACACATGAATGATTGAATGATATTAATAGTTGTATGTAATATACTCCTGACATTTTTCAGATCAATGAAACTTGGATTTCTTACTCAACAAAATTATCAGAATTCAACAATTGTTTAAATATTTGAGCAATTATACAAAACATTACAATCATGGCAAAAAATATGGCATCAGCTGTATTTTAAGGATAGGCAAGGGTAATTCATAGATAGCATTGCCCTTAACCTCTCCAGGTTTAACTTGACTATGTCACACAATATCTCAAAACATGTTAAGCAGTTATGATAAAATTCACTTTTACTTGAATGAATTGTCCGATTTGTCTAACTGAATCGATCAATGCATTCCCGAATGGTTTATAATGGAACTTCAGGTATCACTGGAGATGTTGCCGTCATCGATGTTTTGCATCACAATTATCTAAACCACTCGTATAATTGTATTTCGAATTTTTTCAATGCAGGCAATTCTTGGCAATGGAAATTCATTTATTTTGTTGATACTATTGACTTTTCTATTGTGAGTACACATACTGAACATATTATCTGCTTTCGGCATAGGAAAGCATGGTGATCCACATTTGCTTTTACTTGGTACAGCAGAGATAATGAATATTTGTTTGAAGAATTCCTCCTTGACATGATTCATCTTGTACGGATGCTGTTTCTCTGAAGGACCTCATTTTCACCACAACATGACTGGTGCCGGTGTGGCTTCAGTTTTATTAATAGCTTTCTAAGCCACAGTACATCTCAGGATATTGGTTCTGTTCCACTAGCATCGTTTGCTACCTTGATTGCAATAGCAAGAATGTTTAGTTAAGAGAGGATCATTGTGATCAATACCACTTGATTGATAAATACCTCATCAAAAGCCTCACTAATACAAATGTGTCAGATAAAAAACAAATTAGCTGACCAATATCATCTCCAAAATTTAAATTTGTCATAGCTCTTGTAACTGTACACAAAGAGTACGACTCAGTGATTTTATTTTCAATAGAAACAACTTTGTCATTCAAACGAGGTTTGACCTTTACATGTGACTTAACCACGACTTTATCTAAAGATAGGTAATTGCCTTGAAATAAATGCATTTTCTCAATGGGTAAAGAAGTTATCAATCTCTGATTCAAGGGTACTGATATTAAGTCTGATGCCATATTGACGAAATTGGGTGGAATATTTTCAACGCCGCACTATACTCCCTGCTTAAAACACTTTGATTATCAGCAAAAGGCAAAGTACCTCATAATAAAATACTGTTCCATGCTCACGTGCCTCTAATATTTTAATAGTAATAGAGATTCACAAATACGTTAAAAGAACCTTTATACATGAATGATTCATGATTATCGAAATAAATTTAGACTCAGTTTTGATTGATCCAACCGATTCATTATTTTAATTCTAAAACATTCAGATTGCCCTCTTTAAAAGAAAACCTTTTGGAATTGCTCTGTCTTCATTCTTTTATTTATTCTTCAACCAGTAGCAATTATAAATAATATGCTCCTTTTCCTGTCAAATATCACGCTAGAAGAAATGACATTCTAATCAGTCGTATCGGATGTTTAATTTGTAAAAGGTCAGGTTGAGAGTTTTAAGTACTCGTCTGACACTGAGATGAATATTACCAAAACTCGGACTGAAAGGAAGGAATATTGACAAATGTAATTTTGTTAGTCAATGACTGATCATCAGATGTAAGAGCATCATCAAAGTATCGAATTTTCGCTCGTTAAGTCTTGACATCGATATTCGTGAACTGTTCAGTTAATACGAGTGTTCTGAGGTTATCGCAATCTTGATTCACCTTCTTGACTGAGCACTAGAAATCACATAGTTATTCCTTGTTCCTCGCAAATTCTATGTTTTTTAGTTTTGTTGCTACAATTCATATACCTTTTTCGAGATGCCAAAGTATTAACTCATAAAAGTTTAAGATATCTTCCTGAACCATATCGTATTTGGAACGATTTTAACGATATTTCCGTGTAAACTTCAAAAGGATTGTCAATAAGAACACTTTGTCATAGTAATACATTTTCTTGGCTATTTCACGTGAAACTATTTATCTATTTGTTCCGTAAATAGAGATATTAACCTACTATTTCCTGTAACATCAGAACCTAAACATGCATGTAAAGGAGCTGAGAATTTCTCTTTCGTTCAGTCATTGTTTGCATTTGTATTTTCTCCCCTTTTTATTTTTCTTAATTTGTTATTGCATCAATTTATTTTTCAGCTCCATATTTGATACTTGCATTGCTATCTGTTTGTCTGTTTTAAACCATATTTCCTTTTGTAACTAACTAAATCAGGGAAAAACCTACTACTCAAATCCAAAGAACTTTTATCCCAAAAGGTATTTTCCACAATATATTGAATCAAAATATGTTTTGTTTCTTGTTTTGAAAAAACATGTCTTAAGTTCCAAAATGACAAAATGTCTGAGTAGCTCAAGCAAGCAGCTCATCCACTCTAATCTGTTCAGCATGTTTAAAAAAGCCTACAGTCATGGACACAAGTTCAATTATTAAAATTGTTCAAACATGGTCGCAACAATATGTCTGTATATATATATATATATATATATATATATATATATATATATATATAGAGAGAGAGAGAGAGAGAGAGAGAGAGAGAGAGAGAGAGAGAGAGAGAGAGAGAGAGAGAGAGTAGTTCCCACCAATCCCAGACTCGACAAATGCTTCGAAAAATATCAAGCAGGCTTGTTTGAAGTGCTTTAATCATAGAAGAATACTTTTAGAATGTACTCTTTTATTATGTGTACTAATATAGCAATAGGTTGCTTGATTTCAATTCCTTCATATACTTTAACAAAAGTATTCTAAGCTGGCAAAATTTCATATTTAATTGCCTAAATATAAAAAATTAAAGACATTTTATATACGATTATGGAGAAAAGGATAGAGCGAGTTGTATTCCGGCAGACACTGTGTTGTTTAATATACTTATTTGTGAAATATAAATTTCATTATGGTATACCCGTTTTAATGGTTGTTATTTTATACATCCTTCATATATGCATATTACATATTAAGTTGACGATACAGCTGAATGAAATCATTACCATTCACTTTGAAAACATACCTGCAAAATTCTTGACTCTTTGATAAGATGACGTCGTTGCAGACTGTGTAATAAGGACTCCAATCAAACCACATGAAATATGTAACGATGTCAATAAGCAATAAGGTGACAAATCACATATACTGTGAGTATAAATATATGTCTGCAAAGCAACTTTTAGAAGACAGGAAGTGTAGAAATGATTTTTGTGAGTTTTATATCCATATCAATGAAAATTGTCACCAAAACGTCTTACATATAGTCATTTTCTGATGCAACCCATTTCTCACATGCAGTTGTTCCTCACTCGGTCCGATGTATACACCAATAACAGTTATGGTGATAGGATTGAATAGTTGCATTTTGTGAATCACTAAGGTTTCAATTCCCGAACACAATTTTATATCTAACGAATTGCGTTGCCGTGTTCCTTGAATTATTTTACTTCATCGTCTTGCCAACACTTATGAGATTCGATCATTACTGATATTTTAAATAGTGATTTCTTGTTATTATATTCACTACTACTACTACCAATAATAATAATTAATAATTAATAATAATAATGAAAAAAGAAGAATAAGAAGCAGGATGAGAAGTACAAGAGGAAACGGAGGACGACGACCAAAAAATAAGTGAAATGAAGATGAATATTTAGATGGTTCCTCCATGATTTATTATTGTTACGTATATTTGATATAAGTCATTTATATTTATTTTTATTGTTTGTTTGTCAGATTCAAATTTGACATTTTAAGTTTAAAATTTATTCATTGGGTGATGACCTGTACTTTACAAAATAAACAGCAGGTGTTGACCTCATTTCTGACCTGGCTTCAGAGTTGTAAACAAGTTTTTAAAATGATTGGTTGGTTCCAAGGACATTATGGACCTTTGTTATAAACATCTTTCTATTTTTAGTTGGGTCATAAGGTGTATACGTGAGTTTTTGAACGTAAATTTGTTCGACAATATTCTAGAAGATCAAGTGATCCCTTCCTTGTTTACGTAAAAACTGGTATATAAATTATGTTTTGAGAGCGAACTTTAGAGTAGAACTGGGGCTGTTAAGTTGTGTCGTTTTGAGTTACCTTATATTGGAAATTATTTCAAGTCGTTTGGATTCAAGAGGATTTATTTTGTTATTTATCTGGAAAAGAATTGTGCTCATAGAATTTTATTACCAAGAACTTACTTCATCAAGTGACATCGTCTTTCATCTTGGAAACTTCTCTGGGATTCGAGCTTGGAATTATTTGGACATTTTATTACGATGACTTTTGCAGTTTCACTAGTGGATTATATTTTGAATTATATTTGGATTGATTTTGGAATTGATTCTTAAAACCGTAAGTTTATTTATTTTCTTTCCTGGAAAACATTTGTTCTCAATAAATTGTTTATTGTGTTTTTACAAGCTTGTTATTTTCACTCTTTCTATGTTACTGTTTATTCGACCCTAAGCACGTAACATTATATACAACAGTAAAGATGAGTTCCCTAATCCGTGAGCAAATCCAATATGCGTACATCAACTGCAAACGAAAACAGCCGAGATGATATATTACAACTGTTTTGAAAATATAAGATGATGTTTTCAGAATAGTCGTGATCTGATAAGACGGAAATGTTAAAAGGATGATCAGTAAAGAGATCAACGAGAACCCAAAGAGAGTCAAATACAGTCGATACAAATAGCAACTAGAAACCAAAGAGAGTCAAATACAGTCGATACAAATAGCAATATAATTTACTATATAAACATTGTATTGCCAGCAGACTCATATACCTAACGTATGAGGAGTAGAAAAATGCATGAGTATAATGATCTGTCTAGACACCTTTAACATATCTGTAAACCTAAGAAAGACGGATAAGGGTATAAGAGAGAGAGAGAGAGAGAGAGAGAGAGAGAGAGAGAGAGAGAGAGAGAGAGAGAGAGAGAGAGAGAGAAAGAGAGAGACCCTGGACGCATTTAGTTGTGAGGTCATAGTACACCTGCTTCGTACAAAATTTATGTATTAAAATCAGCTCTGATAATAGTTATCGCCATGTGTAACCATGTAGCTATTCTCACATTTGAATGGATGTCCAGAGCGGCTGTGGAAAGTTCATGTTTCACTTTGGAGCAGCTATTTTCACAGATGCTCTTTACTTGGTTTCAGCCATTTACATTTTCTTGAAACTTTAATCTGATTATTTCAAGGTAACTTAAAGTTCAGAAAAGAAAACACGAAATTCATCAATAATATTGTTAACAGTAATAATGATATTAAAATGAATATGTATTTATACATTTAACACTAAACATTAGTATTAACAAAACTAAAATATCAGTAATAATGTTAAAAAAACTCTACTGATCCATGTCAAATGTAGCATTGAATGACATACTTCAAACATTTTGACGTAGCTAACTATGAGACATGTTTTAGTTGAAAGTACTCAGAGTAATACCTCTCAAAACTCAAAGATGACCCTATCAGCGCTTATGGGTTTAAGGTCAACGTTTCATTATTTCTATATCTCTGGATTACATTTGCCATTCCGGCAATGATTCTAAACATAATTGGTCTTCTATTACTTTATATTATTCAACAATTTACAGTAAAACGCCTTGAGAATTGTTTAATTATGCGTCTCTAAGATAGTAAAATACCGAAGAGTTTTACAAACTGCAGTTACAAAACATTGAAATATAATGTACCAGTTGGGCCCACGTGTTTCACTATTAATTAACAAAATTATAACTTGTGTCCTTTATGTTAATAAAGTAGTCTATATTTTTTAAAACGTTCAAAGAATGCACTTGATCTGTGTCCTTTAATTCTTTTTCATCTTGAAATAAATATCAAACAAACTGCTTTAAAGAGATGAAAATATTTCAAAGAGAAAGGTATTTTTTTAACGAACTCAATGAATATATAACAAATATGTCTTAAAATTAAGAACCGAATAAGAAGAATGTTTTGATATAAACCTAGTGTAACATTGTATCACACATTTTTTGAATTGGGAGATTGTAGTGTACGGTTTAGATAAGGCTCTGCGTATCGCGATAAGATAGATGCCAGCATTACCGAGTTAGTGAAATATGTTTCCGACTTTGCAATCATGTTCACATTAGTCCAGTATTGTCATGGCGTGGACTCTTCTCATATTTAGTTCAACATTGCATGCTACCAGCAATCGACTAGTTCTGATACCATTTTATTTTATTTGAAATCGACACATCCTACATATCATTTTCATTCTCTTTCTTCTTAATAGCAAAAAAACTCCTTTTTAAAGTATTATATGATTAGTAATATCTTCTATGTTCACATGGTAGATTATTAGAGGTAATTTGTATGCGTTCAAATGCAAATGGATTGTTTAACTAGTTCTCTTGGTGTTGGCAATAGTGGTTGTAATTGTGAAACTGTGTCCAAATAACTTTCAGCATATTTGTAGAACTTTCTATCCTAAAGGTGTTCATGCAGCTGAAATTGTATTAGAATTGCCTCCCTGTGACAGCTCTGTAAATTATCACTGCTAATGAATGTTGTAAAGGTTCAGAGAAAATCAAAGATATAAGAGAAATTAAAAAAATAGTTACAAATAAACCAAACAGGCACTTGCAACCTATCTTCCACATGCAAAAATTTCTAAAATGATTAAGACTGTATCAGATACACATATAGAATCACATATTCCATAAATCAATTAATACCAATTTACAGCTTTTAGGATGTACTGAAAATCGGAAATACCGTTTGATGTGTGCAAAGATTATGGTTCCGAACTTTTGTTGGTGTTTTTTTTCTTCTTTATTTCCGTCGAAGTATGAAGATGTGTACTGTGTTGAGTTTAATGAGAACGGGGACTAGTAACTAATGCAACTAACTCGTCAAATAGGTAAGTCTTGTCAAATAATCAGCCCTAAACAAAATATATAAAACTAACATATAATATCAGTTCTATTTTAATATCAAACTATTATTCTGTATTTTTAAATAAAATACATTTCGGTAGTATTGATAGCGAATAAATGTCATTGTAAAAACAATTTTCGTTGACATGAGAAATCATCTGCGCATGATTCCACATAAGATAATATCAACGAACGATTTAAATCGACAAGCAAATAAGAAAACGGTACATCGTAAGCTTACTGTACCAATGATCCACTCGGATTAAGTAACCGTGTACGATAATGTAAAAGTAACAGCAAAGTACTAATCTAAGTAAGAATTATATGAAGGTTTATTGACACGAGATGTTTACCATAAAGTTTAATATTGCATGTGCTTAAAGACCAAAAATGAGTCTACTATGCATTTGCGACAGCAGAAATGGTGTAGCATGCTTGGAACTTTAAAATGTGCAAGAAACAGAAGACGAAATACAAGAGAATACACATTCAATTAATCCTAATAAAGAAAATACACATCCAATTAATCGTAATACAATGTGACTGACAATAAATTCAGCTGAAAACCAACTCTTAGGACCATTTAATTTAATAAATAATATAATTTTTTCCTTTTTGTGTGAAACAGCTTTGAATCTCCATCTCTCCTTATATATAGCCAATATATCATAAACGATTGACACTCTTTCGTCTATCCCCGAAGTACATACAGGGAACAACTGTCAAACAAGATTTTTCTTCTTTCAAACTGTTTATCATTTAGAAATAAAATGATACAACGTACAGGGATGCAGATTAAGAGTTACTGCTCTCAGTTCCAATGCTTACCTACATTTACTTTAATAAAATACAATAAAACGAACATCACAATGAATTAAAATACATTGGAATATTTCAAAATCTTGAACTGAAATTAAGCAAAGCAATGCCAAATTTATGATATTTTGCTAATTGGACATTTATCTCAAAACGGATTGGTCTTATACTAAAGTCATATTAAGAAGCTTTATTGGAACACTTCTTCAAGGAGTTTTATCGGCAACATGAAACATGAAGTTCTAATACAAACAATGTGGGTCCAGGTGAGAAAACTATAAAACCCATATAGTTTAGTTTAATAAACTTTCACCATAAAATGATATCATTAGTATGGTGTCATTGAGGTATGCAATGGCAATGCTTATATGTGGCTCATGTATAATTCAAATAGTAGTAGCAAGAAAACATTTATTAAAGCTTAAATTGATATCTGGTAGCAAACACTATAATATTAAATGAAAGTTATTGTCAATTAAATCTCAGATAGTCATAACAGTTCTGGTCCAATTTGAAAATTACAGTGGTGTTCAGTATAATTTACAATCTTGAATCTGCTGATGTACCAATAACCTGGAATGTATTGATGTGTTAATAGTATTCATCTATTGTATCCAATAAGGTCTCCAAGTTCTAAAAATATTACATGACAAACTTTAAAAACTATGATTGCTTGAAAAATGTATGCTCTACAGAGACGAAAGTTATCAAAATAACTAAATAGCAATAAAATCTAATTGAATCAGACAAATATGTATATAAACGATGCAAACAATGTTTATTTATCGTCTGTTGGCGAGTCTAAAGAAGATGTTTAAGAGCAATGGTCAAGAACCATTCAACGAATACAATGAATCTTTGCTAGTACTTTTGTATAATTATGTAGATGACCTTATTGTTAGATTTTCAGGGCATTACAGTGGTCGTTTATTTATTTTTGCATATTTTATAAACGTGTTTGAAATTGGATGAGACCATTTAATCAAGCTATCAAAATAATAGAGTTGCACTTTTATTTACATCTTATTCATTTGATTTGCTGCAATATTTAGCCGCTGATATAACTATTGACCATCTCGCTGTTTAATAAACAGTATTAACCGAAGTCGGTAACTCGAATGACCAGCATTCTTGATTGAATTATTTCATTCGAAATTTGATACCATGCACAGTCCAACATATGGTCATATTTTACCAGTTGCAGTGTTTCTTAATCATCATATTTGTAGCTCTGAAGAATTATTGTATAAATATTCAGTTTCAATTAAATTATGAACATAATAAGTGAATATAGTTTATTAAGATCACTGCATAGTTATAATAAAAACTAAAATAGTGTTTTAGTCTCATTGTAGAATATTTGTGTCTAAATAAAAGTCTGTGTAATATCCAACTGGAATTAAATACTATACAAATATTGTGTATAATACCAGACAATATTTGGTTTTACATCGCCTGAGGCCTACCTCATTTGACATATATAACCGCCATTATTAAAAACTTAAGAAACAATATAATTTCTCCCTAAACACGAATTCGCACTTCAAGAAATGCATTCGGTTTAGACGAATTAATTGATTCATTCCATATCATCATCACTGCTGTAACTAAAACAACAGTATGACAGAAAACGATCCTGATATTAATACCTCAGAAGCTGTATAAACTATGTCAATCCCCTTCCACTACGGATGTTTTTGTTAACATTGGGTGACATCTTAAATAGCCATACTTGATACATTTGAGCGACACATCAAATAACTTATTGTAATATCAATCAAGAGACTGATAATATCAGTATTATATATGTGGTTACAATACACGATCAACGTGTCTACCTTTTAGCTATTCTACGGATGTCAAATGGGTGAAGTTCACTTGTACATTTTATGATGACAACATTAAAGCATATTTTAAAGCATGACGTAAAACTAAGTTCTACAATTTCTTAAATTGTAAAATTCTTAAATTTCTGACAATTTCTTAAGTTCTTAAATTATATTTAAATAAAACGTCGCTAAAATCCCAATATTTGTATCGATTTTGCAGATATATCTATTATTGGTGTACATTTGATGTGAAAATTTATTGGATAAGATTGTATATCATGGCATTGCTTCAATGCCTATGCCATATTTAGCTTCATCTATTGTAAGAATATTTGGTGTTCTTTCGGTGTTTCACGACACGGTGACATGAAGGTCATTTAATGCAGCACCAATTGCTCTAAAATACCTTGTCCTGGAACGCAAACAGCATTCGACCCAGGTAGATACGATAGCAGAATGTAAATCCCCCACCGTTTTTGGTATCGAGCCTTGCACCCTATCTACTTTGGCATATCAGATCCTTCGAAAACAAAAGCGTACAACGCTTACCAGTTTGGACAGAAATCATCAAGACGAATATTCAAATTATTCGAATGAAACATATCCAGCACCATGTGTAATTTAAATTGCTAAACTATAACCATTTCAACTGTTCACAACTCTTATTGCATAACATGTCTAAGCTCGGTAATCCATATTCCGACATTATGACCTTGCATATTTATAAATATATTGCCGAAATGACACCACTACATCTACTATTTCTAGTTAGATTAAACACATAATGTTTCCGTCACTGAATGCAAATATAAATGACAAATAGATTGGAAACAAATTCATATATCATACTAGTTCGCTAGATGTAATTCTTGTCAGTAGGTATAGAGAATATATTACAAATATATATATGAAAAATAGAAAGGTGTCTCTGGGGTTAGTTTTTAATAAGGGTAAAGGAAGATAGTAGTAAGTAAGAAAATAACGCCAATAATAATTACATTCCTTAATTAAATAGGGGTTATGCCTGTGATGTACATTTTGGATATCATGCGTTTAAAAATTATCAACATAAAAATAGATTCATGGAGTAGAGAACAATATCCAAACAAATCAGATTATTTAAAAATTATATTGTTGGTTTAAAATAAGTGCTTTTAAAACTTGTTGAATATATATATATATATATATATATATATATATATATATATATATATATATATATATATATATATATATATATATATACGAAAACGTTAAAGAAATAGCTTATCATACCTATGTCACGGAATTTGGTCAAAGTTTACAAAAGACACGCTGATAGAAGGGTCATTCAATTCGGAGCCACATAAGTATAGAACCCTTCAAATCGATTCTTCTAACAAGCAGCTGGACAAATTGTGAACACATTTTGCAAAACGACATCGTAGTATCTAGGCAATATAAGTTTAAACAAATGATTTCAATCAGCCACTTTTTTCTTAGTTCTTATGGTCATATTTCCCCTTATGGATAAAAACGTTTCATTTGTGTTTCACTAAGTACCACTGTCACTTAATGATTGATTCATATAGGTAAACATAATCCTCTTTTGTGGATAATGATCTAAATTTATAATTCATAATTTTGTGCTATCAAAATATATTTTATTAGTCTTATTTGGAGTTATGTTACTTGTGTGGACATTGTCATGTTTTGATATAGTGTTTTGAAAACAGTAAGTGTTAGTTTAGTTGATGAAATGACAAGAAAAATGTTGCAAAATGTAACATTTTTCACCACATTTGATAATTCTTATGTTATACGATCTTCATGGTATATCCTCTGTTTAGTTTTGAAGTGATTCAAACGGTATTAGTTGACACAAATTGTAAACATAAGCGTACGAATAGAGCCCTTTGTGGTTTGTCCGTAACAATTGTAGTAACATGTTTCAAAAAATACAAGTACTAATTAGTGATCATTTTATACTTTCATATGAATCATACGGTTGATTTGGTGTTTCCCAGTACAGTAACGCAATGCATAGACGCTGATCCTTGTACATCCGATTGTAGGATTGGACCCTGCACCTTTTCGGTAGCGATTCCGGCAGGCTAACCATTGAGCCCCCACAACTTGTTGAATTAGATGAACCTAAACATTTTGTATCGTAGTTTGGGCTACCATACCCACTTTTGTGCTGAGGGTGATATCTCTCAGAGACACACGAACTTATCTTTAGATGTATACAAATATATATTGACGATTATTCTACGGACAGTGATATCCTCATGTCTAATTTGAAAACAAAAGCCACGCGCAAAAATAGATTTTAAAAAATGTTTGTTTAAAATATATCTTTCAACGTATCGAAATTTTTTATTGTCAAATATATGGCTGATTTTTAGCTGAAACTGTTTACCTCAGTAGCTTCATCGCTTTAAGCTAGTACGTGAAGAAATCAGTATTTAAGAAGACATATGGATCGATCGACAAAAGAGTATAATAGCAAAAGATATTAAACTATATGGATCTGCTGACTAGTACAAGCAAATGGATTAATAACTGATAATAAAAGATAGATGACAGGACTGACATATCGATCAATAGATAAAGAGAACTGATTTAAATATAACTATTTATTCATCTGTTTGTACCAATTTGTGTTTCTTTGCTTATGTTAAGACTAAAGTAAATAAACACACAGGTGAACTTGGTTTCTTATTTCTTTGATTAATTTCTTAGATGACTATTGCAAATACAAATATGTCAGACGATCATTCTAGATCGGAGAATATCCTCTCCGATACCACACAATATCATATGCCGTCCATGCTGCCATTTCGTTTACATCTAGTAGTCGCTGTTGAGGATAGTACTCTGCAGGAATAAACCCCATGGAGGCAAGGCGAGACACCATGCTCTGTGCAGCTTCTAGAGGACATGCTGTGTTATGTTTCCGTAGCCTGTCTCCCACGACAAGCCATTCCATAAACATGTAATGGACAGTTTTCGCTTGGAAGAATTTTACAGATGATTCCATAGCTTTGCATTCATACCCTTCTGAAGAAAAAACATTATGATAATATAATGATAGTATTTGCATCTGGTTCGGTTCACCATTATTAACAACATAATTATAAATGGAATGTGATATTGTAGCGAAAACCGATATTTTTTCCTAGTTCAATGTTCCATCCCTAAGAACTCAGTTAAGCAATATGTATTCAGCATTATCATTGGCGACTGCCCAATCATATGTCGTAATCTCTTTGATGTAAAACATTATTTTATTTTCATTTCCCTCCTAACCTTGCTAGCCGAAATGGCGTCAGCTATGACTTTGCGATACTTTCTCTCCATTATGCCCAGTTTTCCACTGTTCTTTATATAATTGTCTTTAACAGGTCAGGTTAGCATATGTCCATACAACCTTAGTTTGCGTTTCTTCACGGTGGAGAGCAAATTTATATATGGTTCAATTACACTTTGGATTCTAATTAGCACATCCTCATTTAAGACGTGATCTATGTATTAGAGTTTTGAGAATACTTATATGACGTCTCACCTCTAATTCATGGGTCTACCTCTAATTCTGCTATTAAGGTCCATGTCTTACGTGTACACAGGAATATGAACATGACGAGGGAGTGCATAAGATTGATCTTGGCACCAGCGCTGATCTCCAGTACTTACCTGTGTTATGCTTGATTGTGACGATTAACTAAGTTTTCCAGCTCATTTTCATCTTCTGCTAAGCCATCGGTATGATCAGCTTACGTTAAAAACATTAAAGTGACTAAAATTGCCAGAAAAAAAAACGGCCTTGGTTAACTGCTTGCTAATTTATAGAACTATACTTTCACTACCTTACAACCGACGTTTTGCACAAATTGGGGCTATAAGCGAACATTTACCATATAATAAAGTGATACAGTTTCAAAAACACCTTCGTGTTTTGTAAGGAAACTGTCACGCTAATTAGTAATTTGGATTATCTATAATTTAGCAATTGTTCAAGTTGCCTTCTACTGTATGTTTTTGTAGATATTATTGCGTGTACTAAATTAATGTTCTCATTGAACGTCTAAGCTAAAACGGACAGCCTTTGTTGCCATAACATGACATCAAGAAACAGTTTTTGAATATATATATATATATATATATATATATGTGTGTGTGTGTGTGTGTGTGTGTGTGTGTGTGTGTAATGTGGGATGGTCGGACATGTAGGTTGTAGGTAGGTTGATGGAAGTATTTGTAAACGATTTGTTATTGACAGTATTAATTGTCCTTCTTGTCGCATATATCCTCTCTTTAGTACATTAACTTAAAATATTGCAATTAGTTTCATAAATATATTCAAAGCATATTATGGCTATAAGTGATGGGAGAATGAGGTTAAATTTGACAATTATTTATATCATTTGAAACTTTTCTCTATGGTAATCTTACAGACTGCAAACCATAACATATATAGAGCAAAAATAATAACCGAAAAAGAGTCTATGTATCCATACCAATGTCTATCTTTATCACAACGTCCTTAGAATGAACGTATGGCAGTAAGTCATCCAGGGTTATTGCCGCTATCCCAGACTGGTTAGCTGGGGATGTTTTGTCGTTTGCTGTCGATCCTTCCATAGCGACAGCCAGTCCGCCCATATTTTTACCTATGTTTTCAGACATGTAAACTGTACTTCTTGCATTCGATATTGCATTGTTCAGCACAATTATATTGCCTTCACAGCTGTTCAGAGCCAATCCCTTGTAGATCATCTTTGCATTTCTTCTGTCTGCTTCGATTGCCACTACGTTTTTCTTTAGAGTGCATGCATAGAGTGAAAAATATCCAATATTCGCCCCAATGTCAATGAACGAGGTATTCGGAACCAACGTTAAGGCTGCATGAACTTTAAGTGTGAGGTCATTGGACCAATGTCCGTGAGTACGAATAGAGTTCGATACATGGATGTCTTCATCTATTCCATACAGGCAAATATTAAACTTAGGATTTGTGTTTGTTTGGACGCAATCATCCTGTCCCTTACCGCTGCTTATGGGACAAACACATTCTCGACAGTTCTCTTTTACTTGGTAGATCTCCACATGATAACCCTTTGCAGCAAAATATAATACCACAAAGACAGCTGCAAAAAGAAGAATATAAAAGTTGTTAAAATGGTGTTGTATGAATTCTATATTATCGGCTTTGATACTAACTTATGTTAAATCAGACAAACAATGTTCATCTTATACGGCATCAATTAAAGTGAGCCAAATGTATCCTCAAATTTGAAGGGGAAAAAATATATCTTATTAGGATAGTTTCGAACTATAAGGGATTTATGGTGGATACCGTCTTAAAGAACAGTCCGAGAATGAAAGATGTATAGTTTTACTTTAGTAGTAAAGAACAAAAATATTGGCAAAAATATCCGAACCGATTCAAAGGGACTGGAAAACTGAAGAAAAATATATATATATATATATATATATATATATATTTATATATATATATATATATATATATATATATATATATATATATATATATATATATATATATATAATAAATACATTATTGCATATCTTGAGTTATTGCTTGTACGATAAAGATAGAGAGAGGGAGAGGGAGAGAGATAGCGTAGTAAAGTGATACAGCAATTCCTCATTATTACGTCTTCAGATAACTGAGTTTTGTATTATGCGGTTTGAGTACGATGTTTAGATATAATGTACTACATCAATAGCCTAATTCTTCTATAAGAAACAAGGAAGAACTATGCAAAGCTTCTTGCAAGCCTTCGCACATGACAACATTGGTTGACAAGTCACTCGAACTCACCCTCAGAGATGAGACCTATGTTCGTAGGTACGTACTTATGTTTGTATGTATGTATGTACTTACTTATGTATGTATGTATGTATGTATGTATGTATGTATGTATGTATGTATGTATGTATGTATGTATGTATGTATGTATGTATGTATGTATGTATGTTCCCAGCCAAAATTGTCTAATCAAAAACGTATAAGATCTAGAAGGCAGTGTCTGTAATAATTTGAAATGGAGCTGACTCAGATTGCAGCATCTTCAATTAAATCGTAATATTTAAAAAAAAGATAGATCTTATGTGTGGTTACTTGGTTTTATATGTGACACTGCTTCAATAATAATAACGTAATGTGTTACACTAAATTGAATGTAATTGTTTTAAATTCATGTCTAAAATAAGGTAGCTGTCAGAACTATTCTTCATTTCGGACTATAAAAGATAGGAAAGATATATTTTCATCTTAGGTTAAAGAATAATACCTGCAAATGACCGCATTAAGCAAAACTGACATAGAAGGACTGAATAAACTCAAACATGGCGTTTTGCAAGGTGAGCAAACATACACAAAATGTTCTACACTTGTGGAAGAAGGGCAAACCAAATAGACAGACAAACAGACAAAGACAAATAGAAGAGATATAGATAGTAACGATTTAGCAAAAGGAAAGATAAATAGATACATAGACTATATAATTTATTCTATGTTCGAATGGTTCTACCTAATAACCGTAACCGGTATAGTGCCCCTTTTGTGGAAACCAGTATGATCATTGTCGTCATTAATTAATCTTTGTTGTTATAGAAACGTTTCCTATTTCCTATTTGTACAGTGTCTTCTTCATATATGACACTGTACAAATATATATATATATATATATATATATATATATATATATATATATATATATATATATATATATAAACACGAACAATCCTACAAAACACCGTCTTTGGCGTGTTCGTTTTATAAAACTCACATTTACACTGATTGATTTCTTAATGTCTAAGCTTTGATGTTTCTATAAAACCAATTTGTTTATAATTAATTGATTTCTGGCCGACATTTTATTTGACTAGCAACATTGATAAATAAAATATCACAGCTATAATCCATATAATAAATATTTCTATTGCAAACTAGCTGTTGAGAAAACAGTTGAAATTGCCATGACGTATGCAAAGTGGGTTACATCTTTCGTAGTCTTGCTTGGAAAGACCAACAATTGCAAAGGCTGAAAGAAAGATCGAAGGAAAGAAAGATAGAAATACAACCTGCGATGATTGTAAGACTTACCTATGAGTAGAGCAAATAGTTTCAATACTCTTGGCTTAAACGGCGATGCCATGTTGCATTATGAATAATACATTTTTCATAATACATATTACACACTATTTTTCTATTATACCCAAGACACTGCAGCCATTCCCTTATATTTAGTCGTTGTACTTCGTACTCAGAAGAAAAATATAACTAAATCAGGTGACTGATAAAATGCCGTTGATCTATTCCATATCAAGCCACCCGTATCTCTCACCAGACTACAAAAATATATATATATATATACCCTGGTATAATGCGCTGACATATGATTCTAGAGCATTTGTTCAGCATATAAGTTCAGTGGCAATAATGCAGTACCACCAATGAATCATGTTAATGAAGACATGAATCTAAGACGTTTATAGTTGAGGTAGTATTATACACTGGTGCATACCATAGCAACCGCCAATGCAGCCAATTCATACAGAATCAACATAAAGAACCACAAGAGAAAGCATACATCAAGTACTGTTGATAGAAATTGTATATCAGGTCACATATGCAGTCTTGGAGTGTGCATATATATTTAAGTATTATGAAATTCTTGACAACAGATGTAACATCAAATGGGATATTATTGTACAAAGTTTCACAAAAGCAATCGTTGTATAATATGTTTTTCAAATAAATAATATTAAATGCTGGTTTAAAATGAAGTTTTCATTTAACAAGTACGTTTACCAAACGAACTACAAAAAGGATAGAGATGAAATTGTGTTGGCAAACAAAATTCCAAAGCAAATCAGGAGCTTAGCAAGAACTTATACTAACACGTCTCCACCCCACCCCCCCACCCCCAACAACAACAACGGCAAAAGGGTGGCTTTGTCATTAAATATGGTTCATGCCAATTCTGAGCCCCTACTGAGCCTGCCCGTCCCTACCCCCGCCCCATCTTCTCAATTTTCCCTTTTTCTGGGTGCTGGCAGGTATTTTAGGAGTTGCATGAGGAATATTTATTTACTAGGACTTCTATATTTTTTGTAATTCTTGGATTATTTTTGGATTTGAGTCTTAAAACCGAACGTTTATTTTTCTCATTTGTACCTTGATTGTCTTGGAAAATAAATTATGTGTTCAATTTTACAAAGTTTTTTGTCTTCACTTTTTATTGTTACGTTTTGTAAGAGCCTAAACAAGTGACACTGTAGTGTGTGCATTGTCTCGTAGTTAGCTACGTCAAAAGGTTTGAAGAATGTCATTAACTGATGCATTTGACATGCAGCTGTAGAGTTTAATTTTAATAGTATTACTAATATTTTGTTTTTGTTAATGCCTACATTTATTGTTTTACGTATTAATACATATTCGTTATTAATATCATTATTACGATTATCATTATTGTTGATGAATTTCATGTTTTCTTTTTCTGAACTTTAAGTTACCTTGAAATAATCAGATTATGTTTTCAAGAAAAATGGAAAGACTGAAACTAATTAAAGATCACCTGTGAAAAATCAAATGTGGGAATAGTTATATGTTTAGGCATGACAATAACTATGTACAAAATTGCTTCAATAAAAATAAAATGATTTACGAAGTAGCTGTATTAGGACGTCAAAAAAAAAAATTAAAAAATTAACATTACACCAAAATATTCATAGGTTTCGGATTTTAATCAGATCCGTGATGAGGTATTTTCATATAGGTTCTTTGTAAATTTCATAAAAACAAACATACACACAATTTTATATATATCTAGCATATAGATTTTGCTCCTCTCTTTACGCGCAAATTGGAATTTTTTAACCCCTTCCAATAAATAATGTTTCAAATAGACATAGATTTTAGGTCGTCACTGGAACTGGGACCAAAAGGTTAGGAGTGCTTTGTGCGCTTGATACAGGAGCTAATGCATTGGAATGTGCCATTTACATTCACACATATGAACGATTTTATGCTACCATGGAATAATTGATCTAAACTAGTAAATACTAAATGAATCCGGTTTGTGTAGCAACAAGAGTGCAAGAAACTTTCTTTGTCATGTGAGAATCTACTAAAGGGACGTGTGTCACGAAACGACGACTCATGATATGCCAAACAAATTAATGTCAGGACTCCTCTTGCCGGTGTCATTTTACAAACTGATACTGCTGGTTGTCACATTTATAAGCCCCCAAGGTATTCATCGGACCATTTGGAGTGGCAGGGATGTGTTCGTAGCAACATTCAAAATGGAGACACTTTAACTCCTTATATCTTAATTAGTAACTCTACCCCGCTATTCTAAGAGACGGCTTCAGCTAATTTACATATTCACTATCAATAGTTCAAGTTAACAGGCGCTTTTATATATGTCTCTAGAATGATTTGTTTAAAAACTTAGATTAAAAATACAACTTAATTTTGTTTCTGGCATGTAGTATATTACATTTTAGAAACTTATAGCTAATCCAACAAGCATTTATGAGTTCTAAAAGAGAGATCTTTTTTTGAAATCCTACCCAGAAACGTTTATATTATCTCTGAGGCAAAATCTTCTTTAACGAAAGAAGAAAACGAAATGTGTCTACTATTTGGTTGAAAAGAATATTGCAGATAAAAGTGATTCTAATTATACTAGTGAGTCTGCATCTGACCCTAACTTAAACGTTATTAAAAGTCCGGTTACGGGTAGGGAGGCGTAAGACTGTGTTGGTGATCAGCAGTTCATGATCGGTGCAAGTCTGGAGCAAAAGGAAACAATTACTGTTACAGTGACTTAATCTGTACTTTCCTAGCACTCCAACCAAGGCAACCTTTGCATTAAAAATGCTAAGAATGACAAGCTTTTCTGCCATAGAAACAACAGCAATGACCGAGTGAAAATCCTCATGGAAGATGATCTCACTTCATGAGGGTTATACATTGTTGGAGCGTAGCAACTAATGATGTTATGGTGCTTTCTTCCAGACAAGAGGGAGAGTTTTATGGTCATGATTCTATTGTTACTCCATTGGGAGGTCCAGCCAATTTGCCAATCACCGCTATATTCACTACAAAGACGACATCATCCTCACGGAGCTCTTTTCTTCCTTGCCGCTTTTAAAGAAAATGTATCCGGAGCCCCTTTCACAGAGTTCGTCTTCTCCTTCAAGCCGGGTCTCACTCAACGCATCACTGGCTAGTTCCTGTCCTATTAAGACCGTTCTCCTCTGGGCATTTTCCGCGTCATCTCTATCTAGTAAGGTTCGCGCATGCCATGCGCCAATTGTGTTAGGAACAATCCTCATTTACGTCTTTGCATTTTGACCGCTGGAGTATGGTTTGCCAATTGCGGTATGCTGGCTAGGAACGTTTAGAGCAGGCCATGTTTAGGGAGGTAAGCAGTGCATTCCTGAACAGGGCCGCTTAGTCACTTAGGGGGATGACGGGCTCAACTGCTGTCCCGTGTCAGCGGTGGACGACCCTAATGACCCTGAGCGGCTTGTGTGCAGGTTTGCGACTACAGCTGCCAGTGTAACCTCAGCAGCTGCTTCGTCGCTTGCCTGCCGCCACATAACCTTAGTGGATGATGAAATGGGATGGGTGGATGACAAGAATGACTTACGCGATGACTTTGTTGGAGTGTATGGGTGTCCTGGGAGGGGTAACAGCTCTGGCTAGCTGAGCAGTCGTACTCATTCGGAGGTACCTCAGCCGTCTTTGATCCCCACTTAGCACTCAGCTCTCATAAGTGGCTCCAGGAAGCTGTGGAATGCTCAGCGGCCACATCCCGGAAAACATCTATACTGGCTAAGATTAGCTTACTGGTAAGTTACTCAGTAATTGAGGCTTTGTCTGCATAGAATGTGAAAGACTGGATTCGGCAGCCTGCGCAACTCTTCCTCATACATATATACATACGTACACGCACGCACGCACGCACGCACACACACACACACACACACATACACACATACATACATACATACATACATACATACATACATACATACATACATACATACATACATGCATGCATGCATGCATGCATGCATGCATACATACATACATACATACATACATACATACATACATACATACATACATACATACATACATACATACATACATACATTGGGGCCCCCTGTGGCCGAGTGATCTAAAGCGCTATCTGCTACGCATCACTTCCACCACACCTATGCGTGGGTTCGAGTCTCAAATTTGGCCAATGTGGATATTTGAGAAAGCTTGCCAGTAGTTTCTGGTGGGTAGGTGTTTCTTTCCAGGGGTTTTCCCGGGTTCTTCCTCCACCATTATTACTGGCCGCCATGAATAACCTATCGTGTGCTGTAAATAGCGTTAAACCCAACAACATCATACATACATACATACATACATACATACATACATACATACATACATACATACGATGCCGTTGTGTCATTTTGCAAAGTAGTGTACTGCGATTAAAAAACTAATGAATTTGTTGATGTGTAGTAAAACACAAGTAATAAAAGAGATTAGTTGGAAGCATCGCCACTAGAACGAGTCTCCTGATGTTTTGAATGTCATATTTTAAACAATACATATGGCCCTCTGTTGCGAACGGTAGAATTAAAACTGAAAAGAGCTATCTGGTAGTGCTAAAAGAACACACTACCATAAATGCAGGCCAGTACTATTATAACACAAACTCTGCCAAATCTAAGCGATATGCCTGAGATTAACCAGTTCTGGAGTTGGCTTCAGAAGATATTATTACTGTTGTTTACTGTTATTGATTTGTTGATGTGATATGCTGTCTTATAGACATGTAATTACTCTGCTGACATGCAAAGCCGATGTAATTTAATCACTTGGAGAAAATGTTGAACCCAGAAAACGAACGAATAAACGAAAGAAAAACATTCGCTATAAGACCAATGCAATGATCGTCAACCACTTGAACTCAATTTTATAAAGTTCACATCCAGTAGAGTACCATGATAAGTCATTCGCATTCACTGAGTTTAACCCAGATTGGACAGATATGACACACATACTAGACTCTGCAACTGGAAAAATGTGGGTTATTTTCTCTAAATGAAAACCCTTAAACTGCTTAATGAAGTCCAATCCATATTTCATTCAGACAATAGTTTATGACCCCTACACATTTTGTTCTGTTACATATCACTTGTCTTTTAACATGAAATGTATCACGATTATCATGGGGAGGAGGGTAGTCATCATCATTATCAACTTCATCGTCATCGTCACATTATTAGTATTAGTATTATTGTTGTTGTTGTTATCATTATTATATTATTATTATTATTATTATTATTATTATTATTATTATTATTATTATTATTATCCAGCAACCCGCCACTACATTCTTATAACGCATTTCATTTGCTATGCTCACCACGCACAACTTTACACTTGCATAAATTTTCGTACATAATGTTATGTTTGGTATTAAATAATATCCTGTTTCAGTACATGCAGTTCACTCTCTCTGTTCTAGAATTTATTCAGAATACATAGAACTTTCTAATTTAAATTATCTCTTTCTGACCCTAACACAAATGTGATATGTAATTTACTCGTCAGCTTCTCCACTTAGTCAAGCATGTAAATAGTAGTTTTGGTTTTCTCGTTACTATTGTGTTAGGTCTTGGTTTTTTTTTTCTTCTTCTTCGTATTTGCCTGTTCCTTTGATTAACCGCCTCTTTAGGTTCGTACATTACTCTTTAAATTAAGCTTGCAAGTAAACAACCTTATTATTATCATGCACACGATATATATCTTTAGTTTGTTTTGTTTGGATGTTTTACGGATTTTTAACACAGACGTGGTACTTTTATTCGTATCCCTACAACGTATGCAGTGTGGTAGCGATGTCTAGCACTGGTACATAATATCACATGCATGTCGCATCATGTACCATCCAGTCACATTATCCTCACACCAGACTGACCAGTCCTAATACTAAGCTCTTATTGCTGAGCGCCAAGCTGGAAGCTGCTGGTACCATGATTATATGTCTTTGATATGACTCTACTTGGGTTTGAACCCGCTGATTATATAGCTACATTTGAAATTCTGCCAATTATTATAAACACGACGAAATCTAACAATGATAAACACATTGGATATCAAAAATATTAAAAACAACTATCAATTTCAATTTCAGTCAAATCGTTTAAATTATAAACGCATAATCAACACAAATGATGTGCAGTGTGCCATGAAACTGCATCAGTATTTATGGATACAGAAACTAAGATATTGTGTGTCATTAGCGACTACTCTTCCGTAGGTCTTAACGTTATTCATCGTAATCTAAATTTGCGTTGTCATATGTATCTAATGAAACCTCGAAGCACACATATCTAGTAAGTATAGGCGATTTCATTGATTCATCGCTAGACAAGGTAAGCACATATTCATATATATATATATATATATATATATATATATATATATATATATATATATATATATATATATATATATATATATATATATATATATATATATATATATGCACGACTGGTTTCAGGCAAGCAACTGAATACATATTAACATATATACTCAATCGCTATATATACTTGGTAATTAGCTTCTTGTGATGTATCTTGAAAATGCTGACGATTGTTTAATATATTTGCGTTGGGTTTTATTTAAGTAAACATTTAGGTAGTGTAAAGACATATAGTGACAGCAGAGCGGACATGCATACTGGGACAGATAGCGATAAAGCTAAGTAATATAAACATATGTAAATACCATCCAAGAGGCTATCCTTTATGTACGCCAAAATCTTTGCAAGATGAAGGGATGTAAATTTAATCTTAATTTGCATGTCACAAATTGATCATTGAAAATAGTATCCATATATTTTATTATGTTTTATAAACCCTGTATAAATGTTTAGATTAGGACCATGCCATACGTACGTTCCTCACATTCCTACTTTGCACGATTGCGTGTTCTAGTGTAAAAGAAAAAAGGGGAATTTCAGATACATCTTCTGGGGGGATATCGTGCACACAAATTGGTAAAAGTCACAGACTGTCTGCATCACTTGAGCGTTTTTGACAATAATCAAGATGCACATTTATTGTGTCGTATTATTCACATGGTATAACATGCATCGGTTGAAACTAGTGTTCTAAAAGGAAGTAAGTTTATACCAACCGTCCTTGCTATGGAGCTATATTCTGGATTTTGCACACAAATTCAATCCCTTCTTTCCGCTGTTATTGGATTTTTATGTTATCATTATCATGTATGGAAGGACATTGTATTTGAGATCAAAGTTGAATTGCTATCTTTATCATTATAGTTTATATTTTGCTCAAGAATATTAGCCGACCTTTTCTAACATTTAATTTTGTATCGTTGCTCACATTATTATCAGGACAGATTTCATACACTATTGTCATTACGTATTATTAGTATTGACTGCTGATATTTAAATATACACTGAATGTATATTTTATATGTAAAATTACGTCTTATTCTGTCAATAAAGAAATGTTATCAAAATGCTTTAATTAGCTAGAACATCTTTGTATCAGCTAAAAGCGCTATTTTGAGTTGATGTTGTAATCTTGTGTTCAACATTTGCAGAGGAATCTGTTTAACTAGATATCAAAATCTATCCTTTCTTTTTCGTTCTATCATGGTTAAAGTATTACTCTTTTTATTTATTTGTTTGTGTTAGAGTAAGAAATTGCGGTAGCTGGAGCGAATGTACAAAGTTGAAGTTATCTGCGAGCAAATGTGAGCGAAATTATATTATCTTGATCTAGTTTTCAGATTGGTGTCAGGTGTTCTTTTAAACATATTACCATATTCTCTAAAGAACCCAGAAACTCATCCATATGTTATCTGTTTTGCTGACTGACGCATATTTTGTATTTTTAATAAATGCCACATCATTCAAAGTTTTGTATTAGACACTGATAATTCTATTAACTTTTGCCCAGGTTACAACGTCTTATAATTTACAAGAAGCTAAATATGTGTTCAGGTTATATCCATATATTTATTTTATATTTTCAGTTGCATTACCATCATGACGTTACTGAAGACGTTTTCAAATAAGTCCTTTATTAAATTAGGCAGTCGTATTTTACGAATGAATCACTGTATGAGAACGGGAACTTTATTGACGGTGATTGTTTCGTGTGTGCTCTTATTTCGGCTTATGTCTACACAAGGATATCTCTGGAGAAATTACTACGTTGAGGAAGAGAGAAAAAAATGCGGTCTCTCGGTGTGTACCCCATGTCAGGTCCTTGATGCTAATGATGATGGGGATATTCAAAGTTATCGTGTAAATAGCGCCCTCATGGTCGTACAAGGTGAAATGTTCTTCAATCCTGTGCAGTTTATTCCCCCTAATACAATAGACAGGTTGGAAGATCTTCCAAGATCTGGCAATGCCAAATTAGAAAAAATCATACACCAATCATGGAGACGGACAAAATTTCCCAAACAATTCAGCAATTATGTTGGATCCTGTATTTTAAATCATGCATCTTGGAACTACATGTTTTGGACGGATACAAGCAGCAGACAATTTATTATCGATTTGTACCCGCAATATTTATATCTTTATGATAGTTACACCCACCCTTTAAATCGCCCTGATGCATTGAGATATATAGTACTGTTTCACTTCGGAGGCGTGTACATTGATTTAGACGTAAAATGTCTGCATCCTCTAGATCCGATGATAAAGAAATATACTTGCTTCCTAGGACAAGAACCATATGCTCATTCTATAGTGTACAATAATTTCCTTGGGCAGGCTAGTAATGCGTTTATGGCATGCAGAAAACAACATCCTTTCATGAAAGCCGTGATGGAAAATCTGTACCTGTTCTATTATTTTGTTGATGTTCTTGACTCAACAGGACCCAGATTTTTTACTTTTTCTTTTAGACAGTATGTCAGAATTCATAGGAATCTTGCAATTACGGATGTAAATTATGTGTACCTAGCTCCACCGGAGTATTTCTTGCCAACAGTTGACCCTGCCATAAATAAAAGACTAGAATATCAATGCCAAAACTTCTCATGCCTATCTGACCTTCGAAAATGGCAATGTGAAAAATGGAGGCGAGAAGGAATTAAGTCCAGTCCATTGCCATTTTCATTCACAAATCATATGTGGTTTCATACAACGGAATACGTTTATTTAGGGGAAGATATAGATATATTTGACATTCATCCTAGTACAACAATTTACTCCACTGTTTGATGTTATGGTAGCTTGAGTTTTCTTTATTTTATTATCTATCTATTTATCTATCTATCTGCATGTATGTATGTCTGTCTGTTCATTATTCATATATATATATATATATATATATATATATATATATATATATATATATATATATATATATATGTGTGTGTGTATGTGTGTGTGTGTGTGTGTGTGTGTGTGTGTGTTTACAACATAATAATTCTAAACAAATAAATTCCTTCATGGAATTTTTAACATAAGATTATATGTTATTATTTCTCCTGCATTTTCTAGTTCAAAAGGTTACAATATATTAATTTTAACGCTGATTGGGTTTAGATCCTTAGCGAAGGATGAGTTTCTTGAGCTAGAAAAAACATTGTGAATTTGTGAAGCAAAGGCTTCTTTAACGAAGCAAAAGATAAATACTACTTTGATAGATTGATTGGTCAACAATGATATTCTTGACAAAACTGTTTTGTGGTATGATGGTCTCCATCTGGCTCGGACTGAAAATTAATGGATCTGCAATTTTAAAAAATCAGATGATAGTTACAAAAGATTCAGCTTGATCAGTTTACAGTGGTTGAAAACGCATATACATATGCAGAGAGAGAGAGAAAAGGGAGGAAGAGAGAAATTTACATGCAAATGTAAACTAATGCAAGAGAGAGAGAGAGAGAGAGAGAGAGAGAGAGAGAGAGAGAGAGAGAGAGAGAATGCAAAGGTGTCAGAGAGAAATGCACATGAAAATTAAATAAAATTAATTAGAACTTGCATGTACAAGACATTCTTCCCCTGCATACACAGCTCCCGGTTTTGATGCTACAAGAATAGTACGTTGATAATACATAGGATGTACATTTTGTAAAGATTGAGAATATTTAGCTTGTTATTACCAAGCGTACCAGTTATCAAAGCTGGTAAGTATATATACTCTCAACTAGTGCAAACTGATAATTATGATGTGGTCAACGAATTATTGTAAACGGTTACAAGCTAGTGTTTGAGCTATAACGTCAAAATGTTGATTGAATAGGTAAATAAATCATGAAATGTAGAACAAATACTAGTCTGTCTCAGCGTTGAATTAGCATAGGACAATAATAACTGTTTAATAGTTGGTGTAATTACATGAAGATTGACCAAGATTATGACAATTTCAGACAACCCTATCATATTGATTGAAGAGTTTCGGAATTGATAAGAAAAAGTTGAAAGTTTTGTAAATGCAGCTAGTTCAGCTGATGACATTGGTTGACTCCCAAACTATATTTTGTCAATATATCTAGATCTCATAAGGTTTCTGACAGCAAACATTTCAGTCTAAAGAGGGTACTTCGAAATCTCAAAATCGCAAAACTATTATCAGTCCTACTTCTGATAAGACTGATCAGAAATCCTTATCTCTTCCTGCGTGCAATTATTGCACAAAGTAATGGTGTATTATTTCTGATTGCTAACGGTTAATCAACAAAATAAAGGCATATCTGATACAAATGCTCTTGTTTCTAAAAGTCAAGATCAGGGTCATGTAATGAACGATATGCATTGGCTGGATCTAGCAAACACGAGTCTACTTGTTTATGGAGTGTTATGAACCTATCATGTCGAAAGCTTATGCATCACTTGTTGATGAGTATACCAAGCCTATCCCGATTAAGAAATTAAGAGGCAAGATGAATTTTTTAGAGTTTTCCTTTTATTAAATACAGCCTAAGTTCTAATTAATAGTAGTTTACAGTTTTACTAACTCCCGTAGCCAATATTTGGAACGATTTTGCCTCAGATATATGCTTGTAGATTGGACAGTATTGTTCTTGTACTGGTATGTGCCTGCATCTATTATCCAGTCCTATTTTACTTTAATGCATACTAGAACGTTCTTTTGAGTCTTAGTTCAATAATACACAATCAAAAGACCTGCTTACAAATATGGATCAAACGAATTGTGCTGGTTCATATGCTTCTGAATGATTTGTTTGTTGGTTTTATAGTTTAAGACACAAAACATGAAATTTACAAAATTATGATTCAATAGTTAAATAAATCATACCAGTTACCACTGCGGGAAAAATAACTTAGAGAGAAAACATATTTTAAATCAAAATAAAACTAATTTTGTTTTGTACCTTTAATGTCAGTTAAAGTAGGTGTCTATATGAATGTTTGTTGGTATAATGGCGAACAGTTTTGGTAATATTTCCTCCAATACTTTGATTAAATTATGTTACGTGCGACTGATTCAGTTTGTTTCAAGATACAGATACCCGGGTTTTTCAGTGGTCAAAGACGCTTTCCTTTAAAGGTCACGTACATCTCACCTCTGTCAGCTTGGGTCTCGGGTCTGCCAGAGTGTACATTTAAGAAAGACTGACAGTTGTTTCCTTTTTGTGTCCGTGGTTCTTCCCGGGGTTTTCTTGATTATTCCTCTGCCTCTATATGACCATCAGTTATTGCCTACCATCAAAATTGGCGTGGAACCCACAACACCACAAACGTTCTTTACTATCTTCCGACACAATATTCACAATACAAATACCATAATGTATGAGTATATGATTAGTATGAATGAATCGTTATATCCCATGTAAATCACACTTAACAAATAGTGGGAACTGGGTCAACATCATGATAATAGTGTATGTGTTACATAGAAAACAAAGCTATTTATACTAACGTTTGCCCTTAAATTGATAGCTTGAATATGTGCTATGTATAATTAATTGCGGGGTTTGTTTTGCTAGTGTTATTTATATTATATGCTATGGATAATTATATTTTGGACATAATCTTTTACAGTGTCAAACTCATTTTCTTCCTGGCAAGAATCATTGCTTTCAGATTCGTAAACATCATGCCTAACTCAAACTGAATCGAGAACGTTGGAAACATCCGAATGAATACAGGATCTGGATGTTGTTTACTACATTTTATATTATACTTATAGTAGTACACGTTTAATTATAACTAACATTTTATCTTATAAACATATAAAACCAAGTGCCTGCTATAATAAAATGACATTAATTTCAAATAACGTTGTTGTGCAGAAATAATATTCTCATATTATAAAACGACCTTAACTTTAGATCTTATTTTTAGTGAACTAGTAAGTAATGTAACTATTTAATATATTAACCTAAATGTATTAAGAGCTTCTAAAATTAATATAAAAAGATTTAATTACGCCAACAGTTCATTAATATATATATTTAAGTAGTAAATTAATACTTTTTTTGCGTTTACAAGGCAATCAGTCTATTGTCATTATTGCATCATATTACCGATCAACGTATTCATTGTTGCCCAGGAACGTAACGAAAATGGTGAGTATATTTAAGGGTACTATGACACTGAAATGAGCAGCGAAAAGACTTGGAATACACATAACTAAGAGTAGAATATTGCTTCGATCGTCCAAAATAGTTGCTGTATAAAAAAAGTATTAATTATAAACAATGCTATTCTACTGTTGTGATCCTTGATAAATGAAATGTCAGATCCAAAGCTAAGCAAACCAATAATTGCATGCACTATTGTTTATTATTCATTATTTACAAGCGAAATAAACTGCGAATCCAAAACAGATCCTGTCTCATAAAAACAATCGTTCTGTGTATAGAAGCGATCGGGACTGTTCAGATGTAAAAACGACAACCTTAGAACTTGTATATAGACCGAGAAAACATTCACATTGTCTCAGTTGTAATCGCTAGAACTAATATTTTTTTATGCGATTGGAAATAAATGTAAAAAGGAATAGCACGCCGTGTGTAAAACTGAATTTAAAAATCAACTTGAGTAAAGGAAATATGATACCGCTCGAAATATAAAAATTAACCAAACGTGAAATAAACTATATGAAACCTTTTGTATCCTACAAAAGTCATTGAATAGATTTGCAAAGGCGAAGCATCATGACAGCGTTGTAAATCATGAAGTAAATGACAAGCATAAAAAGTCTTCTTTTTCTTATCAATATAAACAATATTATCGTAATAGATTTACAAATGGTATCTAGTATGAACCTTATGTTATTAAGTCTATTTTCCGAATGATTTGCAAAAGCCAAAATCTTAATTGAATTGTGGCAGTGCTAAATAGACATATTATTCTCCGGTAAAAAGCATTCTCTGACCTTTGTTTTCGTCATTGACTTGATAAAAGTCTTTGAAACAGTCATGGAGGCCTTGACAGATCATGACACATGTTCAATGCCAAGTGAAATTCATCGTGATTGTCCAGCAATTCCTTGACGGCATGCTCGCTTGTGTTGTGGCTGATGGTGAGTGATATGAACCACTTGCAGTTCACCAACGCATTTGGATCTTTTCCTCCCATGCTTATTTATTCCTTCCATGACTGTCACAATTATTGACATTAAATACTTCAATCTGAGGAAACTACTGGCAAAGACAGTTTCATGAAGTGACTCCATCAGCTGACAACTGTCTGAAATGGACCATTTCTCTTCCACTTGTGACAGTTTTGGTCACACAATCAATATCAATAAGACAGAGGTGATGCACCATCCAGAACAGGAACGCATTATATACAGCCTACAGTCACAGTAACTCTCTTGTCAGTAGACATAACATATGCAGTTCATGTCAGTGCTGAACCCATAACCAGAATTGCAAAAGCAGCTGTGGCCCATATCAGACTATGTGTAACTATATAGAAGCACAGAGGTATCAGTCTACAAACAAAACTACAATAATAAAAAGCCATTGTATTGACGACCCTGATGAATGTTTATAAAAATTGAATGGTATACAGATTCCATGCCAGGAAACAATCATTTTAATATGGGCTGCCTGAAGAAATTGATGACGATATGAGACCAGGAGTGTCTCAGGACAATAAAGTTCGCATATTGGTAGGCATTCCAAGAATCATTCTATGCTATGATATCACTGTTGTGATCTCCATGATATCAGAAGAACAACTATCAAAGAAGCTATGTGGCATGCTGAAGGAGGGAATGATGTCTCAGTGAAGTTAGAAGAACACTTAGAAGGTCGCATAAAATCATCCCTTAAACACTTAAGTGTTGACCCCAATCTTATAAGATTTCACACAGGATCCCGTCATTTATTAGTCTTGTCCCGGATCCCTTCATTTTTTAGTCTTGAGCAGCAGACTTTGAAAGAAGGAGAATCTCAGTCGCAGTGCAGAATTACAAGCAATGGAATGTCCGTTAAGTGTGCCACAGACAGTTCATAACACAGTTGGCTTGATCAGCCACTCATACTACACAACATAATCAAACCAGTTAGTCATGATGTCATGGTCTTCTGTTAACTTAGAGCATATCTGATCAACAACAACTATCTGATCATACTTGAGTCAGACACAAATTTTAGGTGCATACTGAGAACACTGTGAGCTGACACTATAATGACACTCTACATTGAGAACACTGTGATCTGACACTATACTAACACTATCCATTGAGAACACAGTGACCTAACACTATCCATTGAGAACATTATGATATGACACTATACTGACACTTAACATTGAGAACACTGTGACCTCACACTATACTGACACCATCCAGTGAGAACAATGTGACCTGATACTATCCATTGAGAACACAGTGACCTGACATTGACACTATCCATGGAGAACAATGTGACCTGACACTAAACTAACACAATTCATTGAGAACAATGTCACTTGAAACTATTCTGACACTATCCGTGGAGAACAATGTGACCTAACACTATACTGACACTATCCATTGAGAACACTGTGACCTCAATGTTACGAAATGCCCGATATGGCTCATTTAGACCTCCATACTTTTCATTATAATCAAGGTGTCTTGTTTCACGCGCCGTATTTTTTTTGTAAATATAATTTTTCGTTGTATCCCGTAACGCTTTTATTGCTTGCGCAGCACATGCGAGTTAATGTATTATTGCGCACGACTATATATATATATATATATATATATATATATATATATCTGTCGGGGCAGGTGCCATTTAAATTTACTTAGAGCCAAAGAGTTAGGTGAGTCGTACGTTTTTTTAATCAACTCTTTTTATTGTTTACAATTATTATTCAGTTTTGTAAAAGCACGTTCATTGTTTTATTATGTGGTCACGTCGTTTATCGTATTTGTAATTCGATTTATTAAGAGGATATGACCTATGCAATTTGGTAGCGAGATAATTTTCTATGGTCGCTACTATGACTAATTTTGAAAACGCACTATGTATGTATTAATGTCTTAGCATAACGTATTTTTATTTTAATTGCATAACATTCCTACGTCTTTCTTCAGACGGGTTATGTTAACCCATTCGTACCTATCATATATTCTTAAAATAGTTACAATTAAAGCAGTTCCCATTAAAGCAGACTATTGGGAAAGTTGTTTCGTTTCCATATTCAGCTCACTGGGTATGAACAGCCGGATGGGCTTGTGAATACTATGACATCTGGTGCACCATTACCAGTTTAAACCACCAGTTCAGTGCCAACGTACGGGTACGAGTCTGGAGGGTAGAGTGACCGTGCCAGAAAGCAGGCCGAGTCAACACGTGTCTTACAATCACAGTAGTGTCTGACTACCTGCATTTTTTATAATAACAGTAGTGTTTTGACTACATGTAAAGTGTAATAACAGTAGTGTTTTGACTACATGTAAATTATGACAATAGTGTCTGACTACATAAAAGTTTGCAACAAGTATTTGATTATGTGAAAGTTTGCAAGAAATATTTGACTACATGAAGTTTATATGGAGTTGCGAGAAGTATTTGACTACATGGAGTTTATATGAAGTTTGTAACAACTTTTTAACTACATGAGTTTGACATAGTAGTCAAATCATATTTCATATGTGTTTTATATTCATATTATATGCCTTTGTGTTTGTTATTCTCGTGCCATTAGTGTGGGTGTTTAATACATTGCCATTGCCACTCACGAATGTGTTTATTATTTCTTAAAACAATGCCCCGTCTCAAAGGGTCAGCTCGATTACGTTACACTCAAACTATATTTACACTATCCATTGAAAATACTGTGACCTGACACTTTACGGACACTATCTATGGAGAGCACTATGATTTGACACTATACTGACACTATCCATTGAAAACACTCTGACGTGACTCTATACTAACACTATTCATTGAGAACACTCTGACCTGAAACTATACTGAATCTATTCATTAAGAATAGTGTGACTTGACATTATACTGACATTCAATGAGAATACTGTGACTGACGCTATACTGACATTTGCAATGGAGAACACTGTGATCTGACACTATACTGACAATATCCATTGAGTACACTCTGGCGTGACTCTATACTAACACTGTTCATTGAGAACACTGTGACCTGACATTATACTGAAACTATCCATCAAGAACACTGTGACCTCAATCTATACTGACATTATTGATTGAAAACACAGTGGCCTGACCCTCTACTGACTATTCATTAAAAACACTATGACCTGACAATATACGGTCACTATCCATGGATATCAATGTGAGCTGATACTATACTGACACTATCCATTGACAACAGTCACATGACATTATAGTGAAACTGAAACTATACATTGCGAATACTGTGATTTGCAAGTATACTGACACTATTCAATGAAAACACGGTGTCCTGACACTATACTGACACTATTCACTGAGAACATTGTGACATGACACTATACTAAAACTATCCATCTACAACACTGTGATCTGACATTTTATTGACGCTATTAATTGAGAACACTATGACCTCACATTATACTGAAACTATTCATTTAGAACAAAGTGACCTCACACGATACTGATACTACCCATGGAAAACACTGTGACCTTACACTATACTGACACTATTCATTACGATGAAAGAGACCTGACACGATACTGACACTATTCATTCAGAACACTGTGACCTGACGATATACTGACACTATTCATTCAGAACACTGTGACCTGACGATATACTGACACTATTTATTGAGAATACTGTGACTTGACACTATGCTGCCACTTTTCATTGAAGACACTGTGACCTGACACTATACTGACACTATGCAGTGAAAAGACTGACCTGACATTGCACTCACACAATCCATTGAAAACACTTTTACATGGCACTATACGAGCACTATCCATTGCAAAAACTGAGAACACTGTTGATAAATTGAGAACACTGTTGATCAGAATAATTAAATTCTTTATTTGAAATGTTGATTTAGTAATACGTGAGACATCAAAAAAATTCAACGAACGTTTTTATCTCCTAGCAACCGTCGTTGATGCTAAAAACTAAGCCTTTTAAATATTTCATCCAGGTAGTGGCGAATAAAGGTACAAAATTCGCATAATGTTTAACGAAACTTTGAACGAAATGTGAAGGACATAAACAATTTAATAGTTTGTAAGAACATAAAGCCTTGAATACATCCAACCCGTTGAGAAAATCTAGTTCAAGACAGTAGTAATTATAGAGTAGGACAAGATCAGTGCATATTTAATTTTGTTAAGACCTTGAGTAACCTTGAAATGAAGAAATACGATGCGATTCAATCAATGTAGTTGCCTTCAGCACAGAAAGGAAATGGCTACAATACACCATTGTAATCCATTGTGACACACATGAAGTAAATGATGAAACACAGAAATCGATATAGAAGATATTTAGACGATTAGCTACATATGACACGACTAATATAACGTGATTTTTGAAACTCTAAATTTCACCTAATGACTTACAAAGGAAATTCAGTCAAAAGCACGTTTTCTTGAACTTTGTAAGTGATTATCAGTAAGTAAACTTTACGAATCGATAAAATCCTAACCATTAACATTTTATCCATATAATTCCAATTTGGCCTCCTTTCTGTCATTATATACGGAGGAAATATCATAAAAGATTTGCTTTTGGGTAGCTGGACATTTTGTTTCATCAGCCTTTTCGTTTGCAGCTGAATACATAGGTAAAGTACTTTATTTCTTATAGAGTAATACACGAGGGAGTGGTAGAGCGGGTCAAGCCTGCCATATTTGGGCCTGGTTCTGTTCAATATTTTGCTACTTAGGAAATTGATTGATACTGTTTACACCAGTCTATTCCTTATTTTCTAACATTATCCTTGCTAATGTCACGTGTTTGGCAAATACGGTGACGTTGGGAATGCAGGACGGACTGTATGATTATATATTCTATACTTCATAGGGGTGATTTAAACCCGGGACGGGGCTTGTTATTATTATGGTGGAACGCCTTAGTGCAGATAAAGCCTCACATAAAATAAATAAATGTTACATAGTTTAAACCTCGGTAATAAGAGCTTAGTGGTTCCGTTTGAGTTTATGAAACATGTACTATACGTTTATAATGCTCCCTATGTCCACCATGTCTGTCAAAACTTTTACTATGGGCTACATATACTAAATGTTGTCGTTTGCTTGTAGCACTCACTATACGAATCTGTATTATGCAATTTCCTTTTCCTAATCATGTTGAAACTATCAGAATACTTCAAGCATGTCCATTTCCGATGCCTTTCTGTTACCATGGGAGATAAAAAGCTATTGTATTCATTTGTTGGTGAAAGGTTTGTTGATTGAAACCGTTGAGCGGTATCAGGTTTATTCCATTCAAAAAAACTGAAACTGACTTAAAAGGTTTGTAGAGATAGATTGATATTTTCAAAGTAAAGGTTTGCTTCCAACTCCAATCTGAGTGTCTAGATGCAATTTTTTAATCATAACCTGTACATTTAAATTTTTAACATGTTGACTATTTCATTATGCTTCATGCATTTTCATATATCAATGCGGCTGGACAAATCACAAATATGTAAAACGTTTGTTTATAGAAACGAAAATGGTTTTTGTATGTTATATGAGACCACACATGGTTCGTGAACGAAAATGGATACGGTTCGGTTCTAATTCCTTCTTGTTGCCATTGTTCACACTGCCACTGGCGCAATGGAGACAGACATGGGAATCCTCCACAAAGCAAATCCAGCTTTTTGTTAATTTCCGGGTCCACACTTGGCAAGAAATATTCTGGTGGAGCTAGGTACACATAATCACTATCCGAATCCTGCAAATTCTTGTTCTTATCCATGTACTGTCGCAATGAAAATGTCAAAAATCTGGGACCCGTTGAATCGAGAACATGTGCAAAATACGAGAACTGGTAAAGATTCTCAATAACGCTTTTCATAAAGGGGTGCCGCTTTCGGCAAGCCATGAATGCATTACTAGCTTGTTCGTAAAAATTTGTATACACAATAGAATGGACGTGTGGTTCCTGTCCAAGAACACATGAATATTTCTTTATAATTGGATCTAATGGGCGCAAACTTTCAACGTCTAAATCACTATACACGCCACCAAAATGAAACAAAACTATATAACGCATGGCATCAGGACGATTTAATGGGTGAGCATAATTGTCATATAGAGAAAGAAGATTGGGATACAAATTACTAATAAATAGTCTCGTACTATGATCTGTCCAGAACATGTACTTCCACGAGAGATGATTCTCAATAAATGACTTCATGTAATCCTTAAACTGCATCGGTATCATTTTTGTTTTCCATGACTGATGTATAATCCTGTCCATTTTATCTTCTCCAGATGCTGGAAAACTTTCAGGTTCTTTCAGTGTAGGCGGAGGCACCATGCTATGAAGAGTACCATCAACGTAACCATTGAAAGAATCAACTCTTTCTTCAGTTTCCAAAAACTGACATGGGGTGCATATTGACATGCCGCATTCCTCTCTCTTTTCTTCAAGGTTAAAATCTGTATTATATCTATCCATGAGATATTTTTCATAGATATCTGTTCTGACAAAAATGAAAAGCAAAACAATAACAGACAGTAGCAAGCCAACTTTCAGGGTAAGATGTAGTCCCCAAAAACGATGCATCCTTGATTAATCCAATATCTCCTGAAAGGTGAAATTGAAAAAATGAGACTTAGTATTCAACATTAGCTCAATGATTAAAGTAAAAATCAACCTAATATTATGTTTTTAAAATATTCTTTCCTCTATAAGGAACTGAACATAAAAAGATGTACGTGAATGGGTGAGTCATTTTGCATGGATTTGTCCTTGTTACGCTTTGGGGTTATAATAGCTCTACCCTGCTAGAGTATTTTGCCACCCAAATGCTTATTCAATGCTTAAAAAATGCGACATTTTGCTATAAACCATGTTAATCAATTTTCTTCATGAAACGTTCGTAATGCAGCATCCTTTTGTGTATATCACTTTAAAGCTGTTCAAACTTTATATGACAATAAAAGGTGTTTGCAGTATTACAACATAATAAAAACAATGTTAGGTTTTAATCACGACAGTTTAAAGACTGAAATATAGTCTGCAATAACAACTTTAAAGACGAATAAATTCCTTGATGTTATGCATATCTTTACGCTTGGGATTTGATGAAATCGGTGTTGTATGTAGATAAAGACCATATATATCATTTAGGGAATTGCATCATCTTACCTCAAACAAGTACAATTTTGTTTTCGGCTAATTTTGGTTGGGGTTGTAAAATTGTATGTTTACTTGGTTTGGTTTGCTTTCTGAGGTTACGTTCGAATTCGTAGGGTCAAGAAGCAACAAAAGCCAAGGCTAATAGACCATTTGCTACACTGGACTATAATTTTCTCTCACGCCTTACAGCACGTGCTCGCATGCGCGTACCTCTAGCAATGATACAAAATGACAAGCAGAAGACCAATTTGACATCTAAACATTATCGGCACATAACAAAATTACATTGGTTAGGTTTGTTTCAACTGTGAAGTTATTGGTCCAGACTGCATTTAAGGAATTTCTACGGTGTAACATAATTCGTCTTATAATACATTTCTGAGATGGAAAATCATCTATCCATATTGCAGTGATGTTCTATTGTTAAAATACTTCGCAGAGCTTACCTTGCTTTATCAAAAATATAGTATGCCACTATTTCCAAATACGTCTCGAGAACTTTTGTAAATAGGCCTATGCTATATTAATAAATGCTACACATGAATAGCTCTCGATCACAAACTAGTTCAGCAAAAATGCAATGCATCTTCAAAACAAAACACATCGATTCAGGACCATCGTATCTTCTGTATCACGACAACTGTTGAGTCCCGTAAATTAGGTATGTATCGGTGTATCCGTTGCTATGATCGGATCAACGCACATCAGGTGTTATTCAAGACGTCTTTACGTTTATGGACGCTTCATGCACGCAGTTGTAATAAATAGAGAAACCAGGGGCGACAACATGCCATCTGTGGTCAGCGTCGAAATAATTTTAAAGTAATTCACTATATTTAAAGTATAACAAAACAAAATAATTCCCTTAGATATGAAATCCAAAACAACAAGTTTGACAGCATAACGTTTTCATAAATTCCACAACTTATGTTCTATATTATCAAAACATTGTGCATTATGGATCAATTATGCCGAAATAAATTTAATTTGCATTCTTCAAAACAATCGATATGTCGAAAGGAATTTAATAATCTAGTTCGGATCACTAGCACGTGAACTATGCATAGAGCTGATTATAAGATATCGAGCAAGTTTAAATATACCAGATAGGGTACAAAAAAGAGAGATAAAGCCAAAGTTAAGCAACATTCTTACTATGCAAAGTCTAAATTTCGATATCGATATAACTCCTTTCAGAAAACTGAAAGGCATTTAAGCTGAAACAGCATCAGCTAACATAGCCATGGTCATCGTGCTGCCTTCAGTACTGACAACATGCCACATTCCGGAGCAAGTATATTATCTAGTCTACAGTCATATGTCCGTCTGTCCGTTAGGGTGAATGGGTGATGCTGTGGTTATACTCAATGGGAGAAGTATTATATGGATGCGTGTATGTGTTTTTCATAGAGGTTTGCAACACTCACACTAAAAGGTTTATAAAATAACTATAAGTGAATTTGGGTGTTGGAAAATAAGCAGGATTATACAGATTGTGGCATGTAAATTGTTTGTAACGAGACGCCATGTTAATGAGGTTTACTAGTTTTTGATCAATGCAGATATAAATAGAACAATATAAAGAACAATAACCCGAAATATATATTTTGATTAATATATACCTTGAAACTTTTTAATTATTTTAAATACCATGTATGTTTGTATACTGGGAAAATACGCATTACCACGCGTGTATTTCTTCCAGACGGTTCTACGATCTTGCGACATACAAGTTTCATGTTCGACGTATATTGGGATTATGAAATCGTGACAAAATTCATTTCAAAATGAAATTATTCTTTATCCCAGATTTATATTAGATAGCTACATGGCATAAAAAATCCATGATATTTATGTTTACCTTTGATATATAATTTGAAAACTGTTTGCACTACTGAAGGTTGCTGATGTATACATAACTTACTCTTATATAATAGTAATGTTGTCGTATGTATCTCGATTTTATATATATAGTGTTAATTTGTGCTGTTATATTTTGTGGCTTGGTTATATCACTCTGCCTTGGCCTCACTTCTAAACACATATCGGGCTTTTTCTTGGGTTTTGGTATTTGAGAGTAGTGTAAGAATTATATGTCATCTAAAACTAGAAACAACATCTTGGTACCATGATCTTAAATGATGTTGATGTGGATTTGATACACTATAATGCAGCGTAATATAAATTTTAAAAAAACTTATCCACGTTCCCTACCGACCGGTCACAATTCTGTGAGATGCACAGTTTGGGATATTAATATAATACAATAAATCAAATACTCAGACATTTATTCTGATCCTATGTATTAGAGACTATTTGGTACTTTAGTATAATATCAATATCATACGATTTCAAAATAGTGTTTGACAACCATCACCAATGAGATATTTCATTGACATTACTTCCTAAAATATAACTAATTGTTTCTCTGATACAAGAAGTTCTCATACAACAGTCAAACTTCAGCACATGCTTGATGGAATCTATAACGAAAACCAAGTTATATTAAAAATATTGATCTTGATATATCCAGTATGTATTGTGACATGACTAAAACATCTAAAACTAGTATCAGAGTATATTGCACATATGCTAGTAAGACTGTGCTAGACTTTGTGATAATGGTTTGATCAATTTATTTCCAGGGCTCTACCTCGAGTTTCGCAGAGGTATGACAGGTTAAATGTCCAATGCAACAGCACGCATATGCATGTGAACACGTTAAATCATGTTTAGCTCAACTTTACTCAGATATTTTTGTGATTACCACTCATTACTTGGTCGATTTAGCTATTGGTAATAAGTAGCCATAATAAAAACACAGGTAACTAAACATTGTCATTGATTTGTGATCACATATTCAGTGGCTAGTGCGAGATTAACTACAAATTTGTGTTGTGATTACTCTGCTCAGAGAATTTCACAAATAATATGATAATTATCTTTTAAAACTATTTAGCACATATCACTTATTTTGTCAGACATGAATATATAGCACCTGTTTGCTTGATACATAAATAATGAGACCAGATGTTACCATTATATTACATATTAATTAGTGGCATAATTTATTGCAGCTACTGAATTATGAACGTAAGGGAATGTCTCGTTACGATGCCAGCAATATCACATGAAATATTTTATTGTTGATGTACCCGCCTTCAAAGCTTGTACCCGCGAAATTGTATTTAATGACATAATGAACAATTATATATGTTTGGGGGACAAAGTGGTCATTTGCCTCCCATCATTTGCATTTCTGTTGCACTAACTGTTAAAACATTTAGTAACATTGTTTTAATAGATGTGCAGCTGTTACGCAATGCCTGCTAAAAGTCAAAGATATATCAAGCTCGGTTGTTTTTCTAACTGATCTACAGCTGGACATCTCAATTCTTGTGAAGCTGGAGGTGTACCCATTTTAGAAACGTTTTATTATGTTATGTATTGATAGCTGAAGTAAATAACAGACCATTTAACACAATTTTAATGGTCACTTATTCGCAGTTTGCCAGTTTAGTATGTCAAATTACTTATACTAGTTTGATTACATGCTCTCGCATCTCTTTGCAACTGCCATATATATATATATATATATATATATATATATCAGACAATGAGTGAACTTCCTTATAAATCAACACTCACACATAGTTATATATGCGATGTCTTAATTTGTCCAGTGTTACATTATAGTAGTATTAATGCACTTTAAAAAATGAAAGCAAACTTGTAAAGAAATTTAACATACATTACATATTATCTTTGACTTTGTTTAAATTGATTTAACTGGGACTCACCTTGATTGAACTATCGTAATTAATATTTTTTGAAACAATTTGCAGTATGTAGTGTCACTTGAGTAATAAACTAAAACAGGTAGCTATGGGTTCAACCTATACATATAGGATAGGTTTATTTGTATGTATTACTCTTATCGTTCTCGTTTGGAAAACTTGAAGTAGAAGATATTTCTGTGCTTTACACCTTTATAAATTGGTATTAATATGTTTTACAATCAGGCTCCGATTACAAAGAAACGAATGATTATCGGCACCAACACTAGTTTATTGAACAGATAATGGTCAATGCAAAAGAACTTTGTAGAGAAATAGAAATGTGTGCGATCTATGGATGAATGTAAACAAATCTTTCGGTGTTGTGAGATCTACATATAACTGCAACAGAAAGAACGATTATAAACAAAATTCCTTAGCATACTGTACATTATTCATATTACACTAAATAGCGTATATAATTATTCATCTGAAATGCTATCAGTACGATATGTAGTAGCTTAGATAATTAATTAAACACATTTTGTCTGAAATGTTTTTTTTTTATTTTCGTTATCTACCAATGAATTTGTTTGCAAATTTAAACGTTAAAACAAAATGTCAGAGTCCAGCAAAGAGGATGATACGTTATTGTTTTTAATCATGTATATTCACCTGAATGTGTGAGGTCACAATTTTGTATGATTTTTTTATTTCTCGTACTCTGCACAAGAAAGTATAATAGAGTCTGTGTCCAATATAAGAACCAAACCAAACATTTGAATTTAGTATGGTATCATCACAATATACTGTTTATATTGTGAAAAATATAATAGTTCAAAGTCATGCAGTGAAAATATATTTGTTTACGTTATATACGGCTTGTGTGTGGTTATTAAATAAAACGTAGGGGTACTTTATAACGTATCATATGATACTGAATAAACTATTTTCAAAAATGAACAGTAAAGAAACAAACAAAACCAAGGATTATTATTGTTTCAAATGACACATTTAACAGCAACAATGTTTTTAAAAAATATTTTATTATACGATCTTGTTTCGACATATTGATGTTTATCTAGAAGATCAATAATTTTCAAAACACTTTAAGTAAAATTTACTTGTATTGTTTAATAATCAATACAGAACGACTATATGTGTATGAATGATATTTCTATGCAATGCGGTCGTTCTCGAATACTCCATGGCACCTTGTAAAGGCATCCTAATATGTTCCTTTCTTTCATAAAGACCCTAAATCCAGCATCATACAACATCCGAAAAACATTTAACGTTTCCTTGTTGTCATTGTTGTGGAATTCGATCAGCATCTGTTTCACGGTCTCCAGCTCTCCTGAGGTAATAACTTCTGGCAGTGCAGTCCACTCCGACCAGTCAATGTCAATTTTCATGACGTCGATAATTCTCTGATGTATAAAGTATACATTAGAAGGAAATCAATATTTACCAAACAAATATTGTATTTTTTTAAAAAAGAATATTGTCAGACAAACCGCAATGATATAGCTATTATGTAAAAGATTATATAGACATTTACTGAAAATAATGCATACCCCAATGATCCAAAAGCATTTGAGAAACATGCATTCTAATGAAAACATTAAGGCCCAACACGAATATAAAGTATGAGAAATCAAACTGTAGCTGGTGATTATTATTCTTATTCTTGTAAAGGATGCATACAATGTATTTACTAAGAGACATCTAACACAGTGATGACATGTTCAGTTACTCCCATTCCCATTATTATGACCATAATTAGAGGGAGGTATAGATAGCTGCATCATACAAATTCCTTTGAAATTTGATTGACTGTTTGTATGAATTGTTCATTAAAATACATTATTCGCGACGAACCAATCAACATAAAAGAGCCTACCATGGCTGATGAGGAGGATTACGAGAACTAAATGAATGATATATAAAAATGAGTCTATTAAAAACAGTGATGTTCTTACGTTTTCATGACCGAGTTTCGTTCCTATTTGCTTAAGTGTCATTAGATGCCAGCCTTTTTCATTCACAGTATGTCGGTCCCACAAGCCAATTTTATGGAAGGTAATATTAGGTCCTTTCTTGAAGAAATCAGTTTCATTCGTCATACTAAAAGAAAAATTATCCGACTAAACTAGTTCAAGTAGCTTCTACATATATTCGAAAATTATAAATGCAAAGTGTAAATGGCTTACAGTCAATATAAAACGAGAAAACGTTATCAAGTAGCAAGAAAGTAATAACATAGAATATACTACAATGCACTTTCTGTTACATTCGTTCATTGACATAATCAGTAATATGCAGATGCATTGAATATAAGATGTTGCTTCCAAACTGTAAATACAATCTGTTTGAATGTTGTAATAGAGAATGCGGTCAATTAGATGTGCATGAATTATTCAATGACAAATAAAGGTTTTCAGATTTGTAGAGCTGAGATATAAACATCACTCAATACAAAGTAGATTAATAGTGTACTGTACTGTGTTATGACCTAGGTAGATGACAAGCAGACCAACTCTAAACCTAATGAACATAAAATAAATCATGCGTCATTTTACTGTTTCTAAGAGAAAACTATTTTCATGTTTTGTAATGTTATTACCAATTTAAATTTAACATTGCATTACTTGTGTTGCATTAGTCTATCTCAGTTTCAAACAGAAAATGAGTGTTCTGCAAAACCAAGTTTTTTTTCACTTTTGTTGTCCTCAGTTGACATCTTCTTGTTAATTATTCTAAAAATGTGATTTTTTTATACCAAACATTGTTTTATATAGTAAGTTGTTTTAAAAAGAGCTTTTTAAGTCTTTTGCTAGAACTATGGTTAATGCGTGTTACCTAAATGATTTGACCTTTTCTAATAGAGAGGGTCCATAGAATAACACTCGTAGGGGAATTGCGCAGAGTTAATGCTGCTTTAAAATACTATCAACTGTCTAAATATTTTATATTGTGTATGAACTCTCTCAGATAATTAGTACTTTACCTTTGACCACCCAAGCCCTCCTTTATGTATTTTGTGGTGCAAATGCATACAACATACAATCAACACTCAAATCACCTAATTCCTACAGATAATTGCAGAGTTAGTTGATGATAAAATATTTTTGACTACATATATGCATGTCTAGTATTATCTCTGCAAAAAGCAAGACAGAATACTTCTTAATTGTATGGTGTGGTAACTTTAACTCTTTTGCATAATGATTATTGTTGAATGTTGCTGCACACAACTATACTCACCTAGGATCGAACGCGAACACTTCGCACCCAAACAATGTTACAATGTCCTCGTCAAAATCCCATTTCCAGTTGATACTAAAGAAAGTTGGAGATAGTTGAAAGAAAACTTATGACTGTTTAACAAATGGACTATCCTGTACAGAGAACTACTTTACTAATATATGAATTGTCTTACGTTATAAGGCATGAGTTCGATCTTCGCTTCATACTATAACAGAATATGTAAAACATCAATCATATTAGTTTCTCATCATCAGCATATTTTCATTTTTTAATTTGCTTATTTCTCACCCAATATTATATAATTACTACGAAAACAATGAAATATTATGTACATAATTCAATATTACGCAAACTTGAAAAAGATAGCGCTATGATTCATCGATTTCTAAGTCAATATAAAACATTTATCAGCATCGTCATAAAATAGAAACTAGTTCAAACATCAACATTTTCAGTCTTGTACTCCTGTAGAAACATGTGAAACTTTGCAAACTCAAGACATTTTGTGTTTTCTGTTCATCGTGTCTGTGTTTTGTATTTGTCTTTTATTAAATGATTGTTCAAAGAGCGTAAGCTGTTAGATATCAGTATTGCAATGTTACATTTCATTACGTCTGAGATTCAATATATAATGGTTTGCATACCCGAAAGAGTAGACAAGGCATGGCCTTCTGGGCTTGTACGGTTCATCTACACAGAGTTCTTTTCCTCCATCAAAGATGCTCCCAACCCGAACGATTCTTTGACACAAAACTTGTATTGTCTGAATGTAACTAAAAATATGAACAATAATAAATCTAACGGGTGACACGACGATAATAATAATAATGATTCTATTCTTATTATTATTATTATTATTATTATTCTTATTATTATTATTATTAATTAAAATATTGAAAATTAGTATTACTTTAAAATCATGGTATTACTAGTAGAATCAAAATTATTACAAATAGTAATAGTATAATTAATAGTAGAGGTAGTATAATACTCGTACAAGGATATTGTGGAATTAGCCTACAACGTTTTGAAAGTCGTCTGCTTCAGCAACAAAATGTGCTATTTATGTTGGATTTTGATATGATGAATTCAAATATGATATATAGTGAAATTCTAATCATACAAAACATGATTAAGATTACAATTACGATGTCAATATATAACGTATAAAGGGACGGAAGTGACATTAAATTATTAATTGAGTAAGATCATATATGAATGAAAATGAATAAGGAATAAAGAACAATGTGCAAAATTTTAAACAAAATTCGAAGTTAGTAGCACAAAGTTCCTGAGCCAAAACAGTGATAATGGAAAACACAGACGACAATATGCTTAAATTAAATTTAAGTTATCGTGCAATGTATTAAAAGGAACATTAAAAGTACTTTATCATCCATGAAATTCAAAGTAAATGTAAATTTAATGTGCTGCTGTAAAAACATTAGTATTAGACACTTCCGAAAGAGCCGTATTCAAATAATTGCGGAAATCATTGAGTGAGAGACTAAGAAAGAAACGCACCAAGGCCAAAATGCTGTGGAAATTGTTTATAAAACCTACTACTGTATATCGTGCATTATCCTATGTGTAATGTTGGTCCACTTGGACAAATGTACTACTACAATACAGCTGCACTGAACCACAGTAATTATAACCAACACAATAAAAGCATGCACAAACAGTTTAATTGTAGATTTGCCGTCAACCGTGCCAACTATACAACCATACATATAGAAGGTTTTACATAAAGTGCAGGCAATTCCTAACTCAAAACAAAATTGTTATATATTGCTATCAGAAATCGACGAGCACATCTGACTCAACGACAAGGCTTTCGTAACAGTATATAGGTTTCCTGTAGCATTAAAGCTGTAAATTATCTGGCTTGTACCGAAAGACGGAAAGTGCACTCGTTTCGTTACATTATATGAAACAAAGGATATATATATATATATATATATATATATATATATATATATATATATATATATATATATATATATATATATATATATATGCATGTGTTTGTGTTTACGAATTGTTGAATGTAAAGTGATTGTATGAACATGATTTATTTTCATGTCGAGAATGTGCGAAATAGACTATATATACGTATATAAGACAGTCTACACGAGTGTAGCTCATTGCTTAAACTTATTCAACTATTCACCTGTAATAGAGCTCCTCAGTTTCTGGTTCTGACAGTTCTAATAAAGCCGTCTGAGCAGGTATCTTAACTGGAAAATCATCTCGACCATAGGGTACTACATTCTGCGGCCACCATTGTTTCTGAAACAAATATACTATAAAGACCTTGGATGAATTACTTCAAATGAATTCTTAATTACCGTAAAAAAAATGGCTTGTCCTCGCAAGTAGAATAACAAAAGTAGAACTATCGAATAGCTGTATTTCCGACGTAACAGATATTGCTCGTTTCCTCCCACAAACAAATAATACTAGATACAAATGATGAATAATTGCATTTCACGTCACAAGCACTAAAAACCAACTTAGGTATCATACATGATTTTCATTGTATGGATGAGTCTTTTTGATGGCGTCATTTATTATTTATTTCATCAACTATTGATGAATTCATCAATTTACCTATATTGTTCGGATAATTTGGATAACGCATAACTATGCTTTTGATTTCATCTTTTGTTGTTTATAATAGATATGACATAATTTACTTGATACAAACAGGGATTACACGTACAAAATCTAAACTTTACATGTCAAAGCGATCAAAATTGCTAAATATGGAATGGTTGAACACTTGTTTGTTTACCTTCACAAGCAGCTGTTTCACAGAGAGACAATAGAAGCACTTAACAACAGTATTATTAGCTATTGAATAGTATTGAAATTAGACACATTAATAATGAAAACGGAAACGATTCCTAAATTAGGGCGTTAACGGTTTGGTTTACGTGAAGTAATTTCCTGTTTTGCTGATTGGAATGTTATCGGTCCGTGTTTAGACATATTTCTGCAATATGCCAGTATTCAGATTTTCTGTAATTTGTATACAATGTTCGCTTTTTCATATACTTATCCGCACATACGTCAAGTAGTAGGATAAGATAGTCATAGAGAGAAACAGTTCATGTTCGCTTGAATTCATCAATAAATACAAAGAATTTAAATAACCAACGAACATTTTTGAAGTTTTAAACATATTTATGTCGTAACAGTCGGTCGCTAGTGTATGAACACATTATGGAAAAGGTCGGATAATACGGCTGCCACCTTCTTAAATTACAACGATTGATTGTTCAAGAGATTTCATATCACAGTTGTGAGGTAAATCCAGTGCAAACGTGAACGCGGGTAATCTAGACTAATTTATCTTTAGAGAAAAGAAGGTACATATGAAGAGAAACACATTCTCAAACGTGAAATCTCCTTTATCAATGTGTCTGTAAGCCTGAACTAAAAATGCAGAATATGGTGTGACTAGAGACAAAATTAAAGCAGTACTACATGTGGTATAGAACCATCACACTGTGACAATGTTATCTCCAAATATTTCTAGCTTAAGGTAACTTGTTTTACCCTTGTTCTGGATACAATTATGTGCGATGGGTTAGAATTTATAGATGTTAGCATGAATAAACAATCGTAGATATAAGCTCGCGCTTTTCAACATGCGCTTAACAGTTATACTACTCAACTGAACTGGAAGATATACATTACAAACAGAGATAGAGAGATAGATATGTAGTTAGGTAGACAGACAGACAGAGATAGATATAAATGTGATTTATTTTAACAGCATTTATTAAGAATGTAGTTTTAATAGAATATCCAATACAAATGCATCATATTCGAACTGATAAGATGATCAAATGATATTAATTACGATATGAATATATTTGATTAATTTAATTGTAACTTACATATTGTCAGTGCTTGAAATTTCATTCTACACATGTAGACTATTATGCCATGTCATAATTAAATGCTAATTGGGTGAACCGAATATCAACACTTATTACTGCTCAAAACCTATATGTAGTCCCTGATGAAGGTGAACGTAATATATTGATAAAGAAAGCTAATTCACTTACTTTACCGACTATTTTAGATATGAAGACAGAATGAGAGTATCTTTCTCCAAGATATAAAAATAGGATGCATATTAAAGCAATTAATCCAATCAGAGTTGTTTTTTTCCCACGTTGGATTGCACACAAGTTCATGGTTGAGTTCCAGATTTATTTTTCAAGAGCGCCATCAGTCGATCAAAATGGACGATATACTTCCACGGATATTCGAGTATATGCTAACACTACTGCATTTACTTGGCGTTGTCATAGACGCAGTTACTTGGACTGATGAGAAATGACTGTACTGACATACAGTTAACATGTCCTTTTGATATACATACTAACAAGAGTTCGGTTTTGATGCCTCATTTTGATCTTTACTCCAGCTTGGCATCACTCCTGTTTTTTTCACGCAAGACTTCTCTTCCAAACAAGGAATAAACATCGTCAGAACAGAGTTATATGGGACGATCAAATAAACAATTACGCAGCAGTAAGAATATACATAATGTACAATTTGTATGCTCAGTCTCGTGTTTGGGTTGTTCGGATTTTATGAAATTGTGCACTGAATACCTTTCACACAGAAGAAAGACACAAATGCATATAAAATGAGCATTCTTTGACTTGCGCAATACTCCTATGTTCTATTATTTCAAGAAAATACAACCCAAATGCACAGATATGCCCAATGTACAAATATGTCCAATGTACAGATATGCCCAATGTATACAATGGATTAAAGTGTTTAAAATGAACTAATAGACATTGTGTATATAAGTATAATTGAATGGTACAATAGCAGTGAATGAATTGGGGCGGGTGTGTGTGATAAATCAAATATAAATTTACAACCGGTTATTAATAGAAGAATGTCATATTAGGTTCCCAATGATCATGGTTCAATAAAATATTTAGTTTTATCCTATCTTTAAAATATGGCCAAAAGCAGTTATCTAAAGAAAACAAAACCACTTCCAAACTTTATACACTGTCGCCTATGATGAACTTGGGTGCGTTCATACTTATTTGTTTCCGTACATGTCATAAAAGCAAAAAAAACATGTTTGTGATTTTGACGTGAAGGACTTTAAAGATATTTCAAAGATAGTTATTGATGCTTCATGCACATGATCAACAGATAATCTTTGCAACTTGCCGTTTTACCACAAAAGTAGGCTACTGTAATTTTTTCGACATTAGACTTTGTCGCAGTCAGTCTATTTTAAATTGCTCTGAATTCGATCTCAGCTGATGCCTTAATGGTCTAGGTTACGGACCAGCCCATAAAATAAAGACCAAAATATTTTGAAAAACAACGTTTTGTTCCATAAGTCCGTAATACATTCATATCGTTTACTTATCGCCCGATCATGTAAGGTTTAAACGGATAAGAATATATCGTATATGATTTAAATGGTTATGCCATATTCTGGTTAATGAATCTCCACGACGTGTTTTATTTTGTAAGGTCAAGTCAGGCGGAATCACCTAAATTTTGCACTCAGTACCATGGATATAACGTAATGTCTAAACATATTTTGTTAATGACCAAATGTTTCTCTTTGATATATAAAGCATTCAGTGCTCTTGACACTTCGATCAGTTCTTATATTGATTGTTAGACATACAATATATGCGTAATCAGTGTAAAGACAAACAATGAAAACAGATTGTAAAGATTGTCAGAGAATTTTATTTTATGTTTACATAGCAACAAGCTGAATGAATGCATATTCATTCTTAACGATAAATGAAATATTCAAGACAATTTGATCTGCCAAATTAGATGTCGTCCATTTTGGCTTCACAATAGTGTGTGTGTGTGTGTGTGTGTGTGTGTGTGTGTGTTGAATTGTTTGTTAGTTTTCATATTCCTTATGTTGCATGCATACTTCAATCTGTCCAAAATCAAGTTTATGTTCAACTTGATCTGAATCATTGACTTGCTTTGTGAACAACGTTATCTCAATCTGAAGTCATAACTTTGAAAGTTCCACATAAAAGGCCATATATGCCTGTTGTTTTACACGTGTCGTATTATATTTTTTAAAAAAACTGACCTTCCATTTATGGCTAAAAAGAATTATCTTGCAAACATTTTGAAACTTCTAAAATGAAATTATACTTTAGGTAATATGTTGTTTATTATTGTTTTTAGAAAATGTCAGTTTTGACCTAAAGTAAAGTAGTGAGCTATATGATCACCTTTTGTCGAGATATTATTTATTCATGCTATACTATCTGAGCAGAATCAGTGTTATTATTGTTGTAAGCAGTATTTATTTTAGGCTGGAATTTATTTACGCAAATTAACTACTTCAACTCCATCTATTTCTGGAAATAAAAAGTGCTCAAAAGTAGCAATATTGGCAATAGAAACTTGTACTCATAGTTAAATGTTTAAAAGGTTATGTTATCGAATTGCATTATTGTGATCCAACAGAAAATTGTGGGAACATCACCACGACCCGGCCATGATCGGGTATTTTATAAGTCCATTAAAAACGGTAATAAGTGTTAAATTAGTTGGAGTTTTTACAGTCCTGCCTTTAAATAAATAAACTTGAAAAGACTTCAGCAATTTCTAATATAAATATTAAGGCAACGTGTTAATTGCATAGCATATTACAAAAGTACTAGAATGGAATTTTTTAAACGGATGAAGATGTGTGCGTAATTGTTTAACGTGATTGATGGTAGTTTTGTTTAGTTCTACTGCGATATAATTTGAATTTGAGATGATCTATTTATTTTAAGAATTTATTGCTATTTCAATGTGTGTATTGAGTGTTGGGAACAAAACAGTAATTTGGAAGCATTTAGAACTCTCTTAAAGACATTCTCTGTTGAATAATTGTGGTACGTCAAGAGATTCCAGATGTTTGGAATTCATTTGGAACGTTATATACTCTTTTACTGGTTATATAACATGTATAATTTTTTGGAATTTAAGAAACAATTCTGAAAGTCGCCTTTGAATTTTATCTTTCATATTCTAGGCTAAAAATGATGCGTTAAGTTTTAATTCTAGTGTTTACTACTTTTCTATCACTTAGTTTAAGACCAGATTTTCTAGTAATGTTTTTATGCATTGTATGCAGTCTGTCCTTTAGGCGCCATGTGTATACATACATGCAGTTAGTTAAGAGCAACAAGTTAGCTAGCATTTGAATATTCGAGAAATAAATGCATACTGTATACGTTGGATTTCTAGGTATATATATTGCTTGGATAGTATACAAAATATACAAAACGAAAACCTAATGTACCAAAAATGCAAACATTTTCAATTTATGGACGTTTATATGTCTGCCCTTTACCGTGGTCTAGATCTAGAATAATACGTATAATCGAAGACAATATGAGTATATCCTCACGATATGGTAAAGGTGTATAGGACTTAGTAACTAGTGAGATTCTTCCACAGTCCAGATCAGATTCGTGTCTGCAACTGGCCGCCATTAAAAGATTGCTTATATCCTACAGTCATCTAACATGTTATGAAGGTAATCCATGTCAAAAGAACATTAAGAAAGGTCACGTCAGTTGTATTACCTAATGAACAAACGGGCGTACCACACACTTTCAAATTGATGTTAACAAGTGCCTTGGAAGAAGAGAACATATTTTAGTATGTAGCAAATTATGGTTATTTCAACGTTTAACATTACAGTTTATATACTATTTGTCTAAATAATACATTATATATGCCATTCGTTATTAGGATAAAAAAAATAACTAACGAAACGTTATCTTCCTAATATGTCTGAAACTGTATTTGGTATTAAATTGCAGCATTAACATTCAGTTTTAATTTTAACTGCTGTTGAGCAGATAAAATAATTTGAGTTTGCACACACTAAATACCGATAAATAACATTTGGATTTGTTCTTGTTTACTTATTCCTTTTCTTTTGGTGGTATTCGAAGGAAGAAAAAAAAATAGCTATAATTAAAACGTCGTTTTCACAATTAAGCTAGGTTATACAATTGTTTCAATTAGACTTGTCCTATTTTCTCCCAAAACATGTTCCACCAGATATGAAATATTAATTATCCCGAATGAGTAATTATGTAGAATGCAGTTTTAGAAGAAAATGGTTAAACCGATTTAATGTTAAAGAATCAGCAAAGCTAAAGTGTTTAACTCTTAACTCCAATTAAAAATAATAACATAAACTAGAGACAGTCATACATATAATTATATTGCTATAAAGGATATACAATATATCAATTTAAATTATACAATTTTATATATTGCATTGGCATAAAGTTCATTAGGATACAAAGTATCTAACATATGACTCCAATAAGTTTATGTTATGAGTCTGTACATGTCACCATGCACAATATCTATTGGCATGAAATATAAATCGTGTAAAGTGTTATTATCGGTGTTAAAATGTGTTGAAATAGTAAAGGAAACCTGGGGATTTATATAATTTCTTATATCAAAGCGATGATTAATCATTCTCTTAGAAACTTGTTGAAGTGTTTGTCCGACATATTGCATGCAACATTATTACAGGTTATTAAAAAAATCACATTAATTGATATGTAGTTAGTGTTAACACGTAGAGAAAATACATTTTTTTGTATTAGCACTACTGAAAGAAGTACTTTATCTTATGTTTGCACATTAAGAGCACCGGTGTATGTTACATTTCGATGCCGATAAGTGTATTTATCTTTTTTCTGTCTGTTTAGTTCTAATTAAAAAATCTTGCAAGTTCTTGGGTCCTCTTTAAGCGAGAATTGGTTTAATTTTGTAAAGTGATTCAACGCTGGTTGAATTGGATAAATTTAGGAGACTATAATATTTATTAATTATGTGAACTAATACGTCTCCCATTATATTTTTTTCTAAAACCAATGATGAATAACGTATTATTGCACGATTATTCCATATACTGCGCATTGAAAAAAAAAACTACCTCAGAATTGCAAACTCAATATTTCTTTTACCTACGGAAACATCTAGAAAATTAGATATGTGTTATCAAAATTTGAGCTAGGTTTTCTTCTCAGTTTGAAACAAATAACGGAATTTAAAAACTGTTATGGCATTTATATTTTTGCATGTAATGCCGTTCTGGTACATGCATGCAAACATACACTCATATATATGCACACCCACTCAGACAGAAATGTAATCCGGATAGTTGGCATGTATGAATTATGGACTTGAAAACAAATGAGATTAATAATCACGGGAGCTACAATAAAAGACAATATATTGGTTTATATTAATTAAAAGATAATTACACTAATAATCTGTATTGAAATGTTTAAAAAAGAAAATCAAGAAAATATGTATGTATTTTTTTTCTCATTGATCTTCTTTCGCTACAAGTTCGAATATTGTCATCAGTTCTATCTATAAAGCAATAATACTATGATATTATCAATTTAGGTAAATTAATTAAATGAATATATGCTTAGTCACACATTGATGTGACATTTATCAAAATACTACAAGAGGTATTGAGAACAGAAGCAGACAAGTAGACTTACGAATATAACTATTACATCATCAGCTCATGAAAACGACCTGGCCAGTCGAAAATATATGTACGTTGAATAAATGCGATATCGGCAAAGGAAAACATTACGCACGAATACGTGTAAGAGATTGCATGCAAAGCACGTCCGGTGTGTCATATGCTCGAGGGAATTACTCTTTACCTACTGATGTACATTTACTGATTATTGCCTCAAACTGCAATTTTGACAGTCACATACCCACACGATACCGAAGGACGACAAACAATTACCAAATCATATGAGAAAATAATCAAACGCTTGTTTCCAGCACATGTTTCTATATGCATGATTTTCATGCAGTCCGTAAGCATCACTTAGATTCACATTCGGCTGATTAGGACAATACGTATTCCACCACATTGTCAGCTGATTTGGACATTGTGAATACAACATAGTATTTACTTTATTCTGACATGTTACCTAACATTAATAATGTTTTGAAATATGTTAATTGTTTTGATTAATTCACGGGAACGTTGAGCTGTTCAGAATTTTATTTAAAATAATGACGTAGTGCTGTACAAAAATTACATTTATTAACTCAACGATAGCTGGATTTAGAATATCATATAGTCAAAGTGTTTCTCTTTTTAACCATTAAGGTCAACTGCAGTTAATGGGAGATAATCCAATTTTCCAGTTAGTGTCTACCTAACAAGAGTTGCTGCACTCTACTTTCCTGCATTACAGATTATGTTGATCAATTTATCGCTAAAGACGGCATCCTGACAGTCGTGTAAAATAATGTTCCCACCCAAGAACCCAACACAATTATTGATTGTGTGCTGCTATCGGGTATTTTTCTATCTGCTCGTTTACCAATATAAGCATGTATCTTTAACTGTCACATAGCAAGGGTAGAATATAAGTTGAATTGGCAATATTAAGGTTTAGTAAACTGAAATTTGTATTATAATTTCATCATTTATTTCAACTGGTTTAATTGACATTTTAGTGATCAATAAAAAGTTGTATTTCTTGTATCTTTTTCTGTGATTTTCAATACTTGGTAGTATAATCATATGAGATCATAATTTATTTGATTTTGATATTTAAATATGTTTTAGCGCTAACAGTGATTACATTTTTATGCAATAAAGTGAGGATATCAGAGTTTCGTGATTGAGTTTATTTTAAGATATGTATACACGACAAACACTTTTAAAATTGTGAGAAATACATTTACTGATTATTGCTTCAAACCGCAGTTTTGAGTCACACATACACACGATACCGAAGAACGTCAAACAATTACCGAATCATATGAGAAAATAATCAAAGGCTTGTTTCTAGCACATGCTTATATATGCGTGAATTTCAAGCAGTTCGTAAGCATCACTTAGACTCACATTCGGCTGATTAGGACAATTATTATTCCAACAACATTGTCAGTTGATTTGGACAATGTGAATACAACATAGTATTACGATTCTTTTGAGATGTTACCTAACATTTACAATTATTTGAAATATGATATTTTTCATTAACTCACAAGAACGTTCATGAAATGCATTAAGGTCAACTGGAGTTAATGGGAGATAATCCAAATTTCCAGTTAGTGTCTACCTAACAAGAGTTGCTGCACTCTACTTTCCTGCATTAAAGATTATTTGGATTAATCTTTCGCTAACGAATGCATCATGACAGACAAGTAAAACAATTTTCCCTCCCAACAACCCCACACCATTATTGATTGTGTGCTGATATCATTTCTTATTCTATTTGGTGGTTTATAATTATAAGCATGCATCTTTAATTGTCACATAGCAAGAGTAGAAATTAACTTGAATTGGCAATATTAAGGTTTAGTGAACTGACATTTGTATTATAATTTCATCATTTATTTCAACTGGTTTAATTGACATTTAAGGGATCAACCAAATGTTATTGTTTTTCTTGTTTCTTTCACTGTGATATTCAATACTTGGTAGTATAATCATATGAAATAATATTTGATGTGATTCTGAATTTTAAATATATTTAGCGCTAACAGTGATTCCATTCCTTATGCAATAGCGTGAGGATATCAGAGTTTCGTGATTGAGTTAATTTTATATATGTATATACAACAAACACTTTTATGTGTGAGGAATACATGTACTGATTAATGCTTCAAACCGCAATTTTGACAGTCACAAATACACACGATACCGAAGGACGTCAAACAATTCCCAAATAATATAAGAAAATAATCAAAGGCTTGTTTCCTGCACATAATTCTATATGCGTGATTTTTAATCAGTCGTAAGCATCACTTAAATTCAAAATTCTGCTGATTAGGACACTTATTATTCCAACCACATTGTCAGCTGATTCGGACATTGTGAATACAACATAGTATTAAGTTTATTCTGAGATGTTACCTAACATTTACAATTATTTGAAATATTATATTTTTCATTAAGTCACAGGAACATTGAGATGTTCAGAATTTCCTTTAAAACAATGATGTAGTGCTGTACAATAATTACAATTATTAACTCAACGATAACTGTATTAAGCACATCATATAGTCAAAGTGTGTTGTGTTTATAACCATCATGAAATGCATTAAAGTCAACTGCAGTTAATGGTAGATAATCCAATTTTCCATCTCAGCAAGTGTCTACCGAGCAAGAGTTGCTGCATGACATTTTCCTGCATTAAAGACGACTGTTTCCTGCATTAGAAATTATTTTGATCAATTTCTCGTTAACCATGGCATCCTGGCATACGTGTAAAATAATTTTCCCACCCATCAACCCCACACAATTAGTAATTGTGTGCTGCTATCAGGTCGGTTTCTAATTGGTGGTTCATCATTATAAGCATGCATCTTTAATTGTCATTTAACAAGAGTAGAAATTAAGTTAAATTGACAATATTAAGGTTTGTTTAAATGGTATTTGCATTATATTTTCATTATTTATTTCAACTGGTTTTATTGACATTTTAGTTATCAACCAAACGTTGTTTTCCTTGTTTCTTTTACTGTGATATTAACTACTTGGTAGTATAATCACATACGATTGTATTCCTAATAAGTTTAAGATATGTATACAAAATACACACTTATATTTGTGAGAAATACAATTACTGATTATTGCCTCAAACCGCAATTTGGACAGTCACATATACACACGATACCGAAGAACGTCAAACAATTACCAAAGCATATGAGAAACTAATCAAACTCTTGTTTCCAGCACATGCTTATATATGCGTGAATTTTAAGCAGTTCGTAAGCATCACTTAGATTCACATTCGGCTGATTAGGACAATACGTATTCCACCACATTGTCAGCTGATTTGGACATTGTGAATACAACATAGTATTCAGTTTACTCTGAGATGTTACCTAACATTAATAATTTTTTGAAATATGTTAATTGTTTTGATTAATTCACGGGAACGTTGAGCTGTTCAGAATTTTATTTAAAATAATGACGTAGTGCTGTACAATAATTACATTTATTAACTCAACGATAGCTGGATTTAGAATATCATATAGTCAGTGTTTCTCTTTTAACCATTAAGGTCAACTGCAGTTAATGGGAGATAATCCAATTTTCCAGTTAGTGTCTACCTAACAAGAGTTGCTGCACTCTACTTTCCTGCATTACAGATTATGTTGATCAATTTATCGCTAAAGACGGCATCCTGACAGTCGTGTAAAATAATGTTCCCACCCAAGAACCCAACACAATTATTGATTGTGTGCTGCTATCGGGTATTTTTCTATCTGCTCGTTTACCAATATAAGCATGTATCTTTAACTGTCACATAGCAAGGGTAGAATATAAGTTGAATTGACAATATTAAGGTTTAGTAAACTGAAATTTGTATTATAATTTCATCATTTATTTCAACTGGTTTAATTGACATTTTAGTGATCAATAAAAAGTTGTATTTCTTGTATCTTTTTCTGTGATTTTCAATTCTTGGTAGTATAATCATATGAGATCATAATTTATTTGATTTTGATATTTAAATATGTTTTAGCGCTAACAGTGATTACATTTTTATGCAATAAAGTGAGGTTATCAGAGTTTCGTGATTGAGTTTATTTTAAGATATGTATACACGACAAACACTTTTAAAATTGTGAGAAATACATTTACTGATTATTGCTTCAAACCGCAGTTTTGGGTCACACATACACACGATACCGAAGAACGTCAAACAATTACCGAATCATATGAGAAAATAATCAAAAGCTTGTTTCTAGCACATGCTTATATATGCGTGAATTTCAAGCAGTTCGTAAGCATCACTTAGACTCACATTCGGCTGATTAGGACAATTATTATTCCAACAACATTGTCAGTTGATTTGGACAATGTGAATACAACATAGTATTACGATTCTTTTGAGATGTTACCTAAAATTTACAATTATTTGAAATATGATATTTTTCATTAACTCACAAGAACGTTCATGAAATGCATTAAGGTCAACTGCAGTTAATGGGAGATAATCCAAATTTCCAGTTAGTGTCTACCTAACAAGAGTTGCTGCACTCTACTTTCCTGCATTAAAGATTATTTTGATTAATCTTTCGCTAACAAATGCATCATGACAGACAAGTAAAACAATTTTCCCTCCCAACAACCCCACACCATTATTGATTGTGTGCTGATATCATTTCTTATTCTATTTGGTGGTTTATAATTATAAGCATGCATCTTTAATTGTCACATAGCAAGAGTAGAAATTAACTTGAATTGGCAATATCTATCTATAATATCACCGTCTAAGGTTTAGTGAACTGACATTTGTATTATAATTTCATCATTTATTTCAACTGGTTTAATTGACATTTAAGGGATCAACCAAATGTTATTGTTTTTCTTGTTTCTTTCACTGTGATATTCAATACTTGGTAGTATAATCATATGAAATAATATTTGATGTGATTCTGAATTTTAAATATATTTAGCGCTAACAGTGATTCCATTCCTTATGCAATAGCGTGAGGATATCAGAGTTTCGTGATTGAGTTAATTTTAGATATGTATATACAACAAACACTTTTATGTGTGAGGAATACATGTACTGATTAATGCTTCAAACCGCAATTTTGACAGTCACAAATACACACGATACCGAAGGACGTCAAACAATTCCCAAATAATATAAGAAAAAAATCAAAGGCTTGTTTCCTGCACATAATTCTATATGCGTGATTTTTAATCAGTCGTAAGCATCACTTAAATTCAAAATTCTGCTGATTAGGACACTTATTATTCCTACCACATTGTCAGCTGATTCGGACATTGTGAATACAACATAGTATTAAGTTTATTCTGAGATGTTACCTAACATTTACAATTCTTTGAAATATTATATTTTTCATTAAGTCACAGGAACATTGAGATGTTCAGAATTTCCTTTAAAACAATGATGTAGTGCTGTACAATAATTACAATTATTAACTCAACGATAACTGTATTAAGCACATCATATAGTCAAAGTGTGTTTGTTTATAACCATCATGAAATGCATTAAAGTCAACTGCAGTTAATGGTAGATAATCCAATTTTCCATCTCAGCAAGTGTCTACCGAGCAAGAGTTGCTGCATGACATTTTCCTGCATTAAAGACGACTGTTTCCTGCATTAGAAATTATTTTGATCAATTTCTCGTTAACCATGGCATCCTGGCATACGTGTAAAATAATTTTCCCACCCATCAACCCCACACAATTAGTAATTGTGTGCTGCTATCAGGTCGGTTTCTAATTGGTGGTTCATCATTATAAGCATGCATCTTTAATTGTCATTTAACAGGAGTAGAAATTAAGTTAAATTGACAATATTAAGGTTTGTTTAAATGGTATTTGCATTATATTTTCATTATTTATTTCAACTGGTTTTATTGACATTTTAGTGATCAACCAAACGTTGTTTTCCTTGTTTCTTTTACTGTGATATTAACTACTTGGTAGTATAATCACATACGATTGTATTCCTAATAAGTTTAAGATATGTATACAAAATACACACTTATATTTGTGAGAAATACAATTACTGATTATTGCCTCAAACCACAATTTTGACAGTCACATATACACACGATACCGAAGAACGTCAAACAATTACCAAATCATATGAGAAACTAATCAAACTCCTGTTTCTAGCACATGCTTATATATGCGTGAATTTTAAGCAGTTCGTAAGCATCACTTAGATTCACATTCGGCTGATTAGGACAATACGTATTCCACCACATTGTCAGCTGATTTGGACATTGTGAATACAACATAGTATTCAGTTTATTCTGAGATGTTACCTAACATTAATAATTTTTTGAAATATGTTAATTGTTTTGATTAATTCACGGGAACGTTGAGCTGTTCAGAATTTTATTTAAAATAATGACGTAGTGCTGTACAATAATTACATTTATTAACTCAACGATAGCTGGGTTAAGAATATCATATAGTCAGTGTTTCTCTTTTTAACCATTAAGGTCAACTGCAGTTAATGGGAGATAATCCAATTTTCCAGTTAGTGTCTACCTAACAAGAGTTGCTGCACTCTACTTTCCTGCATTACAGATTATGTTGATCAATTTATCGCTAAAGACGGCATCCTGACAGTCGTGTAAAATAATGTTCCCACCCAAGAACCCAACACAATTATTGATTGTGTGCTGCTATCGGGTATTTTTCTATCTGCTCGTTTACCAATATAAGCATGTATCTTTAACTGTCACATAGCAAGGGTAGAATATAAGTTGAATTGGCAATATTAAGGTTTAGTAAACTAAAATTTGTATTATAATTTCATCATTTATTTCAACTGGTTTAATTGACATTTTAGTGATCAATAAAAAGTTGTATTTCTTGTATCTTTTTCTGTGATTTTCAATACTTGGTAGTATAATCATATGAGATCATAATTTATTTGATTTTGATATTTAAATATGTTTTAGCGCTAACAGTGATTACATTTTTATGCAATAAAGTGAGGATATCAGAGTTTCGTGATTGAGTTTATTTTAAGATATGTATACACGACAAACACTTTTAAAATTGTGAGAAATACATTTACTGATTATTGCTTCAAACCGCAGTTTTGAGTCACACATACACACGATACCGAAGAACGTCAAACAATTACCGAATCATATGAGAAAATAATCAAAGGCTTGTTTCTAGCACATGCTTATATATGAGTGAATTTCAAGCTGTTCGTAAGCATCACTTAGACTCACATTCGGCTGATTAGGACAATTATTATTCCAACAACATTGTCAGTTGATTTGGACAATGTGAATACAACATAGTATTACGATTCTTTTGAGATGTTACCTAACATTTACAATTATTTGAAATATGATATTTTTCATTAACTCACAAGAACGTTCATGAAATGCATTAAGGTCAACTGCAGTTAATGGGAGATAATCCAAATTTCCAGTTAGTGTCTACCTAACAAGAGTTGCTGCACTCTACTTTCCTGCATTAAAGATTATTTGGATTAATCTTTCGCTAACGAATGCATCATGACAGACAAGTAAAACAATTTTCCCTCCCAACAACCCCACACCATTATTGATTGTGTGCTGATATCATTTCTTATTCTATTTGGTGGTTTATAATTATAAGCATGCATCTTTAATTGTCACATAGCAAGAGTAGAAATTAACTTGAATTGGCAATATTAAGGTTTAGTGAACTGACATTTGTATTATAATTTCATCATTTATTTCAACTGGTTTAATTGACATTTAAGGGATCAACCAAATGTTATTGTTTTTCTTGTTTCTTTCACTGTGATATTCAATACTTGGTAGTATAATCATATGAAATAATATTTGATGTGATTCTGAATTTTAAATATATTTAGCGCTAACAGTGATTCCATTCCTTATGCAATAGCGTGAGGATATCAGAGTTTCGTGATTGAGTTAATTTTATATATGTATATACAACAAACACTTTTATGTGTGAGGAATACATGTACTGATTAATGCTTCAAACTTTGACAGTCACAAATACACACGATACCGAAGGACGTCAAACAATTCCCAAATAATATAAGAAAATAATCAAAGGCTTGTTTCCTGCACATAATTCTATATGCGTGATTTTTAATCAGTCGTAAGCATCACTTAAATTCAAAATTCTGCTGATTAGGACACTTATTATTCCAACCACATTGTCAGCTGATTCGGACATTGTGAATACAACATAGTATTAAGTTTATTCTGAGATGTTACCTAACATTTACAATTATTTGAAATATTATATTTTTCATTAAGTCACAGGAACATTGAGATGTTCAGAATTTCCTTTAAAACAATGATGTAGTGCTGTACAATAATTACAATTATTAACTCAACGATAACTGTATTAAGCACATCATATAGTCAAAGTGTGTTGTGTTTATAACCATCATGAAATGCATTAAAGTCAACTGCAGTTAATAGTAGATAATCCAATTTTCCATCTCAGCAAGTGTCTACCGAGCAAGAGTTGCTGCATGACATTTTCCTGCATTAAAGACGACTGTTTCCTGCATTAGAAATTATTTTGATCAATTTCTCGTTAACCATGGCATCCTGGCATACGTGTAAAATAATTTTCCCACCCATCAACCCCACACAATTAGTAATTGTGTGCTGCTATCAGGTCGGTTTCTAATTGGTGGTTCATCATTATAAGCATGCATCTTTAATTGTCATTTAACAAGAGTAGAAATTAAGTTAAATTGACAATATTAAGGTTTGTTTAAATGGTATTTGCATTATATTTTCATTATTTATTTCAACTGGTTTTATTGACATTTTAGTTATCAATCAAACGTTGTTTTCCTTGTTTCTTTTACTGTGATATTAACTACTTGGTAGTATAATCACATACGATTGTATTCCTAATAAGTTTAAGATATGTATACAAAATACACACTTATATTTGTGAGAAATACAATTACTGATTATTGCCTCAAACCGCAATTTTGACAGTCACATATACACACGATACCGAAGAACGTCAAACAATTACCAAAGCATATGAGAAACTAATCAAACTCTTGTTTCTAGCACATGCTTATATATGCGTGAATTTTAAGCAGTTCGTAAGCATCACTTAGATTCACATTCGGCTGATTAGGACAATACGTATTCCACCACATTGTCAGCTGATTTGGACATTGTGAATACAACATAGTATTCAGTTTACTCTGAGATGTTACCTAACATTAATAATTTTTTGAAATATGTTAATTGTTTTGATTAATTCACGGGAACGTTGAGCTGTTCAGAATTTTATTTAAAATAATGACGTAGTGCTGTACAATAATTACATTTATTAACTCAACGATAGCTGGATTTAGAATATCATATAGTCAGTGTTTCTCTTTTAACCATTAAGGTCAACTGCAGTTAATGGGAGATAATCCAATTTTCCAGTTAGTGTCTACCTAACAAGAGTTGCTGCACTCTACTTTCCTGCATTACAGATTATGTTGATCAATTTATCGCTAAAGACGGCATCCTGACAGTCGTGTAAAATAATGTTCCCACCCAAGAACCCAACACAATTATTGATTGTGTGCTGCTATCGGGTATTTTTCTATCTGCTCGTTTACCAATATAAGCATGTATCTTTAACTGTCACATAGCAAGGGTAGAATATAAGTTGAATTGACAATATTAAGGTTTAGTAAACTGAAATTTGTATTATAATTTCATCATTTATTTCAACTGGTTTAATTGACATTTTAGTGATCAATAAAAAGTTGTATTTCTTGTATCTTTTTCTGTGATTTTCAATTCTTGGTAGTATAATCATATGAGATCATAATTTATTTGATTTTGATATTTAAATATGTTTTAGCGCTAACAGTGATTACATTTTTATGCAATAAAGTGAGGATATCAGAGTTTCGTGATTGAGTTTATTTTAAGATATGTATACACGACAAACACTTTTAAAATTGTGAGAAATACATTTACTGATTATTGCTTCAAACCGCAGTTTTGGGTCACACATACACACGATACCGAAGAACGTCAAACAATTACCGAATCATATGAGAAAATAATCAAAGGCTTGTTTCTAGCACATGCTTATATATGCGTGAATTTCAAGTAGTTCGTAAGCATCACTTAGACTCACATTCGGCTGATTAGGACAATTATTATTCCAACAACATTGTCAGTTGATTTGGACAATGTGAATACAACATAGTATTACGATTCTTTTGAGATGTTACCTAACATTTAAAATTATTTGAAATATGATATTTTTCATTAACTCACAAGAACGTTCATGAAATGCATTAAGGTCAACTGCAGTTAATGGGAGATAATCCAAATTTCCAGTTAGTGTCTACCTAACAAGAGTTGCTGCACTCTACTTTCCTGCATTACAGATTATGTTGATCAATTTATCGCTAAAGACGGCATCCTGACAGTCGTGTAAAATAATGTTCCCACCCAAGAACCCAACACAATTATTGATTGTGTGCTTCTATCGGGTATTTTTCTATCTGCTCGTTTTCCAATATAAGCATGTATCTTTAACTGTCACATAGCAAGGGTAGAATATAAGTTGAATTGGCAATATTAAGGTTGCGTGAACTGAAATTTGTATTATAATTTCATCATTTATTTCAACTGGTTTAATCGATATTTTAGGGACCAACCAAACGTTGTTGTTTTTCTTGTTTCTTTCACTGTGATATTCAGTACTTGGTAGTATAATCATATGAGATAATATTTGATGTGATTCTGAATTTTAAATATATTTAGCGCTGACAATGATTACATTCTTTATGCCATAGCGTGAGAATATCAGATTTTCGTGATTGTGTTAATCTTAAGATATGTATACACAACAAACAGTTTTATTTGTGAGAAATACAATTACTGATTAATGCTAAAAACCGCAATTTTGACAGTCACGTATACACGCGATACCGAAGAACGTCAAACAGTTACCGAATCATATGAGAAAATAATCAAATTCTTCTTTCGAGCACATGCTTCTATATGCATATATTTTCAATCAGTACGTAAGCATCTCTTTTATTCACATTCGGATGATTAGGACAATTATTTTTCCGACAACATTGTCAGCTGATTTGGACATTGTGAATACAGCATAGTATTAAGATTCTTCTGAGACGTTGCCTAACATTTTCAAGTATTTGAAATATGATATTTTTCATTAATTCACTGGAACGTTGAGCTATTTACACTTTTATATGAAATACTGACGTATTGTTGTACAATAATTACAATTATTACCTCAACGATAACTGGATTAAGCACATCGTATCGTCAAAGTGTGTTGTGTTTATAACCATCATGAAATGCATTAAAGTCAACTGCAGTTAATGGGAGATAATTCAATTTTCCAGTCAGAGTCTACCCAGCAAGAGTTGTTGCATTATATTTTCCTGCATTAAAAATGATTTGGATCAATTTCTCGTGAACGACGGCATCGTGGCATACGTGTAAAATAATTTTCCCACCCATCAACCCCACACAATTAGTAATTGTGTGCTGCTATCGGGTCGTTTTCTATTTGGTGGTTTATCATTATAAGCATGCATCTTTAATAGTCATTTAACAAGAGTAGAAATTAAGTTGAATTGATAATATTAATTTTTGTTTAACTGAAATTTGTATTATAATTTCATCATTTATTTCAACTGGTTTTATTGACATTCAAAGGATCAACCAAACGTTGTTTTCCTGTTTTTTTTGCTGTGATATTAACTACCTGGTAGTATAATCACATACAATTGTATTCCTAATAAGTTTAAGATATGTATACAAAATACACACTTATATTTGTGAGAAATACAATTACTGATTATTGCCTCAAACCTCAATTTTGACAGTCACATATACACACGATACTGAAGAATATCAAACAATTACCAAATCATATGAGAAAATAATCAAGGGCTTCTTTCGAGTACATTCTTATATATGCGTGATTTTTCGTCAGTTCATAAGCATCACTTAGAGTCACATTCGGCTAATTAGGACAGTTATTATTTCCACCACATTGTCAGCTGATTTGGACATTGTGAATACAACATAGTATTAGGATTCTTCTGAGATGTTACCTAACATTTAAATGTATTTGAAATATTATATTTGATTCTCTATTTTCAACCAAATGTTGTATTTTTTGTTTCTTTTACTGTAATATTCACTACTTGGTAGCATGATCATACAATATCATAGTTAATGTTATTTTAATTCTTAAGTATATTGTCTAAACTCTTCATGAAATAAAGTAACGTACCTAAAATCAAAGTTTCGTTATTTATTTAATTGTAAGATATGTATACAAAAACAAACTTATATTTGTAAGCAATACAATAACTGATAATTGCCTCCATTAGACAATTTTGTTAGTCACGTATACACACGCTAACAAATGACGTCACACAATTACAAAATAAAATGAGAAAATAGTCAATAGTTTGTTTTGTTCACATTTACCTATATGCGTGATCTTCTTTTTGTTCATAAGCATTAATTACATTCACCTGAGCGATATTAGGACCATGCTTATTCCGTCCATGTTACAAGCTGATTCTGACTATGTGAATACAACATAGTATTACGTTTCGTCTTAAATGTTACCTAACATCTTCAATTGTCTAAGATATGATAATGGTCATGCGTTCACATGTACGTCAAGCAGTTCAGAATTATATAAGAACAAATGACATAGTTCTATTCAATAATTACATTTATCCTCTCAGTGATGATTCGTTTAACACATAGTAGTCAAAATTATGAATATACATTACATGTATTATTAGGTCTACTGTAGTATAAGGGAGACAATCCTGTTTTCAGGTTCAAGTCTTACTCAAGAGGAGCTGGTATACTCGATTTCCTGCATTACATATGTAATATGATTAATTTCTGGTTAACGAAGACTGCGTGAAAGATAAGTAAATAATTTTCACATCCAACCACCCGACACAATTAACAACTATACAAATATCGGGTTGTTGTCTGCTGTTGGCTCTCATTGCTTTCAGACACTTCCCATACAAAATGCAGCAAGGGGAGGATGTGGCGTTGATCCGGAACTGATCAATATAGAATATGCTGACAGACTCTCACAATATCGCGAGATTATTGGAACATGGGGTAATCTCTCAATAATTGTTGATAAAATATTCGTAACAAGTAGTATACAGTCCTGATAGCTATTTCATAGCAATTGCATAAATATGAATTTTTAATTTTAAATAGTTCTCTCTGCCAGGTATATATAAATAGTACCTACACATTTTGGATTAACTCTTGCTGTATTAATACAATTATTATTATTGGCCTTCCCATATATACTTGTAAGCATATATACATTGTTTCTCATCGTATTACAACTACTATACTTAAGGATTTATGCGGCAGCTCTTGGAAAAGGGTAACGTGAACGGAATGGCGAATCAAATCATTGTATTGATGTGATCCGCTTAGACGAATATGGATCATGGAATTCAACTGGCTCAAATCTGCATACATCCCGACATTGTAAATATTAGGGGGGAATGAGTGATTTGTAAATACTTGCCTACTCGTGTCATCCAGGAGACCTGCTCCATATGTGGAGTTTGTGCATTTCGTGGACGCATCCGATACAAAGCAATCTATGTATTTGTACGGGCCTCAGAACTTTTAGAGTTCCAAGAAGTGTGAATACATTTACAGAGGGACAGATTGTATACACGCTAATTAACATAGGGCCTCTGCTTCTCGATTAGGGACCATACATATCACAAAAATGAAAAGCTACGGACAATATATACTTCACCATTGTAAATTATCAATATGATTGTCACTTTTCTAACCGTCTTTGGGTCTCTATCAATTTAAGATAACTAATGAACCTCTTACCAAAAAGCACTTACGATATTTAATACACTTTCATTGCAGTACCTACATTCTTATTTCTCTACCTTAATCTTTGTATGTACCGATTATCACGTTTGTGTTGGGACACTCCGTTACATTGAAATCTTTAATGTATATCATTAGTCACTAGGCAATTTTTCTAAATGGATTGTTCGCATCAAATAAAGTAAAACAAAATATCTGGATCTTTTTCGGAGAAATGAAAGAGTTATTTTTATTAGTTTTCTGAAGTTAATAAAAGCGAAGATATATATTGAAGCTGTCTTTTTCACAGACATTTCAACATTTCAATGGTCAGATGACATTAACATTTGAAATCATTTACAAAAACAGTAAAACTAGTCTTTGTATTGATGAAGTAGATATGAAACAAGCAAAAATAAATTCTTTCATGTTATGGCTGCAATGGTTGTAAATGGTGCTAAACCCAACACATCAACAGCAACAGCTTTTGGCTAAATGTTTGGAACTGAATGCAAATAATACATAGAGGAAGCGTAATGGCTTTGGGGTCAAAAGGTTAAACATCACGGTCATTTTCATTTATTAATGATGTAAAACCAGCAAGGCTTATTGGTTGGCATACACACTGAATGCGAAACAACCATACTGGATTTTTTTTCAGTATTAAAAGATCAATGGTCAAGGACCTTAGGACGGAAAGGATACAACTTGGTATTTCGCAAAGAAATGTTTGTTTGAGAGCACATCTCTTAACCATATTAAAACTCAGATAAAGGGTAATTGTGACTGAAATAAAATTGGTTTAGCAGAATAACTTTTTTAAAGATTATTTTTGTATCTCTTGCAATTATGGTAATAAAGAAACATGTGGATGATAGGCTGTAACACTCAGAGCTCAATGTCCTTGTAAGTCTAATAAAAGACAATGGTGCCTTCTTGTATGCCACTTTAATATAAAATGTCTTCAAACTGAGAGGTTTTAATGGTGAATGGAGATCAATTAAGTACATGGTTTATGCATACGATAGACGATTGTTTACCATTGTTGCTATATGCCCTATTGTTTATAGAAAATAAAGTGAACTATTTCAGTCTGGCACAACTCTGAAGGAGCTGCTTTTCAAATATTTAATTGTTACATTGGCAATGCAAGATAACTAGTATTTCATTATATAATGTACCAGCAGAACCAAAACATATGCAGGCATCATACTACTAGCTGAAGTAATAAGTCAAGAAAAATTTACAGTTGAATAGACCCAGACAGACGAACTGGTAGCATACACTTACTGTAACCCGGCATGCCAGAGTCCCTTTGCAACCGAAGATGAAGATACAATCCAGATTCCATAGGTGAGACAGTATCAAATATGGTTCCAAATGATTACAAATTATAATGTAACCACCCGCCTTTTTGGCTACTAAGTCTTGAGCCTTACACAGTAAGCGAAATCCCATCGTGTACAAAATGTACCATTGTTCAATCCGGTGACACAAGTGGCAGCAGAGGAGGCGAATCGGACAACCCGTTTTACAGGCGTCAATTTGATAATCCAAGGCTTACTCGTAAATACTTATCAGAAGCGTCCATTTGGTAAACCGAGGCTTTCTCGAAAACGCCGCAAATGTTGTCGCAGCCCCTCTGCTGCTGTGGGGTTAACAATCCTTGTTTGGAATCTCAAAGAGATTCATGCTAGCAATTTATATGATGAATTAGCGATATAATTTTTATATAAATGGCAAGCGTCGGAGAAGCACAAATAACTAGATTAACTAGAAAACGGTTGGCTGTGATAAAGAAATATCTCCCGGTGAGAGATTCTTTCAGAGATAATTTGCAACCTCGACAACAAGCGAAGTTAAATTTTACCGCTGATACTGAACAATTATTTAAGCCTATAACTACACCAACTGGAGATGTTGTAACTGCGATAAGAGAGAGTAAACCAGAGGAAAAAGACCAGATGAAAAACCAGAGGTAGAACCAGAGGAAAATAACCTCCAAAGAAAATTGATAGTAGAAATCAAGAACTACGAGATAAATTTACTGAAGATTTTTTAACACGTATCGATAAAGAAAATAATCCAGATAAATTTTTAAAATTTACAGCTTCTGGTTTTGTTGATATATATAATTATTTAAAACCAAAACAAAACTGTTATCAATAGTTTTGACAAATGGATTGATGTGGTTTATAAAATTTAAACAGGGTTAAACCATATTAGCAATGTTGATAAGAGTTATATTGCATTTGTTGCTGCAGTTAGAGAACAAGATATTGAAAATGAACAAACAAGAGAAGCTCAACAAAGACTTATACCATCGCGAGGACGAGGATGACCACAAAGACAAGAAGACCCTGTTGTGGAAGATCCTCAAGAATCTACCGGTGAGGGATATCACGTTGGTAATATACCCTGTTCAAGAAGTATCCTTGATGATATATCACGGTTAGAAGTTCTCATCGGAGGAAAACGAGCTGGAAATAATTCTCGGGAGATAATTATCGAAGCGGCTGAAATCTGTCAACGGTTATTTAAAGGTCGTGTAATGGATATTGGACTATATCGTAGTTTCATCGATGAACTTACCGATGATTATTACAGCGATTGATCATCGATTAGATAAATAACATTTAAATAAAATGATAGTACTTCGTAGTATGAGCAGAGCAAGACCTGTTTATGTCGTACATTCACGATTGCCAGTGTACAAGGTGACATACGGAGATGGATTAGGTGATGTTGTCACTGGATTATTTACTCGAGTTGCTCCAAAACTGCTACCGATCGGTAAAGAAATAGCGTTAAAAGCCATTGGGGTTCTCGGTGATAAGATTGGTACAGAAGTTGGTAGCAGGGCTAGTAATCTTGCTATTGACGCGTTTGATTCCGCAAAAGGAAAGCTTATGTCGTTGGCAAGGGGAAAAAACCAGTACAATTACAATCTACGAATCAAATGCCACCTAAGGTAGGTAACGCAATTAATAAAATAGCAAAACAGCGATTGAAATTAATTGCTGATTCCGGTCTAAAACGAATAAAATTTAGATCAACGACTATAATAAAATGTTAAACATGAGATAGATGGTGCTTTTGATGTAGATGCTCCTGTACGAAAAAATGATTCTATACGCGATTATCAGTATTTTTCGTATAATGCTCAGAATCCAGATACAAGGTCACGAATTGAACTTAGATTTGATGACACATCTAAATACTTCTTGCCGTGTGAAGCATTCATCGAGGTAGAGGGGAGACTAGTAAAAGATTATCATATTGGATTTGTCGCCGCTGATAATCTTGAAAATATTCCGATTGGGTTTGTCAACAATGGCATAATGGCGTTATTTAGCAGCGAGCAGTATATAATTAATTCTACTAGAATCGAATCCATCGATAACGATGTTGATGTTGCATCCACAATAACAGGTTTAGCTATATACTCTGACGATTTTATTAAATCTGCGGGTCATTCAATGATGTTTGCGAAGGATACTACCAATAGCGCTGATCATAATCCGTTTACGCTAAGGCGACCACAAAATAATGCTAAAGACGCTAACGCTGATGTTGAACCTGTTGTTTTCGGTAATAATCCTAATTACAACACAGGATTTGCAGCGCGAAAAAAGATGATAGACTCTCTTGGTAGATTTTCATGTGCGATTCCGTTGTCGCATAAATTTGGATTTTGTAGAGATATCAGAAACGTTATATTTGGTTCTAGTCATACTGTAGTGCTCACGCGAAGATCAACTGATGATTATGCTCTTTGGCGTGGTGTTAATCCTATTACTGATGGTAATGTAGAATTAACAAAATTATCTTTATGGATGCCAATTATGACTCCATCGTTGACTGTTGAAACGCGGTTGGTATCGTTTATGGATCATGGAGGAAAGTTGTTGTTATGTTGGTCTGATATTACAACAGCTACCATAACTAGTAATGTTGTTGGTGTTTTTACTTGGCAGCTTGCGTTAACGAAAAATGCTTCCGCACCGAGACATATCTTTGCTGCGCTACAAAATGTAGCGAGAACGCAAAAAGTAGTGGGGGGCTGCAAATGATAGTTTACAATTGCGGTCCCATTTGATATTTGATAAGTGTAATGTCAGTGAGGTATCATTGTGAATAAGTAGTCAGCAAGAACCCGCAGAACAACGTATTCTCGATTACGGTAGCAATCAAATAGGTAGAGTGTATCATCGGTTGTGGTCTTATATGGGTCGTGATCAAAACATTGATACTGGACTCCATATATCACAATGGGATTTTAAAGAATTGCACCCGATTTATTACTTTTCGTTGTAACATCTTGATCTATCTAAACACTCGACCGTTGATGTAAAATTTCAGGCTCGTATCGGCGATGCCATTGGAGGATTTAGAGCAATTGCTGTTATTCTCAGTGATAAATCTATGACGCTCGAAGGTGGTGGTGGAGTCATTGACGCACCAATAAAAAATATGTTACGGGATAATTAGATTATCACTATCTAAATAAAATGTCGTACAATCATGTTAATGTTACCCTGACACCTGGTCAGGTAACAAAACTACAATCGAAAAATTATACTACATATTGCACAGCGATAACGCTAAAAAAAGGAACAAATAACAGGTGAATCAAATAAGTTATCGCTGACAAAACTCAGCTTAATCATTTCAATAAAGCGTTAAAAGCTGGTACAGGAGTTAAGTTGACTTTTTCACAAGCCACAGTCAACGATATGATTAAATCCGGTGGAATATTTCCTCCTGCTGCATTGACGCCACTAGCTATTCCTGCTCTTAAAGCACTTGGACTAGGCGCTGCTGGTGCTGTTGGTAGCAATCTTATCGGTAAGATGTTTGGAAGCGGGTATGAAAAAGGGAAAGGGATTCATACTACCGGGAAGCCGGTACACAAAGCACTATGGACGGGGATTGGGGACTCAACAGGGCGGTTTCATAGGTCCGTTTTCGCTGGCAAAAATGTTGCTGGGATAACTTCTGTGGGTGAGGAATCTTCGATTCCCATGTCTAATTTTGACCTCGCCGACGCAGTAAAGAAACTCCCAATAAAACATTTCAGAGGGGTATTCATGAAAGATCAGTTACCGAAACAGCCACATATCGTAGAGACCGGTATAATTAATCTAGATGACCACACTGGACCTGGAACTCATTGGGTGTGTTACGCGATACACCCTCGATGTATTATTTATTTTGATTCGTATGGATTACCACCCCTGATGGAATTTCTCAGTTATGTGTCTAAGTTGTTTATGACAACACCAGTTTGGTATTCAACGTTACCAACGCAGACATTAACAGATCCTCCGATATGTGGACGAGAGGTTCTTAACGCGTTGACAGCTATCTCAACGAGTTCTAAATTACCTCACAAAGTGATCCACAAGTACACGATGATGAATCACTTAAAGAGAAATATGTAATATAACATGGCAGATATTTTTGGGAGATCAGTATCACGTCGTTCCGAAGAAGGAGTTACCATCGGGCAAGTAAAAAAAATGATCAGGAGAGCTATCTCATCGATAACAAACTTAGATGAATTAAAAAAAAGTTACACGATTAAATAAATACTCTTTCAGGTTTACAAAAATCCGTCGATGACGTTAAAGTCTCCACCAGTGACAACGTCATTGATATGAAAAACTTACGTCACGAATATAATGACCATATAATTAAATTTAATCAATTAGAACCCACGATAAACAATATCTTTGGTGTTCCGCGTGTACACCTTGATTTACATATCGCACAAGTAAACGCCACCATCAACAATTTACCAAAATTGAGATCTGAATTTGATTCTCATCTCGGTCAGTTTAATAATTTACGTAAAAATTTTAGAAAAACTGATGATGCTATCGACAAATTTTTTGGTAAGGATGTGAAACCAGAAGAAATTTAAACGACTTTTGAAAATATTATTACAAAACTCGATGAAATAACCGCGATTAATAACCGATTGGGTGTTATTCGCGAAGAGAGATCAATTTCAGATTCAAATCGCGGTTAATAAAAATCCATCGATGATCTCAAAACGGTCAACGATGCCATCAAAGAGGATGCAATAAGGATGATAGCAATCGTTGAAAAAACAAAAATTCCTCATGAGAAAACCAATTACGTAGTATACACGATTCAATACGGATCATTTGCGTGGACTCCACTAAATAACATATTAAGTATCACTGCAACCGTCAAGGGTATTTATCGACTAACACTAGTATCATCGACTCAATTAATATATCATCGTCGAGTTCATCTGGGGTCAACAATATGATATCAACGATCATCGACAAAGATACAGTTGAACAATTTAAAATAGCATCCACTGATAATAATTTGGCTAGGGTTTCAGTAACATGGTATGTGGAATTCGTAGTGGATTTAAGTAAACAATTCAAATTAAAATCCATATGATTTTTACTAGCGGTTTTAATTTAAATTGTTCACTGTTGTAATGAATAAAATGTCATCAATAATGATTTCATCATCACCGACGATACCTTCAGTATCTCAATACCGTTATGATACCGTCAAAGAGTTTCAAACTAGCCTAGGAATACTCGCTGATGAATACCGCGTAAAAATAAAAAAATACCGACGAAGAATCAACGTTATTGACGTAACCGTGTACTCGGTATCTGGTGTAATCACTGGTGCTGGAATAATATTATCTTCGGTTGCAATGGTTGCCCCGATCGTTCTTCCAATTTGTATATCTGCGGCGACAACCATCGTGGGGGTGTTATCAATAATAACAAAACAATATCGTGGTCCCAGCGAAAACTACATGATTACGTTGTTAAACTCGCTACAATAACCAATGCATACTCGCAATTATCCGCGATGATTTCCTCGTCGCTCGATGAACCATTTATATCCCATGATGAATTCTCGAAGATGGTTCGGTTGTATGATTCAACGATGTCAAAATTAGAGCATGACAATTACAATAACAATGTCACAAGAACTGCTTCAACGAATAGCAGAAAATACCACTCCGGGGAAAACAAAATTGATATCACTGGCAACGAAAACAACAGATTTCACGGACATGAGCCTCTGTTGTCAACGACCATCGAGATGAATTAATCTAACTACGCCGTGGATATATATAACAGCTCAATTAGAACCTTGTTGGGGTAGCCTGAGTATATTCCAAGCACCGTTGACATAAACGATCTACCACGCGAACCACTAAAATCCGACTTTATTTCGTCGAAACAAGATTTTTACGATTTTCTTGATTGGGGTCCTGAGAGTATTATTCTTAAGTTAACATATGGTTTATCACGTAGTGGATTTTGGAGGAATACCCGCGGTAGTGCACGTTTATGGGTAGACGACGATTATAAAAAAATTGAAAATATATTAACAGCGATTAATAGCGATTTTGAGCGATTTAACGGCTATATAGTAACAGCAATAAGTACAATTCCACCAAACCGAATCGAAGTAATCAAATACATGGAAGTGTGTAATAAAATTATCGCCGACGCCGATGAATTTAATCAGCAAGTTATTCAACTTATATAAGGTGATTTCCAGTTACCTGAACCTAAAAAAGTCTGACTTCACCACTGATGAATTACCTGCTCAGGATCCAAAGTACAATTACAATTTTGACATTAATTTTCTACGTGCTAGTGAAGTCTATCAAAAGTTTTCATATGTCTACGACGGAACAGAAACTGATGCACTTGGAAAATGCGAATACAACGAGTATGGTAGAATAATATGGCGATTTGCTCTCGGCGCTCAAGGTATATTTGTAGGAACAGAACGAAGTTTACTTGTGATCTTCAACACGATGAAACAATTATTTCATAAAAAGCTGAACCAACTTCGAGTTTATCTGGAACGATCTCTGCTACTCGATTCAACAACTTGACGTGAGACAATCAAACAACAACAACAACAACAACTAAATCAAATTATCTCCGATATCAATTATCTCAATGATAGATTACTCTCGTTGGTCTACGAAGATAAATCTGGAAGTGCTAGCACTGGAAACGCTGGCGTTTCCCCCAGAGAAAAGTTCAAAAAAGTATTTTTACGCACTGATACAGATTTAGTCGTTATGAAATTTCCAGGATGGGATGTACCAGCGATGAAAAAATCACTACGAGATCTCATTGACGCATTTTTCCCACAAATTCACGCGTTATGGCTTAAAATAAATCCATCCACGGAAATTCTACGGTGGAATAATTCAGTATTCAACAATAACAAACACAGATCACCCGGCAACGTTGATATATCATCCACGATTGCCATACACGTTATTTGTGATGCAGTGTTAGGGAGTTATGCCGTTGACGTACCAAAATCAGATAACGCGTCCCTCGGTTACATTTTATAAACGTTTTCCCCAAATGTTTCCACGGGGAGTTTAATTGTGATGATTCCAACTCATTTATTATACTTGGAAACCACCAAAAATCTTATCATGAGGATGAAGTTTAGAATAACCGATCAGAGTTTTTCCTTGGTTGATCTTCGAGGCGAACAATTACAAATGACGTTGATGTAAAGTCGTGAAAATCGAAGATTTTCCATTGCAAAGCAATTTCAAAGAGATTTTCAAGCTAGCTTTCATCGTGAAAATCAATAGGATTTTCAATCGAAGATTTTCCATTGCAAAGCAATTTCAAAGAGATTTTCAAGTAGTAAATTGCTTTCCCCATTAAACACTGAACCCCTTCAGATTTATATATAATGTATCAACACGAACGAGTATTCATTTACGACAAGGATAAACTCGAAGATGCTATCAGAAAGTGTTTCTCTGATTCCGAAAATCAAAGAATCAAAGAATCTGATCACAATTTAACTTATCTGACAATTGAATCCCTTGAATTTTCAAATTTGATATTTCAGTTATAATCTGATTAATATTTTCATAATTCATATTTTATATAATTATGTATTTCTAATACAAAAAAAAATCAAAAAATTGGGGGTCAATTTTGACCCGTTTTTTATGTATACTTAATTAAGGACAGCACAATGCCATTACCTCCGTTTTATTAGGGTAGGTTTCTAGGCATATGTGTATACTTAATTAAGGACAGCACAATGCCATTACCTCCGTTTTATTAGGGTAGGTTTCTAGGCATTACAATTAAAACCCCATTTGGAACCCCTTCGGTGTATTTATACATCGAAGGCGCCCAGAGGTTACATATACGGACGGCACATATACATATATATATATATACACAATTACAACTCCAGGTCGAGTCTTATGGCAGTTGTATAATGAATGACGTCAATTGCGTACACAATACACAATGATATATATACAATGACAATGGATGATAACAGACAGCACAAACAATAGATTATAGGTTATATACAAAGTAACCTACGTCCAAGTTATGAAACAAAACAAACCTACAAAATCAACCTGGTTTGAATGAAAAATTCACACCACGTGACAGTGTTGTTTGTCTTGGTTTCACGACTTGAATTTCGGGTGCTCATTCAAAGAATTATCAGTCTTAATACCATTTAAGTGATCAATAACAAAATCATCTTCGATCAATCCATTATACACTTCATATACGAAACGATGATTAAGATACCTCTTCTTTCCAGCACTAAATCTCAAAATCCCTGATTAGTCGCAGCACCAACTGATTTCTTTAGTCTACGATGTCTGATAATACCATCACGAGACGCTTTGTAGCTGGTTATCACTGGGTGGGGTTGAAATTCTTGGTTCATTTATATACTATACTATTATTTGGCTAATTAATTATTTGGTCGAAGTATCAATTTGGAATCTTTCAATGTAGTCTTGAGGAGTTCTTATGATTTTGTCGTTGACGCAGACACAGTCAGGGTCAGAGATAGAGTCATTGATGGAGTTCTTAGCTCGTTTATCATAATAGCGCTTCAACTCTCTATATCGTTTACCACCACAATCGAGACACAACTGTGATATTCCTCTAACCCCTACCCTGCATCTTAGGCATGGTAAGGGGACATTACTTACACGTCAAAAACTTTGCATATGATACTCACAGAATTCCTTTCTGCATGATTTGTTACACGGGTTACTGATCCTATCATAAGCCATTTGCAATGATTCATTATATAATAAAATCTTTATTTAAATACTTGTTTTAATTATAGCATGAAGTAGTTCGAGAGATTATCAAAAAGTGAACCTTCGGAAAGAACTAATTTTAATCTTGATAGAGTCTCTGATAAACCGAAAAGTTTAACAAGTGATAGAACCATATTGGGTAAAATTCGTGATTGTTTTAATGTATTTAAACGCGATGGAGCAGCTCATACGTGGTCAACATTTTGAATTATTGATGATGATGTCAATGTACACACAATCGATGCTACCATGAACGACGAAAGAGCAACTGAGATAATTTCACATCTTGGGCGAAAAAGTTAATTTTTTAGAATGAAATTCATTATCCAAGAGGAAGGAGAATGGATTATCAGAGATAAATTTGAACCAATCTTGAGAGATAAAAAAAACTGTAATTGTGAGTCGAGATTCCAAACCAGGAATTCTGACTGGAATTGACAAACCATACTACGAGAACTCTTATCCCGTAACAGTAGTTGTTTATGGGATATATCCGTTAAATGATAAACCAAATCTTGAAAATCTAGCACCTATGAAATATTCGTCGAGAATAAATTGTGTAGCAGAACGAATAATAGAACACTTTACAAATGCATCCCGGGGAAACAAATTAACTGATATGCGACGTAAAAAAATAACCGAATGGGGACTAACAGTGAAGGGCAACAATTTAGGATATAGCTAAATTAGAAACATCATTAAGATTTCCAATATCGGTAATGACGATAACAGGAGAAGTATTACACGAATCTAAATATAAATCAAAAGGTGCTCCAATTGAAATTATTGATCATAACGAACACGCGTGGACACCTGCAGTAACAATATTCCCACGGGATAGAACAATAAAATATATACCTGTCGAGAACTCCGCGGGGGATTTCTCTGAGGAGAAATTATTTGATTTTTTTTATCAATTAAGTAAAAACGATCCTGTGTCAGTGTGGTTACTTCAGAGTTTAAAAACTCCGAGAGTAAATTCGATCCATTTGTAAGACCCAATGGAGAATTATATCGCACCGAAGCTTTGCACAACGAGATGAAAAAACTAGCTAAAGATTTTTCAACGGTGAACTCGAAGAGTTTCGACGACGAACAATTATTAACAAATTGTTTTACAATTCCGTCAGTTGTAGCCCACTTCGCGAGAAAGAAAAACGTGGAAACCAACGCGAGGTGAGTTTTTGGAAGATATCAAATCAAGCTGCATCGAATATGGTCATTGTGGATTATGGAATACAAAATATGATCGCGAAAATATTATTTCCGTTGATATGGTTGCGTGTTATCCCGGGAGTTTTCTCGGGTATGGAGAAGCCGCTGAATACTTCAAGCGATTTGGACATCCCACACATGACATGACCCGTGTTGCGATTAATGGTCCGTTACCCGATTTTGATTTAACTGGATTCGCTCGTGTGGTATCATTTGAATTGGCTACAGGACTTCATCCGTGTTATTATGTTTGGATTCGTAGACACATGTCTGAAAAACACTGGATGCCAATAGTGCTATTACGGTATATGATTGATTGTAGCATGCTAATATCGCTGATTGTCAGTGAAGCAATTATATCATATCGAGCGCAGACTGAGGTTTGGTTACCACAACCTGATAACATAGATAGTATAATCAACGAAAACAGAAAACAATTTCCGTCCCTCGACGAAGAATATATCATTGATTGGTCCAAACGGATATTTAATGAAAGAAATAAACAAGCAAAAGATCTCGGTAGAAGAATAATTGGTAAGTTCACTCAGGGTGGCAAATACGACAATACAAGATATTCTTCGCGGTTGATTATAGATAACGTTGAATACGATTTTGTAATCAAAGATACAACATCTAGAGGTATATACGTCGATCATAAAAACGCTTTCTTGTCCGATGGAACTAAATTGGGTACAATTGTTACCTACACAGACGGATACAGTGTTCAGTATACACATTTGAGAGCGTCTATGCTGGCTTATGCTTCTTTTAATCTATTTTCGATGATAAATAGATTTCCTGACACCGCGGTCAGGGTAGCCACTGATTAATTTTATATAAACGCGAAACACCGCGAAGCAGTGGCCAAATTCACAAATTCTGACGAGAGTTGGGGATGTTGGACAATTAAGCGGGAAATACTACGTGATTATTCCAAATCAGCAGATGTTACGATTGAAAACAATTACTTGAAAAGCAAAAAGATATCAGAACTATCTAATGCACCGCAGATATCTGATCCAATATGTAGATATAAAACCGTTTATTTAAACGGCTGTGGTGGGTAAGGAAAGACGACTCGTGCGATTGAGTTATTTCGAGGGAAATCAAACATGATTGTGCTAACACCGACCCATAGACTTGCCAGAGAGATTAAACAACGAGGGATGAATGCCTGTACTTATCACTGTTTCTTTCGATGGAAAGGCGACGAATGGACTCCTGATCGAATGGGCGAGAAATTTATTCCTGAAGTCGTAATTTGGGATGAGATATGCAGAGTGTCATTAGATGTATTGCAAAGATTTCTCGATTGGTTATTGTTAGCGAATACAAAAGTAATAATGTGCGGTGATCACGGCCAACCACCACCATTTATCGGTTTATCCCCACATGATTAGTTGAAGAATCATGTAGACTATTACGAAGAAATTAATACTGATCATAGAGCACTTGATGAACAATTACGCGAGTTCAAAAAACTAATCAGATTACAACCGGATAGAATCCAATGTGAAATAGCACGTAAAATAATTTCGGAAACCCCATTTAATGATTTCTGGGGAGCGTGGAGACCCACCGATTTGATAATCGCAAGCAGAAAAATAATCAGAGACACACATCAGATGAAGTTATTTGAATTACATAAAGAAAAATTTGTAACACTTCCAACGCCGCTGTGTTATAGACCCAAGGATAAACGAAAACAAAATATCGAAGTTGATATTCCTGGGCAGCGTGAAAAGCAGAATTTAGTGTTAAATGATATCGTGCTGGTTGATATCAGCGTCGTCAAAGATGCATTGCGTGCTGATAAATCCCCATGGACACTAGGTTACGCAGCGACGATACATTCTTCGCAGGGATTAACTATATCCGATACAGTTGTTTGGATCATAGATAATCACATCGAGTGGTCGAATTTAGTTTATCTAGCAGTGTCCAGAGTATGAAGAATAAATCAACTTCGAAGAGCTGTTTTAGATGAAAATGACACTACAATAAGTGATATTGTCAGCGTTGACGTAATCAGAAAAAACTTTATGGTTATAAACAAGATAAAAAAATAACAACAGAGAATATGATATTGACGCCGAATTAATAATTACATTGAAACCGCAACAGAACAATCACAACGCGAGTTGCAATTGTATAATGAGTTGGAGTTGGTCGGATAAAGACTCTCGACAATTTACTGTAGATAGAAAGAATAGCAGTATTGGTCATACCAGAGATAATGTGATGCTGACTTGTCTTGAATGCAACAGACAAAGAGGTGCTAATTAAGACCACGCGGTGGTAATTGAGTATCCTCGGGTATCACTTGCAGTTGTTCACGAGTAAATCCTCGCTAAGGAGCGGTCAAATCCAATCTATAGATTGGTGGTCTACCCGTACATCGTGTTATACTAGATATTTTATGTGCAGTAACACTCCAAATAGGATCAGTAGCTCTTTTTGTGCCACCTTCGAGCTCTCCTGGTTCATATAAATACCTAACATTGACATTGCCGAGTATTGGTTGTTTTAAAAAATCTTTTGCGGTTTTTCAGGTATATACTTCTTTTTAATCGCGTTGTTAGGTTTCATGTTGATTGTTCGAGTAATCTCATTATTCAACGCGGTAATTACAGCTGGTAATCTCTTAACCCATTCACTAGATCGTTTATCCTGAATAAATTCCTTCGCGTATTGATATCCAAATAACCGCTAAGCATGTGTCCGATTAAATCGTTCAACAATTGCCTGATCGCGATGTAGTGCAGTATGTCCTCGTCTGATAGTGACATTATCATTCTTCATTGTTGATAACACTACACCCTGAAATTCCTTGCCAGGATCAACTTGTAATAGAGTTTGCCTGCGCAGAGGACCCCTTCGATAAATCCTTTCAAACGCAGAAGCCACTTCAGTTGATGATTTTGTTTTTAACGTCTCTGCTTGTTTGTATCGACTCGCAACATCAACTACAGTTAACGCGTATTTGTAACCACCATCATGCGGCAGAAATATTATATCAGCTTGATGAACTTCATCACATTTACTTCCATTAGATATAAGCGGTCACATCAAAATGCCAGAAGTTAATTTGTTTAGACGGCGGTAGATAAATTTGCCATATCGCCTGTTTAGATAACCAATCCGCTGCTGTAGTATATTTCACTGACGCGGCATTAGCAAGTTTACGGATTGCTGCTTTACCCCTCCAGCATCCTCTCGGAGAATAATAAATAGATTCCATGTTGTTATTAATTACCAGCACCTAACATCAGTTTACTTTTCATCGTCGATTTTATTAACCATGAAACCAATTTTTCTTTGAAGGATTTATCAGTGATAGAATTCAATGCATGAATCAATTTCACATCTGCGAGACGACGTTGTTGTAAATCACCGCTCCGGTAAGCTATATCATGTACTCGATACGCTTCATCAATTACATTTATCGGACTTTCTCCCGGGTTAGGATTATCCTGATTAGTCTGATATCTAATCGTGTTCCTGGTCCACAATAACTATATCCTGGAAGGTGTTTTTCACCTGGATACTTCGCCGTTGGTAACCCTGGAAGTTTAGCTAGCTTGGCGGCGATATCACCACCTCTTTTTTTTACAAATCGAATTTTTTTATCTCACATACCTCACACTTACCAGCAACCGCTTCTCGGTTATTTTTTGTGGTAACATTTGTCAGGTTAATAGTTAGTGTACGCTTCTTACATTTTACACAATATAGATCCATAATATTATATTGTTATATCTAATGGAAGTAATTGATTTCTCAGCGCTAAAAAAAACAACAAGTAAAACATCACGCTATGTTACCAAACTCGATCAGGATGATTATTATCGGACCGTCCGGAAGTGGTAAAACTCAGTTGCTGCTCACAATGATAATGAAATATATGACCTGGGACAAATTGTATTTAGTTGCCCCGAGCGTGGATAATCAGCACTGTTATCAAGTGTTAAAAGATTATAATGAAAATGCTTCAGAAATTGCCGTTGAAAACGTTGTCGAGGTAATCAGATATATTGACGAAGCACCATCCGTGGAAGACGTCGATAGAAGAATTAACAATCTTGTTGTGTACGATGATGTAATGTTGGAACAACAACAAAAAAACTGCCATGATATTTTCCCGAGGTAAACATAAAAGCACCGACGTCATATATGTAACTCAAAAATACGCACAGATTCCAAGTATAATCAGAGACAATTGCAGTTTAGTATGGAAAATACACACTACAAAATATTTATCAATACTGGTGTGACGGTGATATGGATTTTAATAAATTTCGAAATTTCTTTAGTGGTGCTCAGGCTACACCGCACGGATTTATAACTATAAATTTATCAGATCCTCGGACACGATATCGTATTGGATTAGATCGTATTTATGATTAATTTGGTTAACCCGTTAGCAGCAGAGGGGGTGCGACAACATTGGCGTCGTTTTCGAGGAAGCCTCGGTTTACCAAATGGACGCTTCTAATAAGTATTTACGAGTAAGCCTTGGATTACCAAATTGACGCCTGTAAAAAGGGTTGTCCGATTCGCCTCCTCTACTGCTCAAGTCGACCTATTTTACATAATCAATCCTAAACCTTGATGCACAATAAGTAAATATGTGTTCAGATAGGTGCCAGTTGAATTCCACGATCCATGACCGTCTCTCCACATCACACCAATACAATGATTTTAAATGCTTTTACAATTCGCTTTCACCTTTTCGAAAAGCAGTGGCAATTTTTTTAAATCTTTAAAACAAATATGAAGTACAATGAGAATAAATATCAGCAAAACTAAACTGGATCAATAGAGCAAGGGTTCATAAATAAAGTTTAAAAATCCATATATCACGGGCTGACATAATTATTTTAGTTACATATATTTGTCACTTGTTATAAATATTATATCAATCATTATAGACTAACACATGAACCAAGAATGGTGTACATACTGAAATCGGCACTTTCTGATCAAAGCCATATCGCCCTTTCCTGAATAGTGTTTAGCAAGGATCTGAGAATAATGAATACCAACAGCAGTAAACGACCTCATAGATACACAAAATTATAAATTATGTAGGGTGATAGGATGGGGAATTATGTTACAAGTCTGCCACGCTGTCATAGTTAACTAGAAATTGATCATCTTTAATGCATGGAAATAGTGTGTAACAACTTCTGTGAGAAAGAATCTAACTGGAAAATTGGATTACCTCCCCTATGCTACAGCAGCATTATTAGCAAATTTAATTTATGTTAAAATTATAACAAATTATAACTGCTATTATGACGTGTTAAATCCAGTGATCATAATGCTGATAATTGTAATCACTGTGCAGAATTACGTTCAGTAGCAGAGAGGATTAACAGACCAAATTTTAGAGGTGTCTATTCGTCAAACCAAGGCCTTCTACGAAACAGAAAATAATAATGTGATGAAACATAAATAAGGCTTCTAACTTTTGAGACGCATATTCGTTGTCACACCCTCTCTGCTGTAACGAATTAAATCATATTATATAATAATAATAATGGTAGGAGGGTCATTAACAACTAGATTAGCTCGAGAGCGACTAACAACGATTAAGAAATGTATACACGTCCGTGATTAGGACAGACAAAAATTACAACAGCGATATGAATCTCAAGCTGATTTTGTAGAGGGCACATAACTTATTTAAAACTATTACTGCAACTACTAAAGAAGTTATATTGGGAAAATATGGTCTTCTTCCAGTATTTGAGCAAACTGCTAAACAAACTACAAAAATAGCTGCAACACAACATACTCCTGAAATCAATGACGTGAAATAGAAACTTACATCTAAACCCAAACCAATAAAGGAAAATATCGAACTAATAGCGAGACTTAACGACAAAAGGCCTAAACCCAGCATTTTGATACTACACAATGATTTTATAAACAAATCCTGTAGATTATACATATTCATGCAACCATATGGTACCAAACAAAACACAAACTGTGAACCTCAGCTAATATGTTTTGATTGCTAAACCAGTCGCATGCGTTTAATATATTCAGTTGGACATTTTGTAAATCCGGGTTGTTTCTTATTTGTGGTCGTACCTGTCTGTGATGTTCTATTTTTCCAAGAACAATGTCAATCTCGATCGCATTTAGTATTTTATCATCAATTGCAACATGGTAACTTTTGATTGATTGTTATTGATACTGCTCTCTGCAGAGGCAATCAGTTTGGACTAAATGTGTAATCGTGAATCCAAATTAATTTGCTATCACCACAATATATGCCTGCTACTATTCTTATAGCTCCGAGATAAATATACTGATTCTGCAACTACGATGGTTGATGTGGCCGTGATTCCAGCCACAACAAGACCAACAGCTGATGTTCCAACAAGACCGCAAGTAGCATCTAAAAGTAAACACTTCGCATATGTTGTTATGATTCGATTACTATTTTACATACCGATATAACTGAGGTTCATTAATAAGTCTTATATAAATAATACAATCACATAGTTTATTTACACGACAGGTATACATTGTCCGTCTCATAACTATGTACATGCACAATACACACATGCACTTCAAGCCAGGTTTTTTCTTCTTATTGGCATAATTTTCATCAAGTTATAAAAACCTCTTCTTCTATAAAATACTAAAATCTCTTTAAATTAATCTATATATAAAGTAATTTCTTTCTGAGTAAAATCAAACAATATGTTGTGGACAAATTTTCACTTCAATTTTAATAATAGCTATCTTCGAAGATAAATCAGAATAATTCAATTTAAACAATAGGTGAAAGGTAAACTACCAAGCTAATTATTTCCTAACAAACCATCGAATGAAAAAATGTTAATTATAAAACGTTTAGCATTAATTCTTTAGATGAATTTTTAAACAACGTGTGACACATGCAAACTTGCGTGTATGTTATCAACAATTTACTGTTAAGTCTTGAACTCATTGAATAAATATTAAGCTATATATATATATATATATATATATATATATATATATATATATATATATATATATATATATATCGCATATAAATATGTATTAAACTATACCTATATAATATATAAAACGTATTCAACACGTCAAGAGAAGATATTCAGATACATCAAAACAGCAAATCATTTTTGCATTCCCCGAGTTACTTCACTTTACAGAGATTGATATCACTTAACGCTCATAGCCGTTAATTGCAGTCAAGAAGAACCAGAGCCAACGATTCTGGTTATATGAAGAACCAAAAGTTAAACTTCGCACAATAAAGAGTTTGATTTTGCTGCAAATAATGATCAGCAAGTGGCAATGAAATGAACAAAAAGAGAAATATCTCAAATTATACTAAATAAGAAATGATCACAAAGTTCGCATCCTCTCGACCCACACATACAAAGTATAGATGGCAAGAGAAGATAACTTGCAAACGTTAAAAGAGCTGTTTATTCAATGTTCAGTGGGGTATCGTACCTTCTCAAAAACAATTATATTGAAAATCTGTTCAAAATGTTAATGCCATAACGTGTAACATCGGATTCATAACTTGATTTGATCCAGATGGATAGGATTGACTGTAAATTAGGATAATCAATTATAATTTGGAAAGCTGAAGTGAGTAATGGTTGTTTTGGAAAACAATAAAGGACGTAGTAGCCGTTGTAAACCAAAATCTTACAGTACTTGTCACGACGAACGACATCTCTAAATGATTTTTTCCCGTAGCACAAATACTGTTAATTTTTTCTGACATAAATGTCTTCGACAAATCCATTTAGGTGGTCAAGATATACTTGTATTAATTATACGTATTCTTATAATTATACTTGTCAATTTAACATGAAGTTTTTTATGTTTGTTTAATACACTACATAATTCAGATAATCAGGTCTCCTTGTTATATATCGCTTGTATCAACCAGAGGAGAGAGGAAAATCAACGCATAACCTATCAGTTTATGATAATATTAACACAACCTGCTATATCGGAGTGAAATCAATAGACTCAACATATAATACTTTCCGTTATATAAACTGAACATTCTCAATTTTAACCACATATAAAGCCGCCCACCGTGGAATTCAAAATCGATTAGAACATTCGTTCTTCCAAAAATCTTAGTGGTCTAATTCTTCAAACACCTGTTATTTATGGACAAGTACATCGATCGCTTTTACAGGAAAGGAAGTCTTCCGCAGGAAACGAAATGAATAAAACATACACACACACAAACACACACACAGATACATACATACATACATATATACATACATACATACATACATACATACATACATACATACATACATACTTACATGCATGCATGCATGCATGCATGCATACATACATACAAACAAATATACATACATACATACATACATACATACATACATACATACATACATACCTACCTACCTACCTACCTACCTACCTACCTACCTACATACCTACATACATACATACATACATACATACATACATACATACATAATTTAATCACAAACTATGTTCATAACTTTTTTGTCTTTACGAAACATTAACTGAATGAAATCTCTTATGAACAGGAAATAAAGAAAATCAGTCAGTCAGTCAGTCAGTCAGTCATACACACACACGCACACACACACACACACACACATACATACATACATACATACATACATACATACATACATACATACATACATACATACATACATGCAGACAGACACAGACAGACAGACATACATACATACATACATACATACATACATACATACATACATACATACATACATACATACATACATACATAATTTAATCACAAACTATGTTCATAACTTTTTGTATTTACGAAACATTACCTGAATGAAATCTCTTATGAAGAGGAAATAAAGGAAAGAATACAGGCAGACACACAGAGAGACATACAGACAGACAGATAGACATACATACATTTATACATCATATATACATACACACACTCACGCTAACACACACACACACACACACACACACACACACACACACACACACACACACACATACATACATACATACATACATACATACATACATACATACATACATACATACATACATACATACATACATACATACATACATACATACATACATGCTCTTGTACAGAAGCAACAATTAGCAGTCTTTGACTGTGGACCATAGAGGGTTATGCGGACAAAATCAATCTTGGCTTCTTCAATAAAATCTGCAGAGCTAAAGGTTCATTTGTCTGGAAAATTATATTCCATAGAAGAATCCTTGACTTCTTGATACATGAGAGTGAGAGCATTGGGTTTGTTAAAGATATATATCGTGTTCTTTTGAAATATCAGCTTGGCGGGTTTTTCCACCTATACGTGAACACTCTACATTCTACCCCGAAATCGGCATGGAGGAGGAATATTGAAATGGCAGTTCACTGCTGCGAAGAATCGTTGTGGAGATCTAAACTTGAAATGAGACCTGAACTTTTACATTATGCAAGTGTCCATACTAATCCTCAACCACTTGCAGTTTGGAAACTTGGTAAATGTGTTCCTAATAAAACTTGGACTTTCGCTAACATTGCTTATTTAATTATGTGTCCCATTACAATAGAGAAGGAAAATAATTTAAACTCTGCAAGAGATTGATTATAGACAGAACCAAGCATATGTTACTATTCTGCAACGCCCTAAATGACGAGCGTAACACTATGTTTGAAAAAATAATAGATGCCATCGACATCCTAGACTCCCACTGGCTTTTATGTCAGGACAATGACACCCTACTTCATATCCTTTTGGGCAAGAGAGTGGACATCTTTGATTCTATGGATGATAAATCATGGCAGACATTCATGTATGTGGTGGCTGATGGAATAGACGCAATTTACAGAAGAGCAAATGAACTTGTAAATGATATCCCATAGTATGCTTATTCAGTAAATTAAGGAAATTGACCCAATTCATTTATATCTAATAAATAACTCACATGTGTTCTAAGTGAATGAGAACATGATAATTAATTTAAATCGTTTTAGTTGAATGTAAATGATTACAATTTCACTATTTCCCCTCTCTTAATCTATGTTGCGTATATAACTCGTTTGCAACGAGTTCTCTCACGTATGTGTTTTGACATTAAGTTCCCTTTGCTTTTGTTGCTATATAGTGTACTGTAAGTAATTTAATCACAAACTATGTTCATAACGTTTTTGTATTTACGAAACATTAACTGAATGAAATCTCTTATGAAGAGGAAATAAAGAAAGTCAGTCAGTCAGTCATACATACATACATACATACAGACAGACAGACAGACAGACAGACATGCATACATACGTACATGCATGCATGCATGCATGAATACAGACAGACACACAGAGAGACATACAGATAGACAGATAGACATACATACATTTATACATCATATATACATACACACACTCACGCTAACACACACACACACACACACATACATACATACATACATACATACATACATACATACATACATACATGCAGACAGACATACATAAATACATACCTAGGTTGATGCCTCAAAAAAATTTTGCGAGATAATAGTTTCTGTTTTGATGCTCATATTTAGTTTCCTTCCTTTAAATCAATCTATATAAAAGGTAACTCTTTTGTCAGTTCAATTAAACACTATGTTGTTGACATATTTTCACTTCAATTTAAATAATAACTTACTTCAAAAAGAAATCAGAATAATTCAATTAAAACGATGGGTAAAAGGTAAACTACCAAACTATTTATTTCGTAACAAACTATCGAATCAAATTCGTTGAAGATAAAACTTTTAACTTCTTTTATATTGAGAAATTTATTGATAATGTATGACAGATGCAAACTTGCGTGTTCGTGAGAAACAATTTACTGTTAAGTCTTCAACTGTTTGAATAAATATCATGTTGTATGTGTATATATATATATATATATATATATATATATATATATATATATATATATATATATATATATATATATATATATATATTGTAAGTTAGACAGATTACATTACCAGTACAATAATTACAAAACAAGTTCAGATGTAAACTTAAGTTTTGCTCGATTTGAATCCTACTGTACTAAACTTTCTTGAAAATGTAACGTTTTATTACTAAGATTCCTAATTGGCCACAAGCTCAACCAATCAGATGTAAAATAAATAATTTCGTTAACATACATTTATCTTAATCATAATTGTATTCATCCAAGATCCTAATTTTGAAAGACAAGTTGCTAAGTTGGATCAAATCTGGATTTTTTTATTGAAAGCCTCTTCTATGGTAATATGTTAGGTGAATGACATGCAAGATCACTTCATTCATTTGTGTGGATCCTTTGCATTATGGAACTTCTTCTAGAGCTTCATCGTATAAACGTGTATTTGAAGCTGAAGACAATCAAAATCATGACCTCCAGAACTGTATCGAATTTAGCCAGATGCAAAATCAAATGATTAATAACGCTTGGATCCTGTAAGTCAACAAAATTATCCAAGGTCGTGGTGATATAAACATTATGTTCCACTATGAATCAAATTCAGATCAAAATGATTGTGTCCCTGTCTGACAAAAGCTTAATCAATCAGCTATAAGACTACCTCCTTTATATGCAAATGATGCAAAACGTTTGCATAAGTAAATCAGATAATTCATTTGTCCAAGGTTCTGTAAGAAGAACAACATTAATGTGGAAAACATATCATTTAGCCCTTTGTTATTTAGTTTCTTCACACTTTTTGTAGATAACGTTTGATAACAATAGAGTAGAACGCAAAATCTCCTTCTTCACCTGCCCTATTCAAATGAGCATTTGTTTTACAGGCACGGGATTTCGGTAACCACATCTTACATTGCAGCGTAAGTTTCAAGTGACCTGTCTTTTAGTGAACTTTGGTGACCTTTTGTTATGTATATGTTATTTCTTTGTAAAGTGTTGCTGGGTATTTTCTTGAATACGATTGACTAAATTCCACATTTGTTTTTGTGCTGATAAAGATTTCAACCTAGGACCATGATTATTGTGATTTTGCTTCAACAGATGTATCATGAGACAGAGAAATATAACTGCTTTGCTAGCCTTGTCTTTTTTATATGTCTGGTTGTCTCAGTCATGGGGTCCGCAAACTAGAAACTACTTTTCACAGATGTAACCCCTGTTTATTCTGCTCATGCTGACGGATTTGTTATAAAATCAAACAACAACAGATATATACAACACAGATAGCAACCTAAGGTCTCTCCAACTTTGAGAACACACCATCTAAAACACTTTCAGAGGGAGGTAGACACACATGCACACGAAGTCGAGCTTTCTGGTATTATGCTAGAAACATGTGTTCGTTTGACACAGCATGGTAAATTGTATCCTATCTCAGGGCTTAATTCAATAAACGTTCAGGTTAGCTCTACTAAATATAGCTAATATTACAGAATTAGTTTAAATATTCGTGTGAAACGAAGAAGATTATGTTAGCTACATGTAATGATGCTGACCTGAACATTTACTGAGCTACATGAATGAATGAATGTTAAATTAAAGTAAAACGGCTACGAAGGGTCATTATTCACTGTTTTATCTTTCAAAAGAAAGTTATTTACTTTTTCCCGTGGGGTAAGGAATGGTGCAACATCTCCACGGGCGTTTATGCACACATAGTGTGCTATTTAATTTGGTGGTCATGTCGCGCTCCTATTGAGGGACTATAGACATGAATGTAGGACCTGGATGAGTGGAAATGGTTCAAACACGCACTCAACCCTATCAACCAATCGGAAGGAGTGTACTAGAGGTGCAATGGTACCAAATAATGCCTGGTGAAAAATGGTTTTCACGTGTCGTCATTTTGAGGGTTTCTGGTCGCGAAAAAGGAGGAAAAGATCCGATAAGCTAGCCCACGTATCTCGACAGCCTTGAAACGCCCTAGCCATACTTATTTCAAATCAGGTCGAGTCTCACTAATGGATGGAAAATACACCAATAATGTGTAAGCCACCTGAGTAATTAAATCAAATTTTGTGTAGTTGAAAATTTTTTCTAACTCCAAATATACCAATGTTTCTAATACCCAATGTACGTATTGTAAGTCCCTAAGAATTTTAATTCTAGAATGTCTGTGCGACATATGTAGGTTGGTCATTGTTAGTTTATATGGATTGTGAATTTTGATTGCCGGTGTTTGAAATTGATCAAGTTAGGTTTCTCAGATGAGCCTGTCAAATAGAGCTTTCATACCAAATAAGAGCTCTTTATTGGCCAAAATGGCAGTAGCCCTTAGAAGGGTTTTTTGATGGAGAGTTGCGTAATTGTAGCCAGTCTTCCCCCATCTGGTTTGTTTGCACCGGTGTCCTCTTGTCCTCTCTTGTTCCTTGGGCCTCCCTTCATCTTGATTGTCAGCACCGGCGTCCTCCTCTCTTCTGGGTATCTAGATCTAAAGCAGCAGAGAGGGTGAACAGACCACGTTTTCAAGCAAAAATAAGGCTTCCTACAAAATCTCATTTTAACCCAAAAAAAAAATAAGTCTCCATTTATCAAACGGAAACTTTACGATTTTTCAATCAATTTTGGTCGCAACGATGTGGTCATTCACCCTCTCTGCTGCTATGGGTTAATAATTCTTTTACGATGAAAATCCTTTTAGGATCTCACAAACAGACTAATCGCTAACACCTCCAGCAGAGAGGGTGAACAGACCACGTTTTCAAGCAAAAATAAGGCTTCCTACGAAATCTCATTTTAACCAAAAAAAAATAAGTCTCCATTTATTAAACGGTGTGGTCATCGCCCTCTCTGCTGATACAGGTTAATAAAAATAATAAAATGATTTTAACCGAATATTTGATCCAGTCCGATACGATATCGTGTCCGAGGATCATGTAAATTTATTGTTGCGAATCCGTACGGGATTGACTGAGCATTACTAAAGAAATTTCTAAATTGATTAAAGTCCATATCAGAACACCATGTCTGCCAAATATTTCTAAGAGTATGAGTATCAACTCCGTTGAATACAGCAAGAACATTGCAGTTATCTCTGATGACTTTTGGAACCTGAGTGTAGCGTTGAGTGACATATATCAGGTCAGTGTTTTTATGCCTGCCTCTGGAAAAGATTCTAGCAGGATTTTTTTGTTTATCTAGCATTACATCATCGTATACGACTAAATTGTTAATATCTCCATCAATATCATCAATGCTCGGTGCTTCATCGATATCGGTTATAAACTCAATAATACCCTCGCCGGATTTTTCTACCGCGCTGTCGTTAAAATCTTTTAGCACTTCATAGCATCGTTGATCATCTACACTAGGGGCAATTAAATACAACTTATCCCACTTCATCCATCTCATTATTAAATTGAGCAACAATTGCGTTTTACCGGATCCAGAAGGCCCGATTATAATCATCCGGATAGAGTTTGGTAGCGCTGCATGATGCTTAACTGGTTCTCTTGTTTTAGTCGCTAAAAAATCAATTATATCCATATTTCTATACATAAATTATGGATCTATATTGTGTGAAGTGTAAAACGCGTACTGGCACAGATGACTTGACTATGTTTACAACTAAAAATAACCGATCAGCTCTTTCTGGTAAATGCGTGCAATGTGGTACAAAGAAATTTAGATTTGTGTCTATGAGATCTGATTTAAAAAAAAAACGAGGGGGTGATCTCGCAGCCAAATTGGCAAGGCTCCCTGGAACCCCATGGGCGAAATACCCCGGAGAAAAGCACCTTCCAGGATATAGCTACTGTGGTCCCGGAACACGATTAGATATCAGACTTGATGATCAAAATCAACCTCGATCCGGTGAAGAACCAATAAACGCCATTGATAAGACCTGTCACCTTCATGATGTTGCATATAAAAGCAGCAATCTGCAACACAGGCATTTCGCAGATGTGAAATTAATTCATGCGTTAAATGCTATTCCTGATAAATCCTTCAAAGAAAAATTGTCTTCCTTTTTGATAAAATCGGCTATGAAAAGTAAATTGATGTTAGGTGCTGGTAATTAATAATATGGAATCAATTTATTATTCCCCAAGAGGATACTGGAGGGGTAAATCAGCAATCAATAAACTCGCTAGCGCTGCAAAAGTGAAAAAAACTACAGCGGCGGATTGGTTATCCAAACAGGCACTATGGCAGATTTATCTACCACCGCCTAAACAAATTCACTACTCGCATTTTGATGTTACAGTTCCTAATGAAGTTCATCAGGCTGATATATTATTTCTGCCACATGATGGTGGTTACAAATACGCGTTAACTGTAGTTGACGTTGCGAGTCGATACAAAGAAGCAGAACCGTTAAAAACAAAATCAGCCACTGAAGTTGCTTCTGCATTTGAGAGGATTTATGGACGAGGTCCTCTGCACTGGCCAAATCTATTGCAGGTTGATCCTGGTAAGGAACTTCAGGGTGCAGTGTTATCAACAATGAAACATCATAATGTCACTATCAGACGGGGGCATACTGCGCTACATCGTGATCAGGCAATTGTAGAACGATTTAATCGGACGATTGCTGAGCGGTTATTTGGATATCAATACGCGAAGGAGTTTATTCAGGATAAAAGATCCCGTGAATGGGTCAAAAGGTTACCAGCAGTGATTCCTGCACTGAATAACGAGATTACTAAAACAATCAACATGAAACCTATTAACGCGATTAAAAAGAAGTCAATACCTGAAAAACTACAAAAAGATGTCAAAGAACCAATTCTTGGTAGTAATGTCACTGTGAGGTATTTATATGAACCAGGAGAGCTTGAAGGTGGCAGAAAAAGGGCTACTGATCCTATTTGGAGTGTTACTGCACACAAGATATCTAGTATAACACGATCTACGGGTAGACCTCCAGTCTATAAACTAGATTCAACTGCCCCTCAGCGGGGTTTTACTAGACAACAACTATAGGTAATACCCGAGGATACTCAATTGCCACCGCATGGTCTTAACTAGCGCCGTTGCGTCTATTGCACTCAAGACAAGTCAACATCACATTATTTCTGACATGACCGAGATTGTTATTTTTTCTGTCAACGGTAAATTGGCGAGGATCTTTATCCGAATACTGCCAACGCATTATACAATTGCAACTCGCGCAGTGATTATTCTGTTGTTTCTTCAAAGTGATTATTAATTTAGCATCAATATCAAATTCTCGTTGTTTTTTTTTGTCCTGTTGTTTGTAACCGGAGAGTTTTTTATTAATGATGCTAACATCAATATCATCCATTGCTGTGTCATCATCGCCTGACTCTGTCAGGACAATTCTTCGAAGCTGATTTATTTTTCGTACTCTGGATACTGCGAGATAGACTAAATTTGACCATTCGATGCGATTATCTACCATCCAAACAATTGTATCCGATATAGTCAATCCCTGTGAAGAATGTATTGTTGCTGCGTATCCTAGCGTCCACGGGGATTTATTAGCACGCAATGCATCTTCAACGACGCTGATATCAACCAGCACAATATCATTTAATACGAGAATTTGTTTTTCACGCTGTCCTGGAATATCAACTTCAATGTTCTGTTTTCGTGTATCCGAAGGCCTATAACAAAGAGGCACAGGAAGCGTTGCAAATTTTTCTTTATGCGTTTCAAATAACTTCATCTGAAGTGTGTCTTTGACTATTTTTCTACTTACAATTATCAAATCGTTTGGTCTCCACGCTTCCCAGAAATCATTCATTGGGGTTTCTGAAATCACTTCACGCGCTATTTCGCATTGGATTCCATCCGGTTGTAGTCTAATTAGCGCTTTGAACTCGCGTAACTGTTCATCAAGTGATCTATAATCAGTGGTAATTTCTTCATAATAGTCTACAAAACCCTTTAGCCATTCATGTGGGGATGCACCGACAAATGGTGGTGGTTGGCCGTGATCACCGCACATGACGACTTTTGTGTTTTTGTTTAACAACCACTCGAGGAATGTTTGTAATACATCTAATGACACTGTGCATATTTCATCCCAGGTTATGATTTCAGGAATGAATTTATCACCCATACGCTCAGGAGTCCATTTGTCACCCTTCCATCAAAAAACTGTGATAAGTACAGGCATTTACCCCTCGCTGTATCATCTCTCTGGCGAGTCTGTGAGTCGGTGTTAGCACAATCATGGTTGACCGACGAAATAATTCAATTGCACGAGTTGTCTTTCCTGACCCACCACAACCGTTTAAATAAACTGTCTTGTATCTACATACTGGATCAGATACCGGTGGTGCATTAGAAAATTCTGATTGAATTTCAATCCGGTTATATGAAAGATATTTATCATCCATGGCAACGTCTGCCGATTCACAATACTCATGTAGCGTTTCCTTTTTAAATCGTCAAGGCCCCCAATTTCCCTCGGGATCTGTGAATGCCGCTACAGCTGATTTGTATTTATTGTGTATATACATCGAATCAGTGGCCACTCTAACCGCGTTATTAGGAAATCTATTTATCATCGAAAATAGATTAATAGAAGCATAGGCTAGCATAGATGATCTTAAATGTGTATACTGGGAATTATATCCATCACAGTAGGTAACAACCGTACCCATTTTCTCACCATTGGATAGAAAAGCATCCTTACGGGATACAAGTTTTCCCTGTTTCATTAAATCCGTTACAATAAAATCGTATTCAGCGACGTCTATGATCAACCTCGAAGAGTATTTTGCGTTGTCATATTTTCCACCCTGGGTAAATTTACCGATTATTCTTCGTCCGAGATCCTTTGCTTGTTCTTTTTTAATTTCAAATAACTTCTTAGACCAATTCATGATTTTTTCTTCATTGAAATCAGGGAATTGTTTTCGCTGTTCGCTGATTATACGATCTAAATCGGGTTGTGGTAGCCAAACTTCTTTCTGAGCTCGATAGCATATAATAGCCTCGGAAACAATCAACGATATTAGCATGCCACAATCAATCATATATCGTAGTAACACTATTGGCATCCAGGCCTTTTCAGATATATGTCTACCGAGCCAAACATAACTACACGGATGTAACCCTGCAGTGAGTTCAAATGATATCACACGAGCGAATCCGGATAAATCAAAATCAGGCAATGGACCATTAATCGCAACACGAGTCATTTCATGCGTGGGGTGTCCAAATAGTTTAAAGTACTCAGCACATTCCCCATATCCGAGGAAACTTCCAGGATAACACACGGATATATCAATTGAAATCATACCATTACGTGAGTATTTCGTATTCCACAGTCCTCCATGACTAAATTCGACGCAACTCAATTTAACATCTTCGAGAAAATCACTTCGTGTTGGACGCCATGAGTTTTTTTCTCTTGCGAAGTGAGCTACCACTGATGGAATAGTAAAACTATCCGTGAGTAGTTTTTCATGGAAACTCTCCGGTGAAAAATCACTAGCTATTTTTCTCATTCTGTTATCTAATTCTTCAACGCGATATAATTCACCATTTGGTCTTACAAATTGATCAAATCCTATTTCGGGATCTTCATCACTTCTAAGTAACCACACTGACACAGAATCATCTTTACACAACGCATGAATAGCATCGAATAATCTCTCATTATAAAAAACATACCCGACGAACTCCTCGGGGATATATTTCACGGTTTGATCTCGTGGAAATATTGTTACCGCAGGTGTCCACGCGTGTTTGTTATGATCAATAATTTTAATTGGAGCCCCTCGCGATTGATATTTCGGTTCGTATAATACTTCTCCGGTTATTGTCGTTACTGATATTGGGAATTTTAATGATGCTTCTAATTTAGCTATATCAGAAATCTTTGCACCGTGCTGTTTCACTGTCAGTTCCCATTCGGTTATTTTCCTACGTCGCAGATCAGTTAGTTTATTTCCTCGGGATGCATTTGTGAAGTGTTCTATTACCCGTGTTGCCACGCAATTCAGTGAACTAGAATATTTCATAGGAGCCAGTTTTGCGATATCTGGTTTATCATTTAACGGGTTATATTCCATAAACAATTGCTGTTACAGGATAAGATCTCTCGTAGTATGGTTTGTCGATTCCAGTTAGAATTCCTGGTTTGGAATCTCTACTCACAATGACAGCTTTTTTATCCTTAAGGATTGGTTCAAATTTATCCCTAATAATCCATTTGCCTTCGACTTCGATAATGAATTTTATTCTGAAAAAATACTTCTGTTGAGAATTGCTTTGTTTGAAATCCTTTGGATTTCCATCTTTGATTTTCTCATGGGAATTGCTTTGCAATTTACCCTTGAATTTCCACCCCGTTGGCTCGCCAAGATGTGAAATTATCTCGGCTGCTCTTTCATTGTTCATAGTAGCATCGATGTTGGGTACATTAACATCTTCATCAATAATTCGAAATGTCGACCAACAGTATGCTGCACCGTCTCGGTAGAATTCATTAAAGCACTCCTTGATTTTACCCAGTATAGTTCTGTCACCGATTAGACGTTTTGGTGTATCAGAGACTCTATCGAGATTGAATTCAATATTTTTCCAGGGCTTAATTTTCGATAATCTCTTGAACTCCTTATCGAGATTGAATTTAGTATTTTTCCAGGGCTTAATTTTCGATAATCTTTGGAATTCTTTCAGTATAATTCTATCACCGATTATCCGTTTTGGTGTATTAGAGACTCTATCGAGATTGAATTTAACATTTTTCGAAGGCTTAATTTTCGATAATCTCTTGAACTCCTCCATACTATAATTAAAACAAGCATTTAAATGAAAGATTTATGTATAATGAATCACTGCAAGTGGCTTATGATTGGATCAACAACCCCGTGTAACAAATCATGCAGAAATGAATTCTGTGGGTATCATATGCAAAGCCTTCGTCGTGGAAGCCTTGGTCCGTTACCTTGCATACGATGTGGGGTTGGGGTTAGGGGAAAATCTCAGTTGTGTTTGAATTGCGGTGGTAAGCGATACAGGGAGTTGAAGCGTTATTATGATAAAAGAATCAAAAATGGAAAATCAATCAGAAATTATGACCCTGACACTGATAAAGTCAGTATCAAGGATAAAATCATAAGAAACCCTCAAGACTATATTGAAAGATTTATCATTAGACCAAACAACGAATTAGACAAATAGTATTTAGTATACGAATGAACCAAGAATTCAGACTACACCCTGTGATTACAAATTATGAAGCATCCAGGGATGGTATTGTAAGAAACCGTAGACTGAAGAAACCAGTTGGTGTTGTGAATAATCATGGATATTTGAGGTTTGGCGCTGGAAAGAAGAAATATCTCAATCATCGTTTCGTATTTGAATGTTTCAATGGATTGATCGAGGATGATTCTGTCATTGATCACATTGATTCTAATCCAATGAACAATTCTTTATCAAATTTACGAGCTGTTACACAGAGTGAAAATAATTCATCTGGAAGGACTGGAAATGCTCAAAAAAAGCGAGACCTGTGAAATCTTTGAATATGATAACTAACGAAGAAAAAATATTTCAATCAATAACCAGCGCCGGTAGGCATTTCGATATTTGTCCACCTTCTGTACGATATGTTGCAGAAGGAATTTATCGATCTGGGATTTCAAAAAAGACCGGACAGAAAATTCATTTCATTTATGTCTGATACGTCATATTTTTCATTCAGAAGTATATCATTGTTATAGAATATGAATTCTGAAAATATGAATAGCATTATTGATGAAATTGCAAAATTGAAAAATCAGGATATCAAACTATCAGATGGGTTAAATCCTGATCAAATCATGTCAGATTTTCAGGATATAGAAGACGGAGTTAGCACTAACAAATATATGCTACCAAAGAAGTATGCGCTCATCAAGAGAATTCAAAATTCTATTCGGGACTCTCTTACATTTTCCAGTGACGCTAGTGTGTTTGTTCCGTTCTATACTATCGTAGAACGAATACGAAAAGAATTGGGTAACGAATACGAATTGAAAAAGGAGGTTAATTCTAAAATAAGAAACCTACGAGCGTTTATTCAAGAAAATGAACGATTTTGACCGACCCTCAAAGAGATTTTGTCGTTTTTTGATTGATTGACCCTCAAAGAGATTTTTTTTTTCGACCCTCAAGGGAAATCAGTGAAAATATTTCACACTGAATAAAAAATAAAAATATTTCACAATGCGTAAAATTAAAATCAAATCCTAACAGCTTTTTCCTATGGGAAAAATGACCAAAAATCAATGAAAACAGGCAAAAATTGATGAAAAATGACTAAAAAAACCATCAAAATGAATCCTAACAGCTTTTTTCTATGGGAAATCCCATGCAAAATCGACTACTTTACCCGACGAAGACTGATCAAAATGGTATAAAAAACAGTGAAAAATAGGCAAAATCAGTCAAAAACAGGCAAAATCAGTGAAGAAAAATAAAAATATTTCACACACTGAATAAAAAAAAAATATTTCAATGGCGTTGGCACTTGCGTCATCAATGAAATACTCCCACGATGGTGTTAAAAATCATCCGACATGTCGAATTGGAAAACTGTTTTCGTCTGTTAGGTTGGGTTCGGGAAAATTGTTTTACAATTGAAAAATTGTTTCTGATTTCAAATAATGGTCAATGAAGCATTGACAACTAGGTTGGTTGTGAGCGATGAGATGCAATTAAGAGATTTATACCAAATCGCGACTCTGTAAGAAATAAACTGCAACAACGACAGAGTCTTCAGACTGATTTTGCTTTGGGGTCTGAAGAATTGTTTAAACCAGTAACCACAGCGACGAAGGGAGTAGAGCGTGCTATACGGGGAGATGTTCCCGAGACGGGGAAATCTGTTATCGGTGAACTCGAAAAAATAGCAACGAAAACTGAACAAACAAAACAGGCTGTACAAAAAAACGGAATCAAAAAGAACAGTAGACGACCTACGCGTGAGATTTAACGAAGAAATGTTAGCAGCAATTGATGAGACTAAACTAGCAGATATTCCTGCGCTTGTTGCTACGACTTATGAAAACAGAAAAAAAATGTTGAAACCAGAACATCATAAATATGTTAGAAGTATAACTCACTTGGCTGATATATTATACAAAATCAAAACTGAAAAAAGTCAGATTAAGACATATAGTCCATCAGACAATGGATATATCAATGCGGTGGGTATAGTGTATAAACAATATGAAGAGTTTAAACAACAACAAAAACCGCAAAAATTGCAAAAACCGCAAAAGCGACAGCAACCTGCAAAGAAAATATCTTTTTCTCCTAAAAAACAACAACTACCACCTGATCGAGATTATGATACTCTTGATTATTTACAATCCACGGATTTAGAAAATCTGGATGAAGCAATGGGTTATAGCGGAAGTGGATTGCAAGATTCCTGTGGAATTGGAAACGCTAGCGTTTCATGTCCTGGTAGTGTTCTCAGTGATATATCACGATTAGAAGTTCTTGTAGGAGGGTTCCGAGCTGAAAATAACTCACCGGAAATAATTAATGAAGCAGCTGATATCTGCAGGCGGTTATTTTAAGGTGGTATCATGGATATCAAAACATATCGAGATTTCATTAGCGAGTTAGCGGAAAGTGGGTACCATAGTGACTGAATTGAAAAATTGTTTTATGAATCTGATGACGAAGTCAATTGATTAGATAAATAACAATTGAAAACACTAGTGTTTTTATAATAATGATCATACACTACAACCATGACAAACCAACCCCCGTATATGTAGTTAATTCACGGTTTCCAGTTTATAGAGCATACTATGGTGATGGTTTAGGTAATACCATTGCAGGGTTATTTGCGAGAATGGCTCCAAAAGTGATGCCGTTAGCTAAGCAATTATCAATGAAAGCCATTGATGTTATTCGTGATAAGGGTATTAGCAAAATCGGAGATTTCGTTGGAGATCTTGCCGGAAAAGCGTTTTCAACTGCGAAGAATAAAATAACATCATTAGTGAAATCACGAAGTGATTTACGAAAAAAGAAACCGTTACCGTCTTCAGCGGAAATGCCTGCAAGTGTTAGTAAAATAATAAATAACGCAGTAGATGAAAAATTAGCGTCATTGGTGACTCCGAGTGACCAAGATAACATGATAGCAAACATGATAGCGGGAAGTGGCTTTAAAAAAACACGACGATGAAAAATCCTTTACGATTTTACGATTTAGACTCTGATAAATAGAATAAAATGTTCAAAAGGTCACCTGATCCAGCATTTGATATGGATGCCCCAGTGCGTAAAGATGATTCTGTACGCGATTTTCAATTTTATTCTTATCACGCAGTACAACCAGATCTCCGATCGCGAATTGAACTTCAAGTTCATGATACCAGTAAATATTTTCTACCGTGTGAGGCATTTATTGAAGTAGAAGGAGAACTTGTAACAAATGTTGCAGCTGATACCCCATATGACAATGACCCATCTATCAAAGTTGGGTTCGTCAATAACGGTATTATGGCGTTATTTGAAAGCGCTAGATATCTAATTGATGGAAAAGAAATTGAATCCATTGACCGTGAAGTTGATGTGGCTACAACAATAATCGGGTTAGCGAGATATTCTGATGATTATACAAGATCAGCTGGTCCATCTATGATGTTTTCTAAGGATATTACTGATCACCCTGAACACGTGCAGTATTCTAGAGTAAAGGCAACACAAGCCACTGCAGTTGATCCAGCACCCCCTGGATATACAAGACCAGCTGGTACTTTTGATGTCATTAATAATATTACTAACTACAACCTAGGGTTTGCAACACGCGTAGCAACATTACAAGGGCAGCGTCGACGATTTTCATGTGCGATTCCACTGCATCATATTTTCGGATTCTGTAGAAACATCCGAAAAGTTATTCATGGAGCTAAACACACAGTAGCGCTTGTACGAAAGGGTACTGATAATGATGCAATCTGGCGTGATAATGGTGCTCCTCCCGGTAAAGTCATTTTAACAAAACTATCATTGTGGATGCCAGTGTTAACTCCATCAATCACAGAAGAACAGCGACTACTATCATTTATGGACCAAGGAGGAAAATCATTGTTGAGTTGGTTATCAGTGACTACGGATATTAAACAAGACAGTGTTGATGGTACATTCACATGGCACCTGGCATCAAAACAAGGTGTTTCAGCTCCACGTCATATATTTATTGCATTACAGAATAATGCGCTAGTTGATAATCAAGAACGAAGCCATATGATATTTGATCAGTTAGGTGTTAATGAAGTCTCGCTGAGAATAAACGGACAGCAGGAACCATCCGAGGATATACAACTTGATTACGGTCAGAATCATATTGCACGTGTCTATCATAACCTGTTGTCATTTATGGCACGTGATCAAAATGTGGATACTGGTTTGCAAATATCACAATTGGATTTTAAAAGCCTCTATCCGATTTATTACTTTTCACTTGAACATCTTGATTTAACAAGACAATCTGTCGTTGATATACACTTTAGAGCCCGTGTAACCCGTCCGACTGGTCCACCAGTTGGTGGGGTACCTCCTATCCTTATCCCGAATTATAGAGCAGTTGCTGTCATTCTCAGTGATAAATCAATGTTACTTGAAGGTGTTGGAGGAAGAATGAGAATCATTGATGCACCAGTGGAAAATATGTAAACGATTTTTCATTGAAATTGTAAACGATTTAGAATCAATCAATTATGTATAATGTCATATAGTAATATCAATGTGTCTTTGACACCCGGTCAATTAAAAAAATTGCAATCCTAATCGGCTAAGCAATGTGGAACCACAATCACGCTGAAACCCAATCAAATGACTGGCGGGGGGAATAAACTATCGCTGACAACTCGTCAGGTGAAACATTTCAATGATGCACTTGTAGCAAAAAAAGGTGTTCAGATTACTCTTTCTGCGGCTGCTATCAAAAATATGATTAAAACAGGTGGTATATTTCCGTTGTTAGCTGCGATTCCAGCGTTGATTGCGGCAGCAGCCCCAGCTGTGGCTAAAGCAGCGGCGTTAGGAGCCGTTGGTACTGCAGCAGGAATGGCACTAAAAAAGGCAACTGGGAAAGGATATAAAAAAAGGGAAAGGGTCTAAGACTACCAGGAACCCCGTATTCATGGTACATCGGGAGTTCCGTGAACGGATCGGGTCTAAGACTAGGACCGGTTTATTAGTTGAAAACCCAATTGTTGAGGAGTCTATGACTCCTATGTCCAATTTTGATTTACTCGATGCTTCTAAAAAACTCGCGATTAAAAACTTCAGAGGTGTCTTTATGAAAGATCAATTACCACATCAACCAAACAGCGTTGAAACCGGAATCATTAATTTAGATAACAGCACCGGACCTGGAACTCACTGGATTGCATACGCTATTGATCCACGTGGGATTGTCTATTTTGATTCATATGGGTTAGCTCCGCCAAGCGAGTTTATGCGTTATATAAAAACCCTTCCAATGAAGACTTGGTATTCTACGCTACCAACACAAACGATGATTGACCCACCAATATGTGGCAGCGATGTATTAAATGTCCTTAATGCTATTTCTAACTCCTTGGGTAACCCAAGCGGAAAACCACCACATGTTGTCGTGAATGAATACACTAGTAATCGCTGGCAACGACGGAGTCGTCAAAAACGATTTTAGAGAGAGGTGTATAAAATATCATGATTGATATTTGGGGGAGATCTTTTAAACCCAAACCCGATGGCACTGCACCCCCTGATTCTATCAAGGATATAAAAGAAATAATTGAAGATGAAATAGCTGAGACGTTAAATTTAGTAAATGTTGACCCGAACGAAATAGTTGTATTTCAAGACAAACAGGGTAAATTGAGAAGCAGTGATGTGTCATTGGATGATATATTGGTTAAACAACGAAACGCAATCGAGGATACCGTTGTGTTATTTTCCGATCAGGGTAAATTGAAAAGTAGCAATGTGTCGTTGGATGATATATTGGTTAAACAACGAAACGCAATCGAGGATACCGTTGTGCTATTTTCCGATCAGGGTAAATTGAAAAGCAGTGATGTGTCATTGGATAACATTTTGATACGGCAGACCGACGCCGCTGAAAACTCTATTGCGCTATATTCCAACAGTGGACAACTTAAACCAGGCGCACTTGTGTCTACGATCACCGACGCGATTGCTACCCACGGCAACGAGATTGCCGCCCACGGCCGTGAGCTGGATGATCATATACGAGGTTATAATAGTTTTCGCAAAAATGTCGTACATAAATTCTTTGGAACCCCGCTTGTGGTTGGCATGACTCTCGCTGAAATTAAAAACTATCTATCGCTATTCTTTTTTAACCAGGACGCGGGAAGGATGATGAATGAAAATGAAATCAAGGCAAATTATCTCGATATTTCTAAACTAATAGAAAATCCTGAAAAGGTAAGGATTCCGCACAAGCGCATTAAAAATATCGTGTATACGACCGAGCATGGAATCGTGGATTGGATAGGAGAAAAAGATACTTTTAGAACTACCGTCGATCTCTTGTGGGATGGGGAAGCGAAGGTTGATGGTATCTATAGGTTAACGTGGGCCTCTATCGATCAATTTAATCTGATCATGGGCAATAGAACCTACTCTGGTGGCGTCGCGACGTTAATAATCGAGACTGGCATAACACCAACCTTTCACTTCGTCGCGGTTGATAGCTCCACCATTAGATCAAAATAGCCTGGTGTATAGAACTCGTAGATCATTTTTCCGGCTGAAGTACTAGCAATTCCCGCTAACGATGGCAAATAATTGAAAACACTAGTGTTTTTAAATAAAAATGATTTCATCAACGCAATGTCGCTATTATCAGGTCAGAGAATTTCAAACTAGACTCAAAACCCTCGCCGTGGAGTATCAAATAAAAATAAAACAATACCGACGAAGAATCACCGCAATTGATATTACTATGTACTCGGTGTCAAGCGTTCTCGCTGGCGCCGGAATAATACTCGCATCTGTTACAATGATTGCCCCGGTCGTAGTTCCAATTTGCATTTCTGCGGCGGCTACAATCGCGGGTATATCAACCGGGATAGCAAAAAAGATATCATCATGCAGCCAGAGTAAACTGCAGGATTACTTAGTTCAATTTCATATTGTATCAACCGCATATTCGCAGTTATCCTTGTCGTCACTCGATAATACGATTATATCAGATAGTGAGTTCTCAGCTATGGCCAGTATTTATGATTCCGCGATATCAAAATTAGAGCGACAACAACAGTATAATAACAATGACAACACCGATGGAATTGGAAAACACAAACCCGAAAACCAGAATGATCTCAATAACCTCATCGATATCAGATAGTGAGTTCTCAGTGATGGTCAGTATTTATGATTCCGCGATATCAAAATTAGAAGTAAATCATGAGTATAATAACAATGACAACACCGATGGAATTACTTCAACAAATAGTGGAGAACACGAACCCAGTACAAACAAGCATGATATCAATAACATCAACGAATCCTGAATTCAGTGTGAATTTCCCTAGCCCAGTCCCCGTGAAGGAGATAGCGCTAGCAAAACTACGAGCGTATCACAGTTGGCCTAATATCAGATCAAAATCATTTGGTGGTCAACAACCGAATAATTCACTGGTGTTCTCGTATAAGAATAAAGACGACGGTACCCCAGACTGGAACGTTTTTTCCATACCAACAGGGTCATACCAAATCGAACAAATCAGTAATGAATTCGCGCGTAGAATAAAATCCATTACTGGAGTAGAATCGAAAATCGCTTTAACAGTTCATGAGCCGACGCTATCATCCGCAATTGAGATAAGCACAGAAGGATACGTCGTAGATATCTATCAGAGTTCTATTAGAACCGTACTAGGATGGCCTGAATTACCACCAGGGGGAAAAACCGTTGATTTACCGGAACCACAAAAACTGATTATATCACCGACAGAATAAAACCTGATAATCCAATAAAGAGTTATAAAGATCACGAGTTTACTATAGATTTCTTTGGTCTCGGATACCACTCAACTGGAAACGAGAAGCCAGGGGATATAATAGAGGGACATCATTTTGTTAACGAACCCGAAATCATTAAAAATTTCACAGCAATGAATAATGATTTATCGCTGTTGTTAATATCTCTTAAATCCGGCTCTCTCACCCGAGATGAATTTATCAGCGTCGTAGAAACATGCAATAAAATTATCGACGATATGGAAACATTTAATTTGAAAATTATTCAGGATATATTAGATGACGATAATCCCCTATCGAGAACAAGATTTGCAGAAAAATATAATTTCCCCGTCAAAGATATCCCCACATTCAAACTACCGGGATATAACGTACCGGAACTAAAAAAACTTCTCAGTGACACCATCGACGTTGGTTTTAAAATAATTCATGATGCATGGAAAAAACAGCATCACAGGAAATAAAAATCCTCAAACATAATAATGATCCAGATGGTGGCGGTAGGCATATCGCTCCGTTCAACGTGAATATATCCTCAGTGATTGCGCTCAATTTAGTATGTGATGTTATCGAAGGAAGCTATCAAATTAATCTCGAACGATCAAATCAAGCTCAGCAAGGATATATTCTTTATTCGTTTGCACCAACAGCCCCTCCAGGATTTTTAATAATTGAGTCTCCGGTTAATCCAGTCTATATGCAGTGTCATAATGATTCATTAACCAGAATTAATTTCAAACTCACAGATCAGTCCAATAATCTAATTGATCTACAAGAGGAGGTGTTAGCGATTAGTCTGTTTGTGAGATCCTAAAAGGATTTTCATCGTAAAAGAATTATTAACCCATAGCAGCAGAGAGGGTGAATGACCACATCGTTGCGACCAAAATTGATTGAAAAATCGTAAAGTCTCCGTTTGATAAATGGAGACTTATTTTTTTTTTGGTTAAAATGAGATTTCGTAGGAAGCCTTATTTTTGCTTGAAAACGTGGTCTGTTCACCCTCTCTGCTGCTTCTAAAATTGTCCCTATCAATTTGGAAATAGTCTGTGATGTTGTTACAAAAGTGTAGACAGTCCCATGTGACAGCCTATTAATGAGGATGTACTAGTCCCGCATTTTTTACAGTTCGTGGTTCGATACCACATTGTATTTCTTATTTAGTTTTTAGGAGAATACTGACTAATTGGTATTTGGATGCAGCATTGTGCCGCTGGATCTGATGGTCTTAGTGTTTCATGTATATGGAAAAAAGTTAAATAGATATAGAGAAGCGTTAATTCCTAGATGATGGTATCCATAGTCCACCCTTTTGTTTTTGTACCTGATGTTATTTTCTTAAATGCTTCAATGTTTATTTCTATACCTTTTGTTATCTCTGATGCTGCATCTAATTCTGTTTGGTTGTTTTAAGTGTGTAGCCCGTCAAATGATTGGTCAATAAACCCATGTGACCTCATTGTGGGGCTACAATTTACTTCTTAAGGTTGTTATAAATTTCAGACTTAGTATGTTATTTAGGTGTTTTATTAGAACGTCAATGGATTGGTCAATGAACCTATATGACCTCATTGTGGGACTACACTTTACTACTTAAGGTTGTTATAAATTTCAGAATTAGTATGTTATTTATGTGTTTTGGTAGCCCGTCAAATGATTGGTCAATGAACCCATGTGACCTCATTGTGGGGCTACCATTTACTTCTTGAGGTCTTTATAAATTTCAGAATTAATTTGTTATATAGGTCTTTTAGTAACCTGTTAAATGATTGGTCATTGGACCCATGTGAACTGATTGTGGGGCTACCATTTACTTCTTAAGGTTGTTTTAAATTTCAGAATTAGTTTGTTATTTAGGTGTTTTAGTAGCCCGTTGAATGATTGGTCAATGAACCCATGTGACCTCATTATGGGGCTACATATTGCTCCTTAAGGTTGTTATACATGTTAGAATATTTCCATTTATTTAGGTGAATAGGCGATGTTTCTATACTTTTTCAATTAGCCCAGTTGTTTTAAGCAGTTCAATTATATTTTTGAATGTTCCTTAAGGGTTGGTGTTAGTTAATTGGATTACTTCTGGGTGTGGCTATGTTAAGTTGTTGGATCTAAATTTGTCCCTTTCCTTTTTTTGCTGAAGATATGGTGTAAATCTTCTGGGGTGTTATAACTGTGGCAATTAATCTTATGTGGGAAGGGTCCTATGTATTTTTCAAAGCTGTTTGCCAATACAATACAGAGACAATAAAATTCGCGAATATGTGTGGAACGAATTATGACTGAAAACACTGTTCCATGCTGGCAGGCACATAGACTATAGACATCACTGACTGCAAAATTTAAAAATTTATGCTCTCTCAAAAGATATATCTAAGACCGCAACAACTAGAAATGTGTTTTATTAGATAGACTAAGACCACAACTACAAGAAAAGTGTTATATTAGATTAAGACCGCAACAACTAGAAATGTGTTATATTAGACTAAGTCCGCAACAACTAGAAATGTGTTATTTTAGACCTGCCTTAATCAAACTTTGTCAACATATAAAAACAAGCAGTGCCAATTGAATCAAAATTTGTTAACAAAATAAAATAACTGCTCTTGCCTGTCAGGGTGGTTAATTTGTATGTTATTCCACAATAAAATGAACACGTAGGGTATAATTACACTGGTATAATACTTGCAACATTTCCACGCAAGGAAATATTATTTTCCAAGACTACAGCGTATTAGAAATCTCCCCCCTTACTACACAGTTAGTTAGAACTGTATGGTAGTCTGTACACATTATTGTCATGCGCATTGCCGTAGCCACGGGTCTTGTTGTAAGAAACACTCGAGCCTTTCCTAGTTCTTGCTCCTAAAACTTGATTTAGTTTATAAAATTAAAAAGTGTTGTTCAGCCAAGATCCCTTAAGAGCCCTGTTCCTGTGATATATTCCTGGTTGCCCCCTCCCACTTATTGTCGGCCGTGGTAATTTATCTTACCGTTGCCTACCATATAACTGCAACCGGTGGTAAGTGAGTTTCAGCAAACAATTGTCACAGTTACTAGTGTACGCTACGGATACACGCCTTTTCTCGTCAGCAGTTCGGTTGGACTGTACCTGCGAGTGATTGCAAAGTTCTCCGCCGCTATATTATTCAATAGCTTGCCCATAAACGAATTCCAAATGTGTAGGGAACAATAAAGTGTAATTATCCTTGGTTGTATTAAATAAACATTATTCGTGATTTTATGAAATATCCACTGCTTGCATCATAGAGTGACCATCATGGCCACGCCGGTTGTGAAGTATGACAGGTTTTTATGTTTGGGTAAATCCGCAACTGTAGAATGCATTTCCTGTGTGCGACTCCTCTTTATGCACAATTGATGTGACAATGATTATGGTAGATTTTCTTTGCCAAAGGAAAAGCTTCTACACAGATCCAGCAGTGAATGGCTCTATAGCAGACGTAAATATTATTGCGGGTCATAATCATGTCCGCTGGTGAATAGAGCTGTTTTCAAATCGATTTCATTGTAACTTCAATTGGTTTAAGAAACACCTTCAATTGAATCCCGGCGATAATATGACATTGGTGGCTTAGTTAGCTTATAACATCTAACTGCTGTATCACAAAACCCACAAGGGACTTGTTCAGCAACTTGTGTTGTTTGGTCTCTGGGTCTTCAACTGAAACATTTAGACTTTGAAAGTTGAGAATATTTTACCTGGTTGTGGCATCATTGTCTGCTTCAGTTTTTCCCTAATACCAACACAGTATAAGTCATGGTCGGTAAGCAGTTGTTTGGTGTCAAATTCGTGCATGCGATTTCTGCATGGAAAGAGCTTACGTGTGTGCTTTCCGTATTGGTTAAGGAACCAGGCAACCGTTACCTGTTCTGATTCTTTCTTATCACTCAGCATCAATAAGTCTTGACTTGTCCATGGTTTCCATATGATGATAATGCCAGCGAATAAAAGTGTTTCTCCCACGTTAACACATTAACAGTGATGCCTGAGTTAACTATTTAAAATTGTTTCAGTATGGCCTTAGTAACCTGCACGGAAAATGTGATACTGCCAAGATTAAGTACACCCAGACGCTGCCGCTATTTTCGATGCAAGTTGTTTTTATCTTCAGCAGGATATAACGCTAGCATAGTCAATCCATTCGAAACATCTGTCACAACCTTTTACATGTATGACTCACTTTGGTAGAACCCAAACTGCTGTTGATGTGTAACTGGATTCATATTTGTTAACAAATGTCGAGCGTCTGTGCCTGATTTTAAGCGTATTATATATTGTCACGTGATTTTCAAATCCACAATTATGCCTATATTATTTAAATTCAGGTACATTCGATTGCTGTGTTATGCATATTTAATTTAATTTATATTTGATTTAAGTGTTTGTTTGTTTTTGTTTTGTTTAAAGTGTTCTTTTGCATTAAAAGAATGACTGTAATGTATTTGACTTTGTCCAGAAATTCATGTCAGTTTGCCCTGATTGTATCTCGCAACAAATAATGATAGAAACTTTGAATCTATAGCTCATCTAGTTCCTGATCTTGATTCATAAATTTAGTGAGAGTTAAAGTAAACAACTTTTTTATTCTTTCTCAGAGTAAGATTCATAAAGTGAAATCAATGCTATACTTCGAATACGTGAACAATCTTTTGGGGCTAATTGTTTTGCTTCTTAAAATTATTTCAATTCCAACAAATTATTGTTTTCTGCAAATACTTGTGTTCTAAATTATTTCTTGGACAACGACATATAACGTAATACACAGAATGTATACACTGGCATAGTATTTTATGTGACTTAACAAATAACTGTTTACATATCAGTACGACGCTGACAGCAGCATACGTCATTGCCTTTCCTTTTGGCTTTCATCGGAATTCGAACAAAGTTTCATTCGGACTTTTATTATTAGGACTTCTATATTTTAATAATCCATTTGGATTATTCTTTGATTATATCTGGATTTTATTCATACAACAGTACGCACTTTAACAAACTTGTATCTCGGTTTTCTAGGGAAATAAATTTCAAGAACCTAAACGCAACACTGTGCTTTTCAGGAATATTCTCTGCAGACTCAGTAGCATTAGTGGATGCATTACGTCTTTGTTCATCCTCAAACACATATAATATCGCAAGTATATCTGATTTTCATGCACCTCTTGAAATTCGTACATTACGGTTCGCGTGTTTCAGTTTTTATAGCATTGCAGTTGTATTGACAGCCGGTGGTTGATTAACAACCGATGGTGGTGAAGACTGATCGAGTACAACAATATGTCTTAATAATTCAACTATTTCAGCTTTTCACATATCAGTTGGTATTTGCATTGCGGCTATTGTGTTATTTATTCTAGCTGAAGCAAGGTCGGCATTTTTATATAAGGGGAATGCTTTCCCTAATTAAGTAAATTATTAACTTGCTTAATCTTTATATTATATCAAATTCTGAAACTCCAATAGCTCCAAACCTAGCTATTCTTTACTTATTTTTGTTTGATTTATTTCTGTATCGGTATCATTTATCTTTCTATCTGTTTTGTTGATTTTGTATCTGGTTGTTCAGCCATGGGTCTCTTTACAATCACATTTGTTTGTTCTAGCACAAGTATCTGTGCTAAGATGTCGATGAGCAGATGCACATGGCCGGTAAAGTTGATTAAGTGCTTTGACCAGATTGAGTATAAATACCACTCGCCGCTTTTTGATCTCCTCTTCATCAGCTGGTACATAGATCTTGAGACTAAGGGAGATAGAGAACATTACATAGTCCGTTACGTATGGAAATCCGAATTAAATCGGGCTTTCTTCATTACAAAGGCATATTTTTTCAGTATCAACATACAATTGCAAATCCATTTCCAAAAAAGGATCAAATAAATTCCAACTTGCTGTCAGCCCAAAGTAACTCAAATATATACTGAAGATTGGCGAATTTAGATTCCACACTTATATTACTATGGTAAAACATCTGTTTAAATGATTTTTTCTTGGACATCAAATTAATTGAGTTCTAACAGTCTGAGCTTTGTTTTGAATTAATTCTTTGAAAATTAACATGTTTTCCCGAAACATGGACTCGAACCAGCAATCTTGTATTGGATAGCGCGGCCCTTTTTTTCCTCTATCACGGCCATCGTTTGTGTCAATACATTAAATGACAACTCTTATATTGCAGGTTAAGAATTTTTAGAGCAAAGGGTGACCACACCCTATATAAAGATCATATCAAACTATACAACAAATTTAATTACTGCTTCGCTTCATTATTATGGATATCCACAGCCCCGTGTAACTGCAATCAACATAGTCATGAAATAACAATTTTCGATCTACTAGATACTGACAGCGTGTTTATCAGAAATATTCAAGGTACTTTTCAATATTTTCAAAACAGATTTTGTTTTGTAACACCTGCAGATTGAGTCTTGTATTGAAATCAAAATAGCTTATTCTCTCTGAATTTTCTGTCGATAAATGAACTATTTTGATCATACTCCGCACTGGTTACCACTGGCTGATGAAATTATGCAGCTTGATTGTATATCCTTAATTATCAATCGATCCAATATAGTTGCTTAGAAATGATGCCGTATACAACCTCAGGATCAAATATACGTTTGGTTACTTTCGTGAATTGTTATTAATCCCTGGTTGCACATGGTATGTGGCTTGCTTGCCAGAACGTCTGCAAGTCATGGGGAATATAGACGTTGACATAAATCATAAATAAAAGGTATCAATGACAAACAAACGGCATCATGCCACTACTCATACAGTTAGGAATTGTTCATAAATATCACATCACAATAAGGCTTTAAAATATAGTAGTTGTATAGTTCACCTGCCGAATTCAATTTAAAATTGTTTCCTTACAGCTTTAACACACTGGGCATCATCTTTACTAATTTCAGATCCTCTGAGGCTTAACGTTTTGTTTGAAATTACTGGCTTAATGTGTTTGAAATACCGGAGTGATCGGTCTTCTCTCTGGGTCTAGTGGACTTCTATGCTTAATTAGCTAACTCAAATTATCTAAGTTTAATTATAGTATGTCGGATTACCCACGTCTAATTGACATTGGCCACAATCTATGTACCATTCTCCATATAAGACATTTATTTCCCTAGAATATTCTTTGAAAATGTAAAAAATAACAGTATTGTGAATTAAATTCCAAATAGTCCTTAAGATTCTATTTCAAGTCCAAGCGTATGAAAACCCAATTGAATTCCAGTGGTATTTCAAATAGGTTCCAATATTAAATATATTGATTTGCCTGTAGTCTCAAATATGTTAACTTGCAAATGGACTTGAATGCGTTGATGTGCTTACAGCCTATTAATATATCCCAATTATATAATCCAAAGATTTCCTTGTCTGAATTCACCATAATTCCAAATTAATGTTCCAGTCCAAAAATATTGAGCACTTTGCAATTCCATTTAAAAACCATTTCAATAAAATAACTCCACCCAAATGAAATACTTAACACAACAGTGAGATTCTGCCTCAGATGTTAAATTCAAGAATGGGTAAATTTCCAACTAAACAAAATCATAGAAGAGACTAAGACACAATGCAAGAACTAGAATGTAGTTCAGTATTCTTTATCAAACATTTCGACCAGACCTAAAAAAAAATTGTTTACCTCTAGTGATAATCATCTGAATATTTAAAACACATTGACAGAGAAAATTTTAACTATGTATTATGTTGTTTACCAAATAAATATCACTGGTGAGGTAGAAAATGAACTTGATTTTGAACAACTTCAGGGACAAAATACACATGTACTAATATACAATCATTAAGAAAAGCCAACAGATAATACAACATAAATATACACAACACCTTTAATCCAACACATTTATTAGACCATAACACATACATGCTATTTAGGATATGAATTGCCTATTGCATGTAGATGTGCTTTCAAAGTTGTCATTTCAGGTCCAGTTATTTGCCCTTTTGATCACTTCTAAGTTTCACTACAATAATCCTTATAACATTATAGCTCAGGAACATGGACGCCCGCACCGAGAGGCAATACAAGTTTGGGAACTTACACCCATACCTAACCCCCGATTTTACTTTTAAACATGTTTTAGCCTGCATCTGTATAACTTAATTGCTGACCACTATATGTTTCCCCACCCCACCCCCAGCCGAAACAATTGCTGTGAGCGCTTTTGCTCAGGAGCAATTTATAAGTCTCTTAACGGGCTCATTTTTGGCAAGTTTAAAGTGGAGAGATTGTATCGAGTTATGGACCTGTACAGTTAACTTTCTAATTTGAAATGTGAATCAGATAGTAGACAGCATGCTATATGCAATTTGATCATAATATTTTGTTTAACTAACGTCGATGGGGGAAGTATACTTTACTTTACAAAGGCATCTTCTCAATAAGACCATATCATTTTCCATTTCTATTGGAGAAATTTACACAGACGAGTAATAAGGGATTGCTAACCAGTTTTTCACCTCTCACAAATAATGGCAAGTCACTTTTTCCAAAGGATCTGGATAGACTGAAACCAAATATTGTGTTTGCCAGCCATTGTTTAAGGATCGAAATTGATAAAAAAAAACAAAAAACATTCAAACGACTATAACGTATGAATGTGGAGTAATAAAGCATTGAATTTTGCGTCTAATATAATCTGAATGCATAAAATACACTGAACATACCAGAATTCAGCTATGTGCAATATATCTGGGTAGAAACTGTAATAAAGAACACTTCCTCAGAAACTATTGCAATAAAATTAGACATGCATATTGCTGATTCAGAATATTTTTTCTTTTCTAACTAAATGCAGGTTCATGAAGTCAAATTACAAAACAAATTTTCCATTTGTATGCAAAGGTCCAAGACCAGTACTACCAATGCAAAATCACAGTAGGTTACACATTATTTCAACGGTAACTGTTCTCCACTATGGATTTGTTTTACACACGCGAACATCAATTATTGTGACCTGCTTAGTCATTTAAGCCAATTTTCTCATTCTGATCAATACGGCTCATAGCTGGTTGTATCACAGTATATTGAATGAGTCAAGAAAATAAAGATTATACGTATCTTTAATTCTCAAAGAGGAACCACACATTACTTAATATATACAATTGTTAGAAGTGTTAATTATTACTTTGAGACATATAATTACCCTTTAAAAAGATGTCAGTTATGATAAAAGAGGATGACTATATAGTGAATAAAGCGAGATATATACACTATCAAAAAAATACCAGATAGAATGGTAATTCTATAATTGCTAAGTGTTATCAACAAATTGTTTCGTTTTTTATATAGAACTTTTAAGTTTAAATATGATCTCATTTATTTTACTGTTAAGGGTTAATGGGCCCTGATCGGTTAGCCTGTCACACTCTTCATCCAAACATTTCCGGTATGAATACTACTTTTTCTTTAATATGTTAGGAAATCTAGAGCTTAAGTTGGGTTGCACACAAATCAAAAGTAAAATCTGATGATGTTCTAGTTCATTTCCATTATAACTACGAGTAAAATAATTGATTGTGCCGTAGTCAATAATGAAACTTCCTCTGGGCCTTCTAGGTTGTTGTTTCGCAATAAAAGGGCTCAAACAGGGTCATACATTCAAACCGCAGTAATTAAAATTGACAACAATATATCTGCTAACTGCACTAAATTAAAGTCCAACACCTAGAAACATAACATGTCTATAATTCTCAAATTAATATTGTTAGCAAGCAAATTCATACCTGGAAAAGACTACTTCGTTTTGCATGAGAATATTATATTAGAGAATTACAGCTAGTGTGTGTGTATATATATGAAAAGGATTCATGAGTATAGCTACTGTAGGAATTAAACTGCCCTTGCAGTATTGTCTTCTTACCATCAGGAAAAAGATTAAATGGTTATTCAGATCTCCTTAATAACATAATCAAGTTAGGACCCGTAATGTAACAAGCATGACATAATTTTGGTGAAACATATACAAAAGAGTATGAAAAGTTATTATATGATATTGTGCAAGAAAACGTTTATGTCCAAACAGATAAAACATTCTGGGGCACAAGCAGCTAGACACAGCTTAGTGTTGCTAGGGCACCGTAGTAGTGCTGCTGATAAGTGTCTTGGGGCTGGGGCTCCAGATGGGGTTCAAAAATTCAATTGAAATTACTGATACAAAATGCTTTCCATCAACCGATGAATATACTCCGACAGTTAACACAATTAGGCATCTGCGTAAACACATACCCACATTTAAAAAAACGCATGAATGCTTTGTGCATTCATATATACTTTCAAATATAAATCCTTGTATTAACTACATAAAAAAGTTAATAACACATTAAAGATACGCATGTCTACGTGTGGCCATGCATGCGTTAGTAAGAGATACATACAAAATCATACTTTTCAAATATTTGACAGTATATAGTAGATATTAATTGACGCGTTTTTTTCCATTTAAAAAGTTTACCTTGGTTTAGATAATTGTGAAGAACTAATATTTATTATAATGTTTGGAACTAAAATACACGCTATGACTTTGTTTTAGAATATAATGTACAATGCCAGTGCAAGATTTATAAAATATTTATTTTAAAAAATTGCATCTCCTTTTTTGATAAAAGAAAACTATTACCATGTTCAAAGAAAATTTTGAGTACAAAGTAATTACCGCCTTAATCAAAATCGTATACAAAACAGTCTCAAGAGTGGTGAAGAAACTCCACAAAGTAGTTGTAAGAGCAGATATTAAATATGCAAAGGTGTTTCTCCCAGTAAAACCAATTTAGTATCCAGACGATATGATGCTATACACAAAGTCTAATTAAAATCGCGCCAGTAATATATTTTATAACGTTGTACTATGCTTGGGCATTCATATGGAACATTACCTAATTAATACGTATAAAATCTGCTCATAATAGGTCACGCTCTATTTGTTTCTATTTAACATGCTTTTATAAATATATGACTTAAATTAGAGACCCTAAATTGGTTAAAATCGTACAAAATGTAAACCAACGTGATTAATATACATAGAACTTGCTGATACTTGTCATCATCTAAGAACTTAATGATTTAAGTCCATAAAACAATTTGATGAAAACTAGATCTTATGTACAATCTTTCGAGTGATAACATAGCCGATCACATGCAAGATAACCTCATAACTAATCTTGAATATCCCGAGATGATCAAACTCCAGCGATATTTTGTCCATCTGAGCATTTATCTAACGTTTTGATGGAAATCAGGCCAAAATCAAAATACAAAAGGGGTTTCATCTTCCGTCAGTCTGATGCAAGATCATGTGATTAAGTACCCAGCTCCCTAACGGAATTGTCGAAGAGCTTTAAATTATAAACATATTCTAGGTGTACTCAAAATCGGAATAGCAAACTGTTAGCACTGTGGTAATGTGGGACGATATAGCGTCAATGAAAATTCAAGTCAGAAAGGTTCTGCGGACGATATTGCGTCAAGATTTATAGCGACAATGGAAATTTAACATGGTAGGCCTATCTAACGACAAGGGGAATTTAACATGGTGGTACTATCTAGCGTCAAGGGGAATTTAACATGGTGGGACTATCTAGCGCCAAGGGGAATTTAACATGATGGGCCTGTCTAGCAACAAGGGAAATTTAGGAAAAGAAAGCAAATATATTTTCGAGGTATATGAGTGGCCCTGAAAAGAGCATTTGATTTCTTGCTTAACATTACATCGTTAACACAGAGGACATCTCAGGGATCTTCTTCTCTTCATCAAACTTCTCATGACGTCTGATCCAAAACTTTGTGTCCGTGATCCTGATAATTGTCCATAATGCTATGACATACATGGTAAGTTAGAAAGGAATAGCATTGATGAAACAAGGATAGAGGATTCTACGTTGGTCCACATCCTGTGACTTGAACAGGTGAAGCGAATGCAGTGTACTGCGGTTATCTATTGGGGAAGAGCGGATTGAAACGGATTGAGCTTATTCACCAGTGCAAACACACGTTACAAAATTCAGTCACAGTCGTCCTATTTGAAGACAGCAGTCCGTGACGTCGCATTCCATATATAGAGATACTAGCGTCTGTGCGCTGTCCATCCATGCGACACAGTTGTCAATCATGTCTGAAACTAAGAAACGAAGAATTAGGGTGAACCAGCGGTGGAGACAGCAAGGAATGATAAAAAAGTGACTACCAAAGTCAACATAAACCATCTTCCACAAGAATTTGTTCCGGAACCTTCGTCACCGTCTCCTGCTTTTTTACACGTCGATGGACTTAAACAGACACCGAAAGAAGCATTGGAGCAATTTTAACACAAAGAAAGAAGCAGAATAAGCTTTTCTCCTTCAACAGCGGGAAGAAGAAGAGTCAAGAAGGAAACAGCAGGAAAAAGCAGCAGAGAAGAAACAAGACCAAGGATAGAAGGTGAATAGTGAAAGTTAAACGGTCACGGTACTTTTAGAAACAACTGTATCAGACTTCTTTATTACGACCCAGGAAGAAAAGACCTTCTTGAGCTAAACAACCCAGCCTAACCGTGACTATGCTTGCCATACCACCTTTAGTTATTTCTCCAAAATCATTGACAAGAACCAGTCCAAAAGTAGGTCTTGGCCGTGTCAAAAGCTTAAATCAGTTTAATTTGGTTTCGTCCCGTTCCTGAGTTTGCTGTTATTAAACAAAAAAATACCTAACGGTCCTTTTCAGGGCCACTCAAATCTTCGAAAAGAAATACTATTTAAATTGCCTAATTCAATGAAAACTCAAAAGTCCGTTTTTACCAATGATGTATATGTGAGTGAATGAGTGTGTGAGTGTAGGTTTTTATTCTATAAAATCAAAACTAAGAGACATTCATGTTCTTTCTGTCTGGTGCATTCTGGTACAAAAGTTACAATCCAATATGACAACATAACATACCACAATACAAATTTAAAAAGTTCATAGGCTTCTTCTGTTCACTCTTTCTCTTTTTTTCAATTTCTTTACTGTCACAAGTTTTTTTTTCTTCTTCCTCACTTTCGTTTCGTCATCTTTCCTTTTCTTTATGAACATGTCGTGGTTCTTCTTTTGGGGAGGGTACGTATTCGTCCTCCTGTTCAGAATCCCTCTCACCCTTCTCCTGCTCCTGCTGTTTTCTAGGGCAGTTTGGAAACTAACGCCTTTTTTCTTGACAATGATGACAGGTATCTTGACTTTTGTTTCTTCTGACATCTGTTTTTTTACGATCTGAACATTGTGTAGTACAATGTCCTTTCTTCTTGCAGATATAGCAAGTATCTTGACTTTTATCTCGAAAGGAGGGGAGTAGTGTCTGAAGAGAACTTTCGTATGACACCACGCAAAGCTCTGATGAGAAGTTTAACTTGTGTAGGCTCTTCCATCGTTCAAGTCAATGCGAGAGTGAAATGGATACTGGAAGGTTAGACACTGACCCTTTATATATACACGTATCGGACATGAAAATATAGCGGTCATGGTCTTTACAATGTAGTCATTTGATTTTTGCAGACAAGATGTAGAGAAGGAAGAAGACAAAAAGAAACAAAAACGTCATTGAGTTTAGCAGCCCATCGAAACTGACACCTTGCAAAGTCATCGACAAGATTTAACATGTGCAACAATCCAACGACAAGTTTCACATCACCGATGGAAAAGCGACACTGTTCATGACCCAAGGGACCAGACAAAGCACAAAGGTGTTATTGGTCGACAACCCTTGCATCATTAATCGAAGCCTGGTCCAAGTTAACAATTTTCAAGACCAGATATGTTTGGTCCACGTCATCCTCGTAGGACGAACGTATACCAACAAGAACGAAACGGCGGAATGGAAACGAGCCTGGCAAACTATTCAACAATCGAACAAAACAACGAAGTAAAGCAGAAATCCTATTACAGCAAGCGGGGATATCCAAAGACACCCCTTGTTGCATTCCAAAAAGGCAAGCACGACGTCTTGGATCCAAGTTACACCTTGAAAGTCCACCATCAAGAAGTGCGCGGACCGTTTTTGTTTCGAGGCAACTATTTCAAAGATGGAAAATACATTCGCGTCTATCATCACGATTGGCATTTTGATATCATCACTAGTATCAGTGCATTCCTGTGATACGGTTACTTCTGTGATAAATGTGACTATGGTTCTAAGAATCGAGAACACCACAAACATTGTGGATCGAAATGTGCGGGATGTTTGGCCTCTCAACCCTGTCTGGAGAAAGGACAAGAACGAGTGCATTTCCCTGTTTACCAGCGCAGTCAGTCCTACCTGTTACCAACAACATTTGAAGATGCAACGTTCAGAGCAGAAATGTACTTGTCAGCTTCTGACATTATGCCCTACTTGTAGACAAGGCATACCTACCAATAATGTTAAGATTCACGTTTGTCAAGGTAACAAACTGTCACATTTATTGCCAAATTGTGGACTTGGAACACGAATGTTTCATTTGAAAATACCAACCCCAACAAAACGTTGAGCAGAAGAACTGGAATTTTATCTTTTGCGATTTCGATTCCATGCAAGGGACCGGTATTCACATTTCTAATTTCTGCGTGGCTCACCGAGAGTGCGAGAAGCGTATCCAGGAGCCTATCTTTAGTCTTTGCCCTTGCTGCAGCAGGATTCATGGAGGACGTGAAACAATCTTTCAATTAAACACCTTGGTCGGTTTTGCCCAAAGAATCTTAAACCCCATCGACGAGACATGGAGTCAAGAAGACATCAAACTTTATGGAGATTGTCATTGCCATGCCACGATAATGGCTCACAATTTATCCTGATACGATGGGCAATTTCTGCTCAGATACTATACACAACAAAAATCCTAACGTCCTAAAGTGACTTTGAACGGAGCCAGAAGCATTTCTATGCACGTATGACAAGTAGAGTTTAAAGATTCAATGAGTTACTTGGCCATACCTTTGATCTTTGAGTTGCATGCCTAAAATGTTTTGAATGACAGAAATGGCCAAAGGTTATTTTCCGCACTCAAACCCGTACAAATGTCAATAAGAAATGTTAAATTATTGTCGTTCTACGTCAGAACGATGGGCATTTCTAGTCGAACATTTTACGACGTTGCTGTGGAACATTTTGAGAATTATTCATGAAGCACGGAGGGATCGATCCTTTGAAAGAAGCTCGTATCATCGCCAAAGCATGTTCCTTAGTGTACCAAAAACGATTCTAACCCAAACATACCCTAGCTGTCATCAGCCATCAAATGACGAACTTACTCAAACGTCAATACGCGGTAAAAGCTTTACGATGACTACATTACCTGTGCGACAAATGGTTTGCGAGTTTAATGGATACTTATTTTACGGATGTCCTATGTACTACCCTCAACGTGACACCGAAAATCAGTTTTTGCAACGGATCATGGAAGACTTGTACGAGACCACATGTCAGCGGCGTTTGAAGTTAGAACAGCAAGGATACCAGGTGGTGGAAATGTGGCAATACGAGTATGATCACAGTTTGAAAACCGATCCCGAATTTAAACGCGTCGTGGAAAATTACAAACTTGTGGACCCACTGAACCCCTGGATAGTTTGCACGGAGGACGAACGATTGCCATATGTTTACTGTACCAGGAATACGAGGAGAAAGGAGAATAAATCAAATACTTGGACGTGTGTTCGCTGTGTCCTTACGTGTGCAAATATCGTCCCTAAAACGTAGGACACCCACAGTTGATGACAGAACACATTAAGCTGAACAACATTCGAATGATTAATCAAGTGCAAAGTCCTGCGAACCACAGACTTGTACCATCTTGTTTTACGCCACGATTGCCAGGTGAAACAAAAATAACACAAGGGCGACGAGACACAGAAAGCTACCTTTGCAGACTGCGTAGATGCCTTTTTAAAACTAAACAAGAAGCTAGAGGCTATCCTTCCTGGTGCCACACTCCAAAAGACCAAAATAAATTCAAAGAATAATATTGGGAGCAGGAAGGCATCACTTTAAACCACATTGAGAAAAACTAAGGCAGGCGATCGTTTGCCAAAGTGATTCTATCTTGCTTGTGGGGTAAAATGGCACAACGACCTTCTTTACCTAACACGGAGTATTTGTCAGAACCTTTCGCTACCTCCAGATGATTCAAGACAAAACCAAATACATGAAAGATGTGGACGTCGTTGGTGAGGACTTAATCTTAGTCAATTACGAAGAACTAGACTTTGTAGAAGCCCAAAAATGTGGAAATGTCATCATTGCGGCTTACGTGACAGCTCATGCTCGCTTAATATTGTACGAAGTTTTAGAACTGTTAGGAGATCGTGTGTTGTATTTTGACACGAACATCGATCGGCCGAACCAATGTTACCCTGACATCGAAGGAAACCGTTAAGGAGCCTGGAGAGATGATCATCCCGACGACATGATTCCAAGTTTTGCAAAGTGGCGGTCCAAACAATTACGGCTACGAATACTGAAGACCCACAAGGAGAAATGCACACCGAATGTAAAATTAAAGGATTGACTATCAATTATCGCATCAGTCAATTGGTGAACTTTGACGTGCTAAAAGAAGCCTTACAGTTTGGATAGGATAAAACGTTTAAAGTGACAACCCATGAACCCACACACGAAATCATCAGGAGGTCTTTTGATAAAGTGTATCAAATCGTGTACAAGAAGAGAGTGCGTTTTCCCAAGCACTTCACTTTACCCTACGGTCACGTTCATATTGGGCAGCATATAATAAGGGACACCATTCAAGACCGATAGGTCATCGTAACTACAAAGACCAAGCGAAACAAGATGAATCCGTTTAAACCGACATTATTCAAGTTCGGGGATTCTCAAGTGGTGTGCGATGCTATACCTTGCGATTGCAAAGATGCCATACGCAGTGACCTCAGCCAATCAACAGGACATCGTGTGAACTTTGCTATTACTACTACCACTAAACGTATCATGGAAAGTGATGATGTGCGTGTAAAATCTGATGGATGCAAAAGCGGTATCACATGTTATCGTAGACTCCTGTGAATTTCACCGTAACTGCATCAAAATGATCTTGGTCAAGACGAATATTCGTTCCCTGTGCGCTTGTCTGAATACTGACACTTTAAAAGTCGATTCCAAACCTTCAAAGATAAATGGCCAAAATATATGCCAGGACCCCTGAAGAATTAGCAAGGGCCGGATTTTTCTACTTGGGCTAAGGGGATAAAGTCATGTGCATTAGTTACAGTGTGTCAATTTATCAGTGGAAACAGAACGATTCTGCTTACCTGGAACATGATCGACGGTCTCCGAATACCTACCTTTAGTGGTATCTTAGATATTGAAAGTGAAAATACCATGTCGTTTAAGAAACCTACTTAGCTAAGAGTCAAACCTAGACAAGAATTTAAACCCCGTGTAAAAATATAGTCAAGGATTATCAAACTAAAGGCAAGAAAAGATCTATAAGGACGTTTGGCAGGTACTTGCAAGAGTAAAATCTCAATTGGTGACTGTAGAACGTTTGTGTCGTGCCATTCACACGAGGAAAGTGACAAAAGTCAACCAACGAGTCAGATGTATCTTCATCAAGTGTGCCTTTTTCCAAAGATTAAAAGTTAGACCCTTTACATCAGAATATTATATTATTATTCTTGACCGTTACCATGAATGAGAGTGGTCCGAAATTACACACAATGTCCGTGACCTTTACTCAAGGAGAAGAGTTTAAATAATTCTGTGCAGAATATACACTTATTGCCTTCGACAAAAAAATAAGTATTTAGTAGGGTACCATGCCACAACCTTTATCACTTGTGATAAAACAGATTCCGTGGAAGGATGTCAATGAGAATATTCAAAACGGTGGAGGATTACTAACACTTATTACTAGAATTGTGTCCCATCAATTGGTGCCTAAGTGTTGTGTGTGTTTTAGTGACTTGCTGTCTGAAATTTCGTCTATCCGTAGATTCTTTTTTTGGCACTTTACGAACAATATCTGCAAAGACAGTTTGGTGACTCCTTTAAATGTCCACGACAGACTCATGCTGTTTAAAGCCTTACGCTTTAATCTGGATACATCTAGACCTCTACAGTTAAAAAGATTCGTCAAATGTTAAGAACGGAAGAGGTGCATGACGATGTGTGTGTAATTGATGATTTACAACCTCAATGGACGTGACTGGAGAAGTTGGGGTTTTGAGGTCTTGATAAAAGAAGTATCCCATAATGCTCAAGCGTTGTGATCGTAAAAAGAAAGAAACTTTAAACACCTGTGTTAGTGACAGTGCCCGATTAAGAATCTGTCAGAACAATCATTCCTTTTTTGACAGGACTGTCATGAACATTCCAGAAAGACAATTCTGGGAGGACACCTATGTGACTGTACCCAACGCAGAGACTGTAAGAACATTACACACTACCTCTAGGACAGTTTGGTTAGCAGAAACATGTTGTACAGAGACTTGTTTATATTCCACTTTGATAATAACAAAGTGTATTTTAGTTCTGTACTTATCCATTCAACTTGTTCCAGTTTAAACATGAATTGAAATGAACGTGTCCTGAAAAAAGAATAAAATTCTCTTGTCTTGTCTGTTTTTGCGTAAAAAATGTCATACCCTACGCTACTATGGCTGCCTCTGTTATTTATACTCCTCCCACCTCGACATTTAAAGTCATCGACGAATACTTAGATTATGCTAGTTGGGAGGCCTTGTATCCTCGTCATCCTTTTAACATCTTATTTGCTGCACCTAGTTATTGTCAAACGTTTGATCGAGCATAAAGATCATTTGATCCATCGTTCACCTCAACGCATCGTGTGGTGTTACAAAGAGTGGCAATCGGCAAACAGCCACTTGCGACAAAGTCAAAGTGATTTCATTGTGTTTGTGGAAGGCTTGTCTAGCGAAGACAACTGGATCGTGTCTAACCCCAGTCATGTTAGGAGAAGACAAAAAAGAAATTAAATTGTGGTTTACGCACAAAGAACATCATCATCAAAATTTATTTCAACAAAGTAAAGCCCATCGTACCATAAGTCTCAATGCTCATTACGTGGTCTTGTTTATAATCCCTAGAGATAACTCGCAAGTGCAAATCTTAGCCAAATAGTTAGGAACACCTTGGCTGACTGATGCATACGATGCTGCCACTCAAACAAAACACGCCTACTTACTCATGGATTTGACACTTTGACCTTGTCTCATACATCGTCAGCATGACGTCCCTTTAGTCTTATTTTCCCGTCAAATTGATTCGTGCCTTGTACGATCTCAGTCGCGAAAAAAATCCACAAAAACGTGCTCACGTTTTACAATGGGTGACAGCACTTCAATTACTGCAAGGCATCATTCACATCCCACACCAAACGTAACGCTTTTTAGACCGAAACAAAGTATCCTTGACGCAACTGACCGATCCTCGCATCGACACTTAAACCAATAAGCAAACCATTTTGAAACATCGAGGTAGAAGTTCAGTATGAGGTGTCATCTTTCTTTCCCTTTTAAAATGAGATCCCAATGCTCCCAAAGATCACCCCAAGAAAACATCACAACCAACTAAATCTATCGAACCCAAAAGGAAAAGAACAATGGTGTCAAGACCAGATCACAGAAAAAGAAAATTCCACAGAAAAGAGCTGCCACCCGCAAAATGGCACTTCGGCCAGGACGCAACCTTACATTTGTTAACCAAGACCTTCAGGGCCAGTAACAGCGTTTCCAGTTGTCTCATCAAGTTCTTCCACTTCTCCGTTTCTAGTGATGCCATACATATCCAATTTCGGACCCGTTCTTCCTAGTTTGATTACACATTGGAATCTTGCGTCTCCTGAAACATCTTCGCCAACGTTGACACTCTCATCCTCTTCCTGATTAGTGGCAGTGGCAGCTGCTCATAAAGTACCTGCCACCAAAGTCAAAGTGCAAGAAAAATCCGCCATGTTACAGAGTTTACTGGTTTGTCCAAACAGGTACTGTCCCGATTTAGTCCGTTGCGAACCCTTTCACGACGTGTGTTACCTGTCATGAAGTTGATACACGCAAAGCTAATCAGCGGCGTCGCATTCCACTATACAAATAACTTGAGGTCAACGACGTGAATCAGTATTTTCTGTGCTATTTCTGAGCACCCAATGATGCCTTCTCACTGATGCACACCAAAACCATCGTTGTTCTTCTGTTCAAAAAGGAAAAGGAAAATGACAAATTTGTCATACCACAAAACGCTTAGTCAAACATCGACGTCATCCCCAAAAAGATGCAGTCGTCCAAAGCAAAAATGAAATATAACAAAGGGGAGGATTAGTAATTAGTATGTTTATAAATATGAACAAGCTAGGTGACATGATTCAGAACCGAACTGGTGTCTTTAGCAATTCCTTTCCAAATAGGATCGTCATATTTTTGACGAAGGGCTAGTTCCAAATAGAAGATTAAAGGGTATGTGTACCAAGTCATTGACGTCAATATTATTGTGGAACGAACAAGAAAAGATGTCACCCCGCAGAAAACATTCTTATTCTACACACAAAAGAGAGAAAAATAAAGGACCACCTCATCGTTTAGCTAAACATGGTGACATGTTGTCCGTTCTGTCCAAAGCATCTCCGCCCATGCGAAAATAAATCATTAACTCTGCCTCCAAAGATGTCATCGACACCGTGTGCGAATATTGTTTGAATATCTTGAAAGGCATGATATATTTGTCTCCACATCAGACAAAAATGCTTAGCCAAACATTGACACATTCTTCGTCAAATGGTCAAAAAGAAAATACCCATCCGTCAAAAGAAAAAGATTTTGTTGCAACGCGGATGAATTTTGCCCTTTTTTTGGTCCTTTGTTATCAGGATTAGCGCATAATATGCTTGGCGGCATGTTGCCAGGCATAATACAAGGGATAACATACCAGGGATGTGTTGAAATATGTATGATCATTCCAGAAGATAAACGGGACCTTTGGTGCACAACGATCTCAGACGTAACCTTGGAAACAAATGGAAGGAGGAAAACTAACTTTTATACCTTATAAACGATCTATGGAATATCATCGTTGGCAAGACCAATAAACCCCACATTTACCACCCAATACTCATGTGACAGTGATGTCTCAATTACATCACGAATTGCAATATTTGATCGATCAACGTTTTGTCCGAAACAGAAAAATCGCAAAAGTATAGTCAGCTCTTGAAACGACTGTAACTCTTTTATCGTAAAACTGTGGAACAAACAGCTTTTGATGAATAGTCTGTCGCCATCACTATCTACAGCGGCCAAGACTGGCGTAACTCCACAATTACATGAGGAAGAAGACCCACATGAAATCTTTCAAACACCCACTGCAACTCCCATTCCTAGTAAGATTTCAGCTTCATTTTTGACCCCTTCGCCCACTCCCCAATGAAGAAGAACTCAAAACTTGGGTTAAAAAGATGATGGCCACTCCTCCATTCGACACAAGTATAAAAGAAAGAAAGGAAACCATAAGTGATATAACAAGAAGAAGATCAAAGCTATCACATTCTCTCCACCACCAGTACCAGTGCCCTAGACGTTTACTCCTGTGGCACATCGGACACGTAACACCGTTTTTAAACAACCACCATTTCGCCCCACCCAAAGTAACATCATCGAAGAGTAATTGACTTATTAACAAAACAATGGACAAGTGTTAGCCAGCATTTATTACGATCCAGACCACTTTGCAGGTTAAGGAGGAGTTCAGCAATCGTATCGTGCTGCTTAAACTCGGCTGAAAAAGCTCCGTTTACCTGACATGCAACGATGATTACAAGAACAAGTCACATACACTTTACACAAAACCATTCGAATAAATATTTGCAAAAGTCGCACTCAAATGGAAAGCATAGATCGTCAATGTCAAGCCAATTTAGCCGATGTCTCTCACTTAGACACCGAAAATTGCGGCTACAAATATTTGTTTTCTGTCATCGACATCTTTTCTAAATTTGCATGGGTCGTGCACATGATTCTCCAATCAAGTGGAGAGTTAGTACGAACCCTCCAACTGTTGCTGAAACAAAGTGGTCGTCGCCCTCTTAAATGGCAAACCGACAAAGGCACCGAATTTCTTAACCAAGCTTTCCAAGAAGAATTAAAGAAATGTGACATCCATTTTTTTACCACATAAAATTCTGACCAAAGCTAGCATCGTGGAATGTTTTCAACGCACCTTCAAAGAACGCATGTGTAAATATTTTACGCTTCAACACACTCTCAAGTACATCGACGTCTTACCGCACTTAGTCCAAGCGTACAACCAATCTTATCATAGAAGCATCGGAAGTGCCTCACAAGATGTGACACCCGACAACGAAGTGACTGTTTTGAGCGTGTGTTTGGTACTTCCCAGACGATTACTGTCCCCACCAAAGGTGGAGTGTTAACAACTGGAGATTAGATTCGCATTGGCAAAAACCAAATGCACTTTCGACAAAGGATACTTACCCAATTGGACCACCGAATTGTTTCTTGTTACTGGACGATTACAAGATCGTCATCCTACCGTCTAAACATTGAAAGACATAAAAGGAGACGTATTAAAAGGAATGTTTTACTTGCCTGGGCTACAACGAGTAACTAAATGCAAAATCGAAGTGTACGAGATTGAAAGCATTCTCGAACAAAGAACCCGTAACATAGGAAAACGTCGTGTCAAAGAAGTCAACGTACGTTGGAATGGAAATCTTCCCAGCTTTGATTCTTGGATTGACGCTTCGCAAGTCATCGACTATAAAAAGAAATGACCATCGTGCCCTTTAACACAGCCTCAGCTACCGCAGTGACTACTCCTACACCCAGTTCTTCTCTGTAAGATTTAAAAAAGCAACCTTTGTGGGTGTGACGTGGAGAACGTGCACCTAAAACGTAAATAGTCTTTTTCTGTCAAATCATTGTAGTGTATTGTGCCATCGGTGCAACCGTTGCCAATTTGAATATGCAATAAGGAGAAAAATAATTGTGGACCATTTTATTCAGCAGTTGCAACGGTTATCTTCTTTCCAATCCTTGCCTAACATAATCTTACAACGGGAACAACAGCAATAACGGGAGCCTTGTGTGCAACGTCAGTCATTCTCCCAACAGTCACCCTTCCAGTCACAATCCTCTTTAAGACACTCCTCTGACCTCGCGTGACCCCAAAACTAAACGATCTACCTATCTGTTAACCATTCCTACAGGCTATTATTTTAGGGGTCAACATTTATTGACTACGCTTGCTACCAGGTTCAATACTGTGATTGGTAATGTCATGGATACAGCCAAACAACGTGTTACCTTTGAGTACCATAAAGGGGATCGTCGCCTAATGATCAAAGTTTCAGATGATAAACTTATGGCCATTACCTTTCGTCCTGAATTGTATAATATTTTGGGTGGAGACTTTAAGTTGGTGAAGAAAAAATAAATTACAGTCAATACCAGATTCGAAATATGTTCGATTCCCTGTAGAAAGGAACCAAGGACTCAACTTGATATGTGTGTACCCAAATGTTGTGGGGTTCAACGCAGTGAAACACACCTCTGTACCGTTATTACGTGTCATTCCTCTGAATGTGATATCAATATCATTTAACAACGGGAAGGTCACAGTGAATTTTCATTTTAAAAAAACATTTTCTAACAACTGAAAAGATATGTATCATGTATACCGATGAATCGCTCGACAACGAGGACATGGTTTAGGAGATATATTCAAATCGGCCTTTTCTTCAGTGGTCCCTGTTTTGAAGCCGATGATGACACGAGGATTGCACGCCTTAAAAAGATGCCGCTATGATTCGCGGCAAAGAATTTCTTCAAAATGTCTTCATTGACAAACAAAGGCCCATAAAAGTTTTCTTGAGAGCAGGCAAACATGTTTTGCTTCAATCGGGTAAATGATTTCGGGCCAGATGAGAAACTCATATAAATGCCCTGAACGGTTCCAAGTCTGGCGTTCCTGCTTTCCTGAGCTTACAGCAAGGACAAAGCAGAAAGAGACAACGATGTTTTCCAAAGGTCCTCATATCCTCAAGGCTAGAAAGACCAAGGGAACAAAACGGTTCTAGATTTAGACGTTTTTTATTTTAAAACTATTCATAGAGACAGAAACAATGATGCACCAGGAATATTGTGCCTGCTTCATATCATTATCATTATGATTATTTTAACTTTATGAGAAGAAATGCCCAGACGACACGATTCAATAATGTGAAATTACAAGGCACAGATTCTTTGGTGTGTGGACAATATTGGGTCTATTTTCTGCATCATCGCCGTCTTGGATATTCTTTTTAAACATTCAGTGACTTTTTGTGATCGTCACTCGTCTAGAAACGATGACAAAGTAGATCAATGGTTTTGTGAACATTCTGTTGTCTTTAGCTTGGAAACGTAGTATGCATCAACGGCCAAATGACGTCCATATGGACAATTTTGTACTAGAAATATTGGTCTGACAGGAGTTAGGAAAATCTTTACGACTCTTTGGATTTGACTTAATTGCACAGGTGGCTAACACAATATTGTTTTTTTTCTGTCCTTTAGTAAAACTGGACTTGATTTGAAATAAGTATGGCTAGGGGGTTTCAAGGCTGACGACATCCATGGGATTGCTTTCCGATATTTTGTCTTCTTTGCCACGACCAGAAACTCTCAACATGACGATATGTGAGATTATTTTTCACTCGTCATTATTTTGTGCCATTGCACATCTAGTATCATTCTTCCGATTGTTTGATAGGGTTGAGTGTGTGTTGGGTCCATTCCCACTCACCCACGGCCTTACATTCATGTCGATAGTCCCTTAATAGGGACGCGACATGACGAAATTAAATAGTGTTCTTTTAAACACATAAAACCTCGGGAGGATGTGCACCATTCCATCCTCTTTGGGATTAATTAAATAACCGGTTTTACTGGATAAAACAGTGCTATATGTATTTAATTTACGAAGCACTATAATTCAATTATTCGATCCGATTAAACTGGCTACACATCGTTGACACATCAACTGGAAAAAATGAATACCGTAACTACTAAGCTTCTGGAACTTGAGATGCAAATGGAGAATGCTAGGCGTCCCCTGGACGAGCTAGCAATGGAGGCCATATAAAAACAGGACAGGATTAAAGAAAAAGAGGAGGAGGACATGAAAAGACTAATCCGATCGCACCTAATGATTAAAATCTTTCATTTGAAACCTGAGGTGAGGACACAACCAGAACACAGCTACAGCCGCAACAACCACAACTTCATAGATGATTGTGGTATATAGGAAGAAGAAAAGAACAGGTCTTCATTATCCATCAAACGGAAGATTGCGGAAGTGAAGCCACTCAAGCTTCCTCTGCACTCCCAACCACATAAATACATTGGGAGAATGACTGGAGCCGTCGTTGCGTGTGCGGGGCTAGACCTGGGAAGCGCCAGCATTAGCTAGGTGCATTCTGGAGTTTTAAAAAACAGCCCTTCTCAGGGCTAACCAAATATCTAGAAAAGAGACTGTTCAAATTGCAAATTGGTATGAGAGAGGAGTAGTGTGATTATAAATACTGATTCTAATCATTTTTAAATTTGCGTGAGATCTGCTAGAAGGTATAACGGAGGAGGAAGTCAAGAAATTAGGAAGATTTTTTAGAACAGAATTTGTAAGAGTAAGGAGCTTGTATCACATTCATAAATTCCAAAATGTCTTTAAGTGATTCTAAGATTATCCCAAAATAGTGATTTAGTCTGAAAATATTAACGATCATTTTGTAATTCTAATGAATAATTTAAATAAATCAATCCTCTGAGCACAGCTGTAACACTGATTCCGCTGTAAACGTGGTAAGATAGAAATGAGTACTTCTGATGTAAGCAGCCTTACTACTAAAACCTAAGACACAATGTGTGTACCAGGAAGAGTGTCGAAAGTTAACATCCAGATAATACTAATTTGTAAGCAAGTCATATATGGAGCAGAAGTATTGTCACTAAGGAGGAAGAATACTATAGCTCCTAAAGCGAACAGAAAATAATAAGGCTTCATTGAATACTTGGGATCTCACTTAAAGAGAGAAAGAGAAATTTAGATATATGCCCAATTGTACGAATAGCATGTATCAAAGACAAGGTTTGTGAAGACAGACTACGGTGGTATAGGCACGTGGGACAAAGGGAAACTACCGCTGCATCACAAAATCATGAAGGCAGAAGTGTATGAACAATAGAGCCGATGTCACCGAAAGAAATTGAATTATTTGGTACATAAGGATATGAAGAAATGAGGACTCACTGCAAAATACACTTGTGACAGAGAAGAATGGAGAATTAAAACCTATATGGCTGAACCCTCCAATGAGAGAGATTAAGAGCCAGAAAATGAGAGCGATAAATTGACGCAACTAATATATTTCATCTTCATTTGTAATGCATAAATAATTACAAGTCCTTGAACCTTAACATTGATCGTCATTAACATCCTTAACATTTCACATTATCAATGTATTGTTTAAGAAAGAATATGATTCAAGGGGAGAGTTTTCACTTTTATGGTTATAATGTTTCTCCTAAACACATGATGAAGTCACTACATATGTAGCGTTCTGCAAAGGTTGGGGTGGGGTACTTCCAAAGTATTAATTAAAATATTATGAAAGTTCCACCTGGCTCGTGAATTTAAATTTAGATTAAAGACCAAATAGGTATACGGTTCTGAGCCCCCAGTCAGCACTGCCGACGGTTAAATTATATAAATATATATATATATATATATATATATATATATATATATATATATATATATATATATATATATATATATATATATATATATATATATATATATAACACGAAGATGAAATTCAACAATAACAATTTAATGAAGCCTGTAAATTTAAGTGTCACACAATCACTCGTCCTTTAAGTGATAGCCTATTTCATCTTATGATTTTCAGTGTGAGTTCTATTTTCCACTTGGCCTTTGGTTGTACTCATCTATTTATTCTATCCTCCCACTCCTCCTGGTTTCCACCTCTCCCGACTCCTCTCCTCCCTTCACTTTCCTTCCGTTCTTTATCACTACTATTGGGACCACTTTCCCTGGTCTGTTCCCCGAACTTCCTCTCCAGATTTCCCTCTTTTCTTCTCTTCCTTCCGTCTATAACGGAGTCACTGGGACCACTCACTAGTCTGTCCCTCGAAGCTTCCTGTGAAAATCACAAGGCGTTAACATAGGGTTTATCACATCTCACCTCACACTAAATCATCAATTAACCATCAGATAAGGCTATTACCTTTTAGGACACGCATACATACACATCGAAATTCCCACACACTCTTACAGGGAAACAATGGCGTAATAGCACGATATCATACATATATCCATACATTATATCACATAAGTATATCTAATATATATATATATATATATATATATATATATATATATATATATATATATATATATATATATATATATTTAATCTCACTGTACTTAAAACATTACGACAGCCAGACGTATGTCTGTACACTACACTCCCACAAGCGTACACAAATATTCAAATATTCATATTATTAATTTCTCACAGTGAAATCATTTCAAAGATACCATTCAATTCCTATAATTACATGGATAATGTGCTATTGTACTATAAAATAACCACATAGCGAATTCTAATAGTATTGATTCTTACAACGGCTAGCAAGCAATACGATTCTTTACAAAAAGAAACCCATTCTTCAAAATGTACAAACATATCAACATCACAAAATAATTACTCCTACTACGACTTTAGTAATAATACGTATATACCTGATCTATAATTAAATGCAGTCGCAGACAGCAAAGATCAAACAAATAGCTCACTGACCTTTTTAGAAGCTACACTTAAAATTCTGTTCCTAAGGTTTTTCCCGCCAATTAACGTATGGCCGCCGGAGTTCCAATTCACGGTGCGTTCTGTAACGACTATGGCAACTAACGCTCGATGGCCGGGTTAAATATATATATATATTTTAGAATAAATCAGGGTCCCACCCCTATCTCGATTCTGATTGGGTAGCGCTGGGACCCTATCCACTCGACTTATTCAATCTGGTGGTCCGTCAGCGTATCCAGAAGATAAGGCACGCTCACTCCTTCTGGCAGCTTCTTTCATGTACAAAACATCCTTCCAGCCCAAGGTGTTAATTACACTTCTGACGGGCCTTGGTCAGTTTCCTCTCTTAACTATGGCAAACTTACGTAAGGGATGGTGTTAGCCTGCGGTCATGTGTAACAATAAACAGTGGCTTGTCCGACTTACTTGAAAACACATGGTTCTAATTTAATTTTGGGTCGGAAAACGCCACAACATACTTTGACAATTAATTACAGATAACACATCCCTCTAAATATAAAGATAAATAAAGACTTATCAGATAATGTATTAAAACCTATTTTATTTCAAATGAATTTAATATTCCTTCATTAATATGTCATCTCAATCTCAATTATACGTCAGTCTTTGCTTTAAATTAAACATACGTTATTAAAGTACTTGCATCAAAATAAGTCAACATATTGATATCACAACAAAGATATATTAGGTCACTACAGATGTTTTCCTTCTTAAGAGAGTTGTTAGATGATCATTCCTTATCAACCTTGCGAAAATATGCAGCAAATAATGTTTTATGAACGTTTTGGTTTACTTCTTGTGATTTAGTTTATATAACTCTGAAGAACTAGCCACAAATCAATAGTTTAACAAATATTGATCAAATATAAAACTATTACCACCTTTACCTTGAAAAAAACTATGACCTACGTTTCATAACGCACGAAGAGTTCCAAACCAGTGAAGAAAGACTTAAGGGAGAAAAAATAATTCGGCAACATATAAATTCTTTCCATGATAATTAAGCCAACAACGATAGAAGAGATATGAAAGTCTAAAAACGTATGTAAACACACACACACACACACACACACACACACACTGTCACGGAATTGTATAAACCGGTTTAATTTATTAAATACATGTACTCGAGTTTTGTGTGCGGTATACAACTATACCCAGAGGGTGATTAATGTATATTGTGTTGTATTTCAAAATATTGAGCAGCGAATGCTTCCAGTGCAATGACGATATCCAGTTCAATGACGATATCCCGTGTTGCTATTAATGTTTTTGCTATTTGCCTGTATATCTGTACATAAATACATCACCGTAGGTAAAACTCCTTACATTACGTATAGTCTTGTCAACGGGAGGGCCTACTATACGGACTTGCACATCTTCAGATGTAGATGTATATAAGTTAATTAACCAAAAAATGTATAATGCTTCCAATGGTTTATGTGGTGCGCTGTCTATTTTTTCTAAAATCTATTTAAAATGTTTTTGTGTTTTAAAAGGATGGGACTAGGTAAGGCTAGTTAACCTCTGAATTTAGATCTATATAATGAGGATTTTGTATGCAATGTGTCTTGAAATTCCAGATGCAGTCTACTATTTCGTTATCTATTGTTTCTAGTGTTTTGTTTGTTATGTCCAGAGTTTACTAAATATGTCAGATTTGAATACATATATGTGTTGGCAACTTGTTTATTAATTTATTGTATATAAGATATAAGTATTGTATTACTACGTCTATTTTTGCATGTTTTCTATGCAGCGATGGTTTACGCAGCATAATGCACATATTTATATTTTTGTTTCCGACTTAGCAAGGATTTATATTAGCAATAAAAGATTACATTTTAAGGAGTAGTTTAGTACAGTAGGATTCTTATCAAGCAAGGGTTAGGTTTACATCTGAACTTGTTTTGTAATTATTGTACCGGTAATGTAATCTGTGTAACTTACAGTGTATAACATTTTAAGTTTTCATGACCGTGTCATGTCTAGTACACGGTGATGGATATTTTTTCAGCTGTCCGGATAGTGTAGACCCGTGTTGTGTAGAGTTGTGTAGAACCGTCCAAATTATCTGAGGATTTGGAGTGAGTTAAAGTCAGTCAAAGTTATCTGAGTAATAGTGGTAGAAGTGGGGCAAGCTGTAAAGCCAACTATAGGAATTAACCGTAGTTGGAATGTAGCTGAACGGTAGCATTCTTGGAGCTGAAATAAAGTGTTTTCATGACGGAGTGTATCTCCTTACATATAATCTTGTAGCCGTGGGCTAATTGTGGTGTTCGGAAAACCCGTTGTATCTTTCAACACTGTTCCATGCTGGCAGACTATACAAATCACTGATTGCAAACTTTAAAAATTCATACTCTCTCAAAAGCTATCTCTAAGCTATGTGTTATATTAGATAGACTAAGTCCACAACAACAAGAAAAGTCTTATATTAGACTAAGACCGCAACAACTAGAAATGTGTTATATTAGACTACGACCGCAACAACTAGAAATGCGTTATATGAGACTAAGACCGCACCAACTAGAAATGCGTTATATTAGACTAAGACCGCAACACTAGAAATGCGTTATATGAGACTAAGACCGCAACAACTAGAAATGCGTTATATGAGACTAAGACCGCAACAACTTGAAACGTGTTATATTAGACTAAGACCGCAACATCTTGAATGTGTTATATTAGGCTAAGACCGCAACAACCAGAAATGTGTTGTATTAGACCTGCCTTAATCAAACTTTGTCAACAACATAAAAACAAGCAGTGCCAATTGAATCAAAATTTGTTAACAAAATAAAATAACTGCTCTTGCCTGTCAGGGTGGTTTATTTGTATGTTATTCCACAATAAAATGAACACCTAGGGTATAATTACACTGGTATAATACTTGCAACATTTCCACGCAAGGAAATATTATTTTCCAAGACTACAGCGTATTAGAAATCTGCCCCCTTTCTACACGTTTAGTTAGAACTGTATGGTAGTCTGTACCCATTATTGTCATGCGCATTGCCGTAGCCAAGTGTCTTGGGGTAAGAAACACTCGGGCTTTTCCTAGTTCTTGTTCCAAAAAAAATGATTTTTTAAAAAAAAAATTAAAAAGTTGTTCCGCCAAGATCCTTTAAGGGCCATGGTAATGGGATATATTCCCGGTCGCTCTCCCACTTATTGTCGGCCGTGGTCATTTATGTTACCGTTGCCTACCATATAACTCTTTACCAAATCAGACCTGATGATAGTTAAATGGTATCTATAAATTATATCAAATACTTTTTGTTTTTTTCATATGACACCCATCTATTACATGTGATAATATAATAATAACGTCTGGTGGTTTTATGTTTCTACTTTCCCATGAGTAGAACTTGTTTACTTAGGGATGACTGGTTATCCATTGAACTCATTAACAAATTGGTACGGTATTATGAGCAACAATAGCACGTGTCTCAATAAGCTCGTTATCAATACTTTCAATGCCAAACAATTACATTTTATTTATTTTTCCCTTTTCTAGGAACGGCATATAGCTAGGTTCAGATATTCATTTTTTTAAAAAGTCCAAAGTCTAATGATCTTTTTATAGAGTGAGATGAATAATAATAATTGAAGAACAATAGTGTGGTTTCAATATGTTATTTAAATTTTAATTTTTTAATTTAACTGGAAACATTTGGGTTATTTTAAAAAAAGTCTATGTCTATGTTGGTACCATAACAAAGGACTCCCAGTCGCAGGGTTACAATATTTGTTATTACAAAAAGTGTAAGCCTTTGAATGGGATTATCTTGTCAGTGTTCAAACCTCAATATAGATTCTCTTATTCTCGTTTTAAGAAGAAATGATACCGTGATCACCGTAATCAAAATGTGCCATTGAAGCGTTTTGCTGCTAATGTTGCTTTCGCTAATTTGTCAATAGGCATGCGCTCTCTAGTCACTGAACTCGATGAACTCTGTCTCATGTAGGTGCAATGCATCATCATTTGGAGAGCTATGCTGGTTCTTTAGTTATATTTTACGCAGTAAAGAACATGCTAAATCATATATGATAGTATTGCTTCTTTAAAATTTCATAATGTGATTCTCTCTGTTGTAAACATGTGTTCTGTTCATGAGAACTGCTTACTGGTTTTGCTGATCTGGCTAAAATGGTTATAGTACTTGTCATTTAGAATAAACGAAAATTAACTGGCGTGCTAACTTCAATCAGCAGTGTAATTGCGACACTGGACTATTGGACTATTGCGACTATTGCGACTATTAAGCTAGTCTCTATAATGTTGTTCAAAGCTAAAAGCTCATTAAAATTCAATGGATAATAATTTGTGATGGAAAACATTTTTTTAAGGATAAATAAGCAAGGAAGCATAAAAGAAATTCCAATATCTGAAAAACCACTGACATATATACACTTGCGTACACGTTTATAACGGAGAAAGCAGAGGTAAACGGCTAGTGTAATTGTATTATGTTGGAAAATCTTTAAAATTAACAGTTCTTTATATTGGTTCTTAATTATTCAGTTGTTTGCTCTAGTGAATATACGAACAAAAACAAATCGGAAATTTGTTGGTTAGCCGAGGAGGTGTGCGCTGGTCGTATATATTAATGCTGCTGATCATCGTACCCATGGTCAACGATAGTTTAGTATTAGCCAGCGTTAACACGTGAGAACATCTGGTCACAGAATCGGCGGAGATTGAAATTGGTGATTACAATTACCGAATAATCCGTTGATCCTTTACCTCCCATATTTAAATCTCCCCTCATTATATCTCTTGCGCGAGTGATTAAACTTTTTATGATAACGAGGACGCTCCTCCGGTTCCGATTAAATTTCCGAATGTTGTGTACGACATTATTGACAAGAAATGAACATATAACGTTGACTCGCGAGAAGAAGAAAAACATACAGACACCTTTTCCTGCTGCCGATTGCCATTACATTCTAGAATTTGATAATGAATATATTAATGAGCATCATATTGAATTACGATCGGGTTATGATTTACTCTTTGAATCTCCAGCTGGATAAATACCAACTGTTACCCGAATTTAACGAGTCGGTCTCAGTAGTATTTTGGACGAGATGGCGTCAAGGGAAAATCCAGTCAAAAGGGCTTGGGACCCTTTGGCGTCAAGATTTATAGCGTTAAGGGAAATCCCAGTCAAAAAGGTCGTGGGACGATATAGCGTCAAAACATAGTGGGACGATATAGCGTCAAGGGGAATTTAACAGTGGGACTATATAGCGTCAAGGGGAATTTAACATGGGAACTATTTGGGAATATATAGCGTCAAGGGAAATGTAACATGGGGGATATTATTTGTATATTGGTATGTCAAGCGGCAAGGGAAATGGAGGCAAAGAAAGCAAATATCTTTTCGAGGTATATGAGTGGCTCTTAAGAGGGCCTTTGGTTACTTCTTCTTCTTTTATTTTCTACTGTTGTTGCACCACCTTTTGAATTTACCAATGATTCCCTTTTTTCTTCTTCTTTTAATCCTCGGGAATCCAGTCAGGATGTCCCATAGCTTTAAACGTCTCTTGTATCCTTATCCAATTGTTATTTAATCTTTCAAATTCCTCCTTCGTTTTGTTTTGTTTTCATTGTTATTTCTCTCCTTTCTCTCCTTACTCCAGTTATCTTTTATCTTCTTCACTTCGTCTAATAGCTCCTTTTTCATCAGTTCTTCAGCTTTCTTGAGCTTGATCAAACCATTTTGGACATGGGGCCACTCAGTCAAGATATTATTCAAAAAGCGCTTTACGTTTTCGACAATATCTATCACTTCCTTCAATGTCACCACTCTGACATAGGGTGGGTTAATGCAGCCTCGTAACTTTTCGGCTTTTTCTTCTAGTATTAATTCTAAGAGCTCCATGGCTATTTTCAGTATTTTTGCAATGTCCAGGCTGTTCGTAAACTTCCATTCATTATGTAGTTTTTCTACTACATATTCCCCGTCTAATATCCATAAATAGCTTAAATTGTTAAATAAAGTTGATGCTGTCACCATCTTCTATGGTTATTCCGTGGAATGGTTCTAATATTTTTTTTTAATATGAATTAAGGTTGTATGCGCAACTGTGTGCTTTCGCGACCAGTTAATGCCCAAGGGTCGGGCTATTTGATTGGTCGGGACCAAAGGTAACTTTGACTACACTAGGCTGTGTTGTAGCAGTCTCCCCGGCACCCGCGTTAAATGGCAGTCTCTCCTTAGAATAACATGTCGGGTCACGGCAGAGCAGAAAGGCACCCGGTTTAGGAAAGCTAGTTTGTCAAATTGTTTCACTCTAGTTAAAGACATAATCCAATCGGTTTGATATCTTATAACTTCTAAAATGAAGTATTAAATATCTGTGGAAACGTGGCTCAAAGTGATCAACCTGATCATGGTGCCTCCCATTTTACAGAGTATGACAGCCAATCCCACCTCGACGTGACTCCACGACTCTGCTTCCGACGAGTCCGGTTTAGCCGAGGAGGATGTGCGCTGGTCGTATATATTAATGCTGCTGATCATCGTACCCATGGTCAACGATAGTTTAGTATTAGCCAGCGTTAACACGTGAGAACATCTGGTCACAGAATCGGCGGAGATTGAAATTGGTGATTACAATTACCGAATAATCCGTTGATCCTTTACCTCCCATATTTAAATCTCCCCTCATTATATCTCTTGCGCGAGTGATTAAACTTTTTATGATAACGAGGACGCTCCTCCGGTTCCGATTAAATTTCCGAATGTTGTGTACGACATTATTGACAAGAAATGAACATATAACGTTGACTCGCGAGAAGAAGAAAAACATACAGACACCTTTTCCTGCTGCCGATTGCCATTACATTCTAGAATTTGATAATGAATATATTAATGAGCATCATATTGAATTACGATCGGGTTATGATTTACTCTTTGAATCTCCAGCTGGATAAATACCAACTGTTACCCGAATTTAACGAGTCGGTCTCAGTAGTATTTTGGACGAGATGGCGTCAAGGGAAAATCCAGTCAAAAGGGCTTGGGACCCTTTGGCGTCAAGATTTATAGCGTTAAGGGAAATCCCAGTCAAAAAGGTCGTGGGACGATATAGCGTCAAAACATAGTGGGACGATATAGCGTCAAGGGGAATTTAACAGTGGGACTATATAGCGTCAAGGGGAATTTAACATGGGAACTATTTGGGAATATATAGCGTCAAGGGAAATGTAACATGGGGGATATTATTTGTATATTGGTCTGTCAAGCGGCAAGGGAAATGGAGGCAAAGAAAGCAAATATCTTTTCGAGGTATATGAGTGGCTCTTAAAAGGGCCTTTGGTTACTTCTTCTTCTTTTATTTTCTACTGTTGTTGCACCACCTTTTGAATTTACCAATGATTCCCTTTTTTCTTCTTCTTTTAATCCTCGGGAATCCAGTCAGGATGTCCCATAGCTTTAAACGTCTCTTGTATCCTTATCCAATTGTTATTTAATCTTTCAAATTCCTCTTTCGTTTTGTTTTGTTTTCATTGTTATTTCTCTCCTTTCTCTCCTTACTCCAGTTATCTTTTATCTTCTTCACTTCGTCTAATAGCTCCTTTTTCATCAGTTCTTCAGCTTTCTTGAGCTTGATCAAACCATTTTGGACATGGGGCCACTCAGTCAAGATATTATTCAAAAAGCGCTTTACGTTTTCGACAATATCTATCACTTCCTTCAATGTCACCACTCTGACATAGGGTGGGTTAATGCAGCCTCGTAACTTTTCGGCTTTTTCTTCTAGTATTAATTCTAAGAGCTCCCTGGCTATTTTCAGTATTTTTGCAATGTCCAGGCTGTTCGTAAACTTCCATTCATTATGTAGTTTTTCTACTACATATTCCCCGTCTAATATCCATAAATAGCTTAAATTGTTAAATAAAGTTGATGCTGTCACCATCTTCTATGGTTATTCCGTGGAATGGTTCTAATATTTTTTTTTTAAATATGAATTAAGGTCGCATGCGCAACTGTGTGCTTTCGCGACCAGTTAATGCCCAAGGGTCGGGCTATTTGATTGGTCGGGACCAAAGGTAACTTTGACTACACTAGGCTGTGTTGTCGCAGTCTCCCCGGCACCCGCGTTAAATGGCAGTCTCTCCTTAGAGTAACATGTCGGGTCACAGCAGAGCAGAAAGGCACCCGGTTTAGGAAAGCTAGTTTGTCAAATTGTTTCACTCTAGTCAAAGACATAATCCAATCGGTTTGATATCTTATTACTTCTAAAATGAAGTATTAAATATCTGTATAATTAGTGAATTGCCAAATAGTTTAGTTGTACTTTACATCAGTGTGAGAATAGGTCGAGCTTGAAATCAAGATTTCCAACATCTAATCAGAACCCGTGTTACGTAAAAGTAGATAAAGTCCAATGGATCAGCCATGTTTTCTTCGACAATCAGGTTAGCCTATTTCTGTTTCTCCACACTCCTGGATGTTGCCATTGTTTACATGGTTCTAATAGCCGACACTTGAGTATATAAATCTTATGCACGGACGTGAAGGAAAACATCCCTTGCACTCACGTTTCATATTATATGCTATTCACAAAACATACAATCTATCATCCACACACGGGGAAGCAGCCAAAACAAACCACATAATTTACTATCCAATATCACACCATCTACCATCCACACACGTGAAACAGCAAAAAAGCCCACATAATTTACTATCCAATATCACACCATTTACCATCCACACACACGGGGAAGCAGCCAAAACAAACCACATAATTTACTATCCAATATCACCCCATCTACCATCCAAAATAGAGTCAGTGTTTATAATTAAACTACTCCTCTCTCATACCAATTGGCAATTTGAACAGTCTCTTTTCTAGACATTTCGTTAGCCCTGACAAGGGCTGTTTCTTTGAAAACTCATAAATGCACCTGGCTAATGCTGGCACCTCCCAGGTCTAGCCCCGCATAAACATCTCCTACTCTAATCAATCACCCAACTGACTTTTGTGATTGGGAGCGCAGAGGGAGAATGAGTAGCCTCAATATCCCAGTCTTCACGTTGAAGTATAGTGAAAGCCTGTTCACGTCTTCCTCTATACCGCAACCGTGGATGAAGTTGTGGTTGTTGCGGCTGGGGTTGTGGTTCTTGCGACTGGGGATGTGACTGTGGATGGAGAACTGATTCTGTTTGTGGAGTCGTCTTCAACTCAGGTTTCACCTGACAGACTCCATCCATCATGAGTTGAGGCAATATTGGTCTTCTCTTGTCCTCCTCTTATTTCTTATAGCATTCTCCAGGTGCATCTGAAGCTCCCTAAGCTTGTTGAGTCTGCTCATCTTCCTTGGGTCGATGTGCCAACAGTAGTATATGAGGGCACTCTAGCGACAATGAGAAATCCAGTCAAAAAGGGCTTGGGCACATCTAGCGACAAGGGGAATTTAACATGGGGAAATGTTACATGGAGCGAATGGGGAATTGAACATAGTGACAAGGATTGGGTCACTTTAGTGTCATTTGGACCATAACGTTGAAAATGGGTATATCGAAATTGGCATCTATGGAAATTTAACATGGGAATGTCACATCGAGTTCTAAGGGAATTGAACATTGGTTACTCCATAGCGTTTATAGGGTCAAAACTATTGATAGGGTAAAATGTACGTGTAGGGACAAAGGGCTGATAGAGACAAACACAGATATACAGAAACAAACAAATACAGATTGAAACACACTGAATGAGGGTAGAGATGTTCTAAAGAAAGACCCACAGATAATAAAAGTCTACGATATGGGTTCAAAACATTTATTCAAGTATATACATGAGCTCTCTGGGCTGTGCTTCAGTCTAAGCACTATCCATCTAAAATATTCAAATCTAGACATGGAACAAATTTATTCATATGTTATCTATTTCTTGGATATAGAAAAAATACTTTAAAAATGAAAGTTTCTGCCTTCAAAAAATGACCGTACTTTACATACAACGCATAAGCATTTTATATAAGAATGACACTTTTCATACAACAAGTAATATCCATTTTTAAGAAAAAAGCTAAACCAAAACAAGTAACAAACAATCACATAGGAGAAAGTTCATATTGCTTTCTATATCCGTCACACACATTGTTTAAAATCTTGTCAGCTATCGCTTGTGTCCCAGCGTAGATGGCAGTGGTGGAGGTGATAACGGGATAGCTTTGGTCTTCTTTTCTTTTCTCACTTATGGTTTTCCTTCTTTCTTTTTCACATCTGTCGAAGGAGGAGTGGCCATCATCTTTTTAACCCAAGTTTTGAGTACTTGTCGTTGGGGAGTGGGGGAAGGGGTCGACAATCTTACTCGAAATGGGAGTGGCGGTGTTTATTTGAAAAATATCATGGGGTTTTTCTTCCTTGAGTAATAGTGGGGTGACGTCTGTCTTGGCCACTGTAGATTGTGAGAGCGACGGACTATTCATCAGAGCCATCAAATCGGTTGGAGTGGGTGGAGCTGTTTGTTCCAGAGCTTTTCGATGAAAGAGTTGCAGTACATTTGCGATTTTTCGGTTTCGGACAAATTGTGGCGATGCATCAAGGATTGCAGTTCGGGTTGTAATTGGGACATCTCGGTCAAATCAGGATTGGGTGGTAAATGGGGGGGTGGGGGTACGTTGTTCTTGCAAACGATGGTATTCCATCCATCGTTTGTATGGGACTTAAGTCATGCCAATGATGGTATTCCATCTATCGTTTGTATGGTGTTTGGCTAAACGAGGAGGTAGTCCTTTCCTTTTCTTTCCTTTGTGGGGAGAAAAAGAATGTTTTCTGCGAGGTGACATCTTTGCTTGTTCGTTCCACAATACCACTAACGTCAAAGTCTTGGTACACACCCTCTTTTATCTACTTGTTTTGGGAACTAGCACTTCGTCAAAAAGGTAACGATGTGTTTTCCAAAATTACCAAAGTAACCTCTTTTTTTGGTGACTCTTCTTTTTCTTTAAACGACTGCGTCTTTTGAGGGGATGACGTCGATGTTTGGTTTTTAAGCGTTTTGTAGGATAACGAGATTGTCTTTTTCATTTTCCTTTTTGAACAACAGAACGCCGAGGGTTGCGCTGTGAACGTTTTTGAGGAGACATCATTGGGTGTTCAGCAGTGGCACAGAAAATACTGATTCACGTTGTGGTCCTTGTAACAGAATTGTTACCGAGAGGAGGGTGGATTAAATGAACAATACAAACACAATTTGTGAAAGAAAATATAAATTTATGTAATAAATTATAAATGAAAAAAATACAGATGTAACAAAACAATAATTCATGCACTCAACCCACAATTACACTCACAACCATTCACAATACATGAACAAATTAAATATTAATACAAAAGAAATCTCAGATGTAAAGGGATCTCTTGGACTATACACAGATCCAAGGATCCTTTACGAAAGTTAAATTAATGCAAGTATAAATTACGAAAAATGAACACAAACGACAAACTATACTATCGCACGATGGATTGCGATAACTAGCACGACCATATACTTGTATTCAATCAAGTTGCTAGCTTTCATTGATATCTATGCGATCACTTGAAATATTATTGTGATCTGACATAAGCATGCAAATACAACAATGTATTAAATTGTATTACAATTTCAATACACATATGTGTCTCGACCCCGTATAACCGCACGATTCAGCAACAGTTGAATCGTCTCCCAGTTTCCCCGAAAATCTAGGGTTGACCAATACTATTATCGGACGTTTCCCTTCACGGATCCACCACAGTTATACGTTCAGACAACATACAACATCTACCAGAGCCAACGGTTCCTCACTACCCTAGATATCGACCCGGATGTTTTACAACTCAGACAGCTCCGACACTCGGACTTCTAGCTTTCCGGATATTTACATGTTACACAGATGTTGACAAACAGACAGTTCGACACACAGACAGATACTTCAATTCCGTTTGCACAAATTAACGGCACAATCACATTCAGATATTTATACAGAGATGTTCCGGAACAAATAATAGATGTCCCACAACAAATCAGACGATATCAAAGACGTTTATCAAAAGATGGTATCAGATGTGTTAACAGCTACGGTATCAGAAATGGTATCAACTACGTTAGCAGCTACGGTATCAGAAACATTGACATCTACGGTATCAGATCTACGGTATCAGATCTACGGTATCAGAAACATTGACATCTACTGTATCAGCGATTATCAGATCTATGGTAACAGCGATTGTCAGCTACAGTATCAGAAACACGGTAACAGCTACGGTATCAGAAACACGGTAACAGCTACAATAAACAAAACCAGACTAATAATAGTTGTCTCAAAAATAATCTAAGCCGTAGATTACGATATTGCATTTAAAATCTAATAGTGACTAGTAATTCCAAATATTCCACGTTTAATTGCAATAAAAGCATCATTATACGAAATGATAATCTGAATAAAATTCACAATAAAACGAAAATGTAAATTTAACACTCACCCCTTTGGCTGGAGATTGCAAGACGAGCTTGACTACCCTTCGATTAGATATTTTGGTTCCCGTAATTATTATGAGAAATATCTCGCCTTATATACTCTCTATAGGTGAACATAAATCACATCGAGCTTGCCGTGCACCACGTGAAACGAGTATTTCGGATTTCATGTAAATAAAAAACTGGCACATGCAAATCGTTACACGCCACTTACCTTGGAGAAAACCACTTAATCACCCCAGGTAATGCGTGTACCACGAAATCAAGAAAATGGTGAGTTTCGTTTGCAATTCAAGAAGAACAAAAATCAGTTCAATTTTCGCCTAATTCTGTGACAGTCCTCAGGTCATTTTTATAATGGAATGCGACGCCACTGATTATCTGTCCGTCGTATCAACTTCATGACACGTAACACACGTCGTGAATCGGTTCGCAATGGACTAAATCGGGACAGGTCTTGTTTGGACAATTCCAGTAAACTCTTTAACATGCCAGATCTTTCTTGGACTTTGACTTTGGGGGATGGTAATTTGTCAGCAGCTGATACTGCCGCTAATGAGGAAGAGGGTGACAGCGGTAGAGGAGACGTTTTGGGAGACGCAGATTTCCAATGTTACATCAAATTAGGAAGAACGGGTGTCAAATTGGATTTGGCTGGCATCATCCGCAATGGAGAAGTGGAAGCACCTGAGGCTACTGGAAACGCGGTCACTGGTGCTGCATGTCGTGGTTTACAAAGGTAAGGTTGCCACCTTGGCGAACTGCCTCTTTTGCGGGTGACAGCCCTTTTCTGTGGACTTTTCTTTTTCTATCTTTTGGTCTTGGCAGCATTGTTCTTTTTTCTTAGGGGTTCATTTGGTTTTTTTCTTGGGGGTGATCTTTGCGAGCGTTCGGATCCCATTTTAAAAGGGAACGAATGATAACACCTCCTAGATAACCGCTACCTCCAGGTTTCAAATTGATTTGCTTTTTGGTTTTGAATATCGATGCGAGGTTCAGCCATTTGCGTCAAGGCTACTTTGTTTCTGTCAAAAAAGCGTTTGGTTTGATGTGGAATGTGAATGATGCCTTGCAGTATCTGACGTGCTGTTACTGTAAACCATCGTAAGACGTCTTTGAGACTGGCTTCCAAAACGTGAGCACGTACTTGTGGATTTTTCTCGCGACTGATACCGTACAAGGCCCGAATCAATTTGATGGGAAGATGAGACTGAAGGGACATCATGTTGACAACGTATGAGACAGGGTCAAAGTGACCGAGGTTTTTATAGATTTTTTAGTTGTTCATATTGTTATGTCGACGACGAGGACGTGTACACGACAGGTCCTCCGTCTTGACACCAGTCGTGAAACAAATGGGTACGAAATCTCAAATAATCTGGAGTGTTTGGTTCTTAATCCACGAATAAATAGGCGTGTGGAGTTTCAGTCGTACGCATGAGTCAGCCAAGGTGTTCCTAAATGTTTGGCTAAGACTTGCACTTGCGATTTACCTCGAGGATTTTTAAACAAGACCAAGTAATGAGCATTGAGACTAATGATATGATGAACTTTACTTTGTTGCAATAAATGTTTTGTAATGTAAATGACACTGGCATTACGATGATGCCCTTTACGCGAAAACCACAGTTCAATTTCTTCTTCTTCTTCTCCTAACATGTCGTGAAAAATTACCAAATGAGTTTGAGTAGGGCCAGACACGATCCCATAGTCTTCTTTAGGAATGCCTTCCACAAACACAATGGAATCACCGTGACGTTTTTGCAAGAGGCTGTATGCCGATTGCCACTCTTTGTAACACCACACAATACGTTGAGGTGAACGATCGATCAAATGATGTTTATGTTCGATCAAAACTTTGACAAATTCGGTTTTGCCGGAACCGCTCGGTCCAGCAATTAACATGTTAAAAGGATGACGAAGATACAAGGCCTCCCAGCTAACATGATCTAAGTCTTCGTCAATGACTTTGACTGTCGAGGTGGAAGGAGTAGAAATAGCAGAGTTAGCCATAGTAGTGTAGGGTATGACACTATTGACACTAAAACAGACAAGACAAAAGGTTTTTATACTTTGTCAAGACACGTTTATTTCAATAATTGTTTAAATTGGAACAACACGAAAGACAAAAATACATAAAAGCCAAATGGTTAAGTACAGGAATAAAATACACATGGAAACGATCAACGTGGCATATAAACAAGTCTCTGTACAACATTGTTTGGTTAACCAAGGTATAGTAGAGGTAGTGTGTAATGTTCTGATAGTCTCTACATGGGGTACAGTCACATAGGTGTCCTCTCGGAAGGGTATTTGTGGGGGAATATCCATGACAGTCCTGTCTTGAACAGAGTGATTGTCCTGGGTGACATATTCTTTTTCTTGTTCTTCTGGCACTGTCACTAACACAGGTTTAGAAGTGACTCTTTTCACTCGACGATGGATTTTACGAACATAACGCTTGAGCATAATGGGATGCTTTGTCCAAGCCTCAAAACCCCAACTTTTCCAGTCAAGTACATCTGTCCAATGAGGGTGTAAATCACAAGCTACACACACATCTTCGTACACCACTTCCGTTCGTAAAAGTTGACGAATCTTTTTTACCTGTAGAGGTCGAGACGTATGCAGATGAAAGCGTAAGGCTTTTAACAGAATGAGTCTCTCATGGACATTTAAAGTAGTTACCATACTGTCTTTCTTGTAGGTATTGTTCGTAAAGTATCCACAAGGAATCGACAGGTAAACGAAATCCCAGAAAGCAAGTCACTAAAACACACACTACACGTCGTCCCCAATTAATGGGACACAGCTTTTGTAATAAGTGTTCGCAATCCTACACCGTATGATCATTCACATTGATATCCTTCCCCGGAATCTGTTTCATCACACGTGATAAAGGTTGTGGCATGGTAGCTCTGTTTCATACTTCTTGTTTTTGTCGAAGACCATAAGTGTATATTCTGCACAGAATTATTTAAAATCTTCTCCAAAAGCGAAAGTGATTAATATAACGTGTAATTTTGGACCACTGATATTCAGATTAACGGTTAAGAATGATCAACAAATCTTCAGATGTAAACGAACCAAATTTGAAAAAGTGGAAAAAGACACCCTTGATCCAGAGAAATCTGACACGTTGGTTGATTTTTGTCAGTTTCCTCTTGTGAATGTCACGACACAAAAGTTCTACAATCACCAATTGAGATTTTTCTTTAGCATGTCCTTGCCAAACGTCCTTGTAGATCTTCTCTTGCAATTCGTGCGGTAATCCTTGAATAATGTTTTAAAGAGGGTTTATATACTGGACTAGGCTTGTCTCAAAGCCAAAAAGGCTTGTTAAACGACATGATACAGCATTGTCACTTTCAATCACTATGCCCCACTAAATGTAGGTATTGACAATTCGGAGACCATCGAGCATGTTCCAGGTAAGCGGAATCTTTCTGTTCCCACTCGTAAATTGACACACTACAACTGGAACACTTGACTTTACCCCCTTCTCCTAAGTAGAAAAATTCGGGTCTGGCTAATTCTTCATGAGTTGGTACAGGCAGATATTTTGGCCATTTATCTTTGAAGGTTTGGAATCGACTTTTAAAGTGACAGTAATCAGGCAAACTCGTAGGGAATAAATATTCGACTCTCCTCATTTCAGTTCGATTCAGGTACGGTGAAATTCCTAGGAGTCCACAATAACGCGTAGCACTGCTTTCGCATCTCTCAGGTTGGACACGTACAGCATTCCTTTCCATGGTAGATATAGGGGTAGTAGGCGTAGCAAAGTTCCCACAATGTCATAGCGTCTTGCATCACTGCAATCGCAAGGTTTAACATCACACACCACTTGAGAATCCCCAAATTTGAATGATGCCTGTTTAAATGGATTCATCTTCTTTAGCAGCAGAGAGGGTTAACAGACCACCCTTTTCAGACAAAAAATTGATTGAATCCTCAAAACGGGAAATAGAGCCTTCCTACGAAATCTCATATTTTAACCCCAAAAAATAAGTCTCCATTTGGCAAACGGAGACTTTACGATTTTTCAATCAATTTTGGTCACAACGATGTGGTCATCACCCTCTCTGCTGCAACAAGTTAACAAAAATAATAAATGATTTCAACCGAATATTTGATCGAGTCCGATACGATATCGTGTCCGAGGATCATGTAAATTTATTGTTATAAATCCATGCGGGGTTGACTGAGCTTTACTAAAGAAATTTTTAAATTGATTGAAGTCCATATCGGAACACCATGTCTGCCAAATATTTCGTAGCGTATGTGTATCAACGCCGTTAAACACAGCAAGAATATTACAGTTATCTCTGATTACTTTTGGAATCTGAGTGTATCGTTGAGTGACATATATCACGTCGGTGTTTTTGTGCCTGCCTCTGGAAAATATTCTAGCTGGGTTTTTTTGATTGTCTAAATACAACTAAATTGTTAATGCTCCCATCAAGGTCATTCACGGATGGTGCCTCGTCAATATCAGTTATAAAATCAATGAAGTTTTCACCTTTAATTTCTGATGCATTCTCGTTAAAATCCTTTAACACTTCATAGCATCGTTGATCATCTACGCTAGGAGCAACTAAATACAACTTATCCCACTTCATCCATCTTATTATTAAATTGAGCAACAATTGCGTCTTGCCGGATCCAGATGGCCCGATTATAATTGCGCGGATAGAGTTTGGTAGCGCTGCATGATGCTTAACTGGTTCTCTTGTTTTAGTCGCTGAGAAATCAATTATATTAATATCTCTATACATAAATTATGGATCTATATTGTGTGAAGTGTAAAACGCGTACTAACACAAATGATGTGACGACGATTACAACTAAAAATAACAGATCAGCACTAACTGGTAAATGTGCAACATGTGGTATAACAAAGTTCAGATTTGTTTCTTTGAAATCCGGAGATGTTTTTTAAAACAAACGAGGAGGTGATATCACAGCCAAATTGGCAAAGCTCCCTGGAACCCCATGGGCAAAGTACCCCGGAGAAAAGCACCTTCCAGGATATAGCTATTGTGGACCCGGAACACGATTAGATATCAGACTTGATGATCAAAATCAGCCCCGACCCGGCGAGTATCCGATAAACGCTATTGATAAGGCGTGTCATGCTCATGATGTTGCATATAAAAGCAGCAATCTGCAAAACAGGCATCTCGCGGATGTGAAATTAATTCATGCGTTTAAAGCTATTCCTGATAAATCTTTCAAAGAAAAATTGGCTTCATGGTTGGTAAAATCAGCTATGAAAGGCAAATGGATGATGGGCGCTGGTAATTTCTAATATAATAATATAATATATTTATTATTCTCCAAAAGGATACTGGAGGGGTAACGATGCAATCAAAAAACTCGCCAACGCCGCAAAAGTGAAAAAAGCCACTGTGGCTAATTGGTTATCCAAACAGGCTATATGGCAAATTTATCTACCGCGTCCTAAACAAATCAATTTCTCGCATTTTGATGTTACCGGACCCAATGAAGTTCATCAAGCTGATTTATTGTTTTTACCACATGACAACGGTAACAAATATGCGTTAACTGTGCTTGATGTTGGGAGTCGATACAAACAAGCAGAACCGCTAAAAACAAAATCATCACCTGAAGTTGCTTCTGCATTGAAAGGATTTATCGACGAGGCCCACTACGCTGGCCAAATCTGTTACAAGTTGATCCTGGCAAGGAATTTCAAGGTGCTGTTTTATCAACAATGAAAGATCACAATGTCACCATCAGATGGGGGCATACTGCACTACATCGCGATCAGGCAATTGCAGAACGATTTAATCGGACTCTTGCTGAGCGGTTATTTGGATATCAATACGCAAAAGAATTCATCCAAGAAAAGCGATCCCGTGAATGGGTCAAAAGGTTACCAGCTGTGATTACCGCACTGAATAATGAGATTACTAGAATAATCAACATGAAACCTATCAACGCGATTAAAAAGAAGTCTATACCTAAAATGGAAATTCGAAGAATTTCACAAAAAGATTATAGCGTTTCCCAACCAATTCTTGGTAGTAAAACACTGTTAGGTATTTATACGAACCAGGAGAGCTTGAAGGTGGCAGAAAAAGGGCTACTGATCCTATTTGGAGTGTTACTGCACACAAGATATCTACTATAACACGATCAACTGGTAGACCTCCAATCTATAAATTGGATTCAACTGCCCCTCAGCGGGGTTTTACACGCGAACAATTACAAGTGATTCCTGACGATACTCAATTACCACCACGGGGTCTTAACTAGCGCCGTTGCGTCTGTTGCACTCAAGACAAGTCAACATCACATTGTTTCTGACATGACCGAGACTGTTATTTTTTCTGTCTACGGTAAATTGGCGAGGATCTTTATCCGAATACTGCCAATGCATTATACAATTGCAACTTGCGCAGTGATTATTTTGTTGCTGCTTCAAAGTAATTATTAATTCAGCATCAATGTCAAATTCTCGTTGTTTATTTTTTGTCTTGTTGTTTGTAACCGGAGATTTTTTTTATCAATAATTTTAACATCAACGATGCTAGCATCATCCATTGTGGTGTCATCATCGAAAACAATTCTTCGAAGTTGATTTATTCTTCGTACTCTGGATACTGCAAGATAGACCAAATTCGACTTTTCGATGTGATTATCCACCATCCAAACAATTGTATCTCATATAGTCAATCCCTGTGAAGAATGTATTGTTGCTGCGTAACCTAGCGTCCACGGGGATTTATTAGCACGCAATGCATCTTCAACGACGCTGATATCAACCAGCACAATATCATTTAACACCAAATTCTGTCTTTGAAATCCTTCGGTATGTGGTCTTGGAATAACAATTTCTATATTCTGTTTTCGTGTATCCGAAGGCCTATAACACAACGGTACTGGAAGTGTTGCAGATTTTTCTTTATGCGTTTCAAAAAACTTCATCTGAAGTGTGTCTCTGACTATTTTTCTACTTGCAATTATCAAATCGTTTGGTCTCCACGAGTTATCTTTCCTGACCCACCACAACCGTTTAAATAAACTGTCTTGTATCTACATATTGGATCAGATACCGGTGGTGCATTAGAAAATTCGGATTGAATCTCATCACACTTTAAGTACTTTTCATCCATGGTAACATCTGCCGATTCACAATACTCATGTAGCGTTTCCTTTTTAAATCTCCAACATCCCCAATTTGCCTCCGGATCTGTGAATTTAGCTACATCTGATTTGTATTTCTCGTGGATATACATAGAATCAGTGGCTACTCTAACTGCGGTATTAGGAAATCTATTTATCATCGAAAATAAATTGATATAAGCATAAGCTAGCATAGAACTTCTCAAACGTGTATATTGTTTAACATATCCATCACAATAGGTAACAATTGTACCTAATCGTCTTCCATCGGATAGGAAAGCGTCTTTACGATTTACAAGTTTTCCCTGTTTCGTTAAATCCGTTACAATAAAATCGTATTCAGCGATGTCTATGATCAACCGCGAAGAATATTTTGCATTATCGTATCTTCCACCCTGGGTAAATTTAACGATTATTCTTCGTCCAAAATCGTTTGCTTGTTCTTTTTTAATTTCAAATAACTCCTGAGACCAATTCATGATTTGTTATACATTGAAATCTGGAAACTGTTTTCGCTGTTCGCTAATTATACGATCTAGATCGGGTTGTGGTAGCCAAACTTCTTTCTGAGCTCGATAGCATATTATAGCTTCGGAAACAATCAACGATATTAGCATACCACAATCAATCATATATCGTAGTAACACTATTGGCATCCAGGCCTTTTCAGATATATGTATACCAAACCAAACATAACAACACGGATGTAACCCTGTAGCGAGTTCAAATGATATCACACGAGCGAATCCGGTTAAATCAAAATCAGGTAATGGCCCATTAATCGCAACACGAGTCATTTCATGTGTGGGGTGTCCAAATCGATTAAAATAGTTACTACATTCTCCATATCCGAGGAAACTTCCAGGATAACACGCGGATATATCAATTGAAATCATACCGTCACGATGGTATTTTGTATTCCACAGTCCTCCATGACTAAAATCGACGCAACTCAATTTAACGTCCTCGAGAAAATCACTTCGTGTTGGACACCATGAGTTTTTTTCTCTTGCGAAGTGAGCTACCACTGATAGAATTGTGAAGCTATCCGCGAGTAGTTTTTCATGGAATGAAATCCCTTTTGGATTTTCCGATGAAAATGGAAATTGCAAGGCAAATTCACTAGTACTTTTTCTCATTCTGTTATCTAATTTTTCAACGCGATATAATTCACCATTTGGTCTTACAAATTGATCAAATCCTATTTCGGGATCTTCATCACTTCTAAGTAACCACACTGACACTGGATCATCCTTACACAGCGTGTGAATAGCATCAAAAAATTTCTCATTATAAAAAACATCCCCGACGAACTCCTTAGGGATATATCTCACGGTTCTTTCTCGTAGAAATATTGTTACTGCAGCCGTCCACGCGTGTTTGTTATGATCAATAATTTTAATTGGAACTCCTCGCGATGGATATTTCGGTTCGTATAATACTTCTCCGGTTATTGTCGTTACTGATATTGGGAATTTTAATGATGCTTCTAATTTAGCTATATCAGAAATCTTTGCACCGTGCTGTTTCACTGTCAGTTCCCATTCGGTTATTTTCCTACGTCGCAGATCAGTTAGTTTATTTCCTCGGGATGCATTTGTGAAGTGTTCCATTACCCGTGTTGCTACACAATTCAGTGAACTAGAATATTTCATAGGAGCTAGTTTTGCAATATCGGGTTTATCATTTAACGGATATATCCCATAAACAATTGCTGTTACAGGATAAGATCTCTCGTTATGGTTTGTCAATTCCAGTTAGAATTCCTGGTTTTGAATCTCTACTTACAAAGACAGTTTTTTATCCTTGAGGATTGGTTCAAATTTATCCCTGATAATCCATTCGCCTTCGACTTCGATAATGAATTTTATTCTAAAAAAATACTTCTGTTGGGAATTGCTTTGCAATTTACCCTTGAATTTCCCGCCAAGATGTTAAATTATCTCAGCTGCTCTTTCATCGTTCATAGTAGCATCGATGTTGGGTACATTGACATCTTCATCAATAATTCGAAATGTGGACCAACAGTGTGCTGCACCGTCTCTGTAGAATTCATTAAAACACTCCCTGATTTTACCCAGTATAGTTCCATCACCGATTAGACGTTTTGGTGTATCAGAGACTCTATTGAGATTGAAATTAGCATTTTTCCAGGGCCTAATTTTCGATAATCTTTTGAACTCCTTATCGAGATTGAATTTAGTATTTTTCCAGGGCTTAATTTTCGATAATCTTTGGAATTCTTTCATGGTATAATCAATGAATTTAGTATTTTTCCAAGGCTTAAATTTCGATAATCTCTTGAACTCCTTCATATTATAATTAAAACAAGTATTTAAATAGAAGAATATCTTATAACAATGAATTATTGTAAATGGCTTATGATTGGATCAATGACCCCGTGTAACAAATCATGCAGAAATGAATTATGTGGGTATCACATGTAAAGCGTGAGAAACGGTTCCTTCGGCCCTCTCCTATGCCTCCGATGTGGGGTGGGCGTCAGGGGAAAATCACAATTATGCCTCAGTTGCGGCGGCAAACGATACAGAGAACTAAAACGCTATTATGACAAACGAATAAAAAATACCGTCATTGACCCGTTTAGTGACAAAATCATAAAAAAACCATCAGGACTACATTGATAGACTTATAATTAAAGCAAATAATAAATGAGACAGATAGTATTATTATACAAATGAACCAAGATTTCAGACCACATCCAGTGCTTGTTAATTACGAAGCCTCCAGTGAAGGTGTTGTCAGGCACCGCAGACTAAAGAAGCCGGTTGGATGGGTAAATAATATGGGATACTTGATGTTTTCAGCCGGGAAGAAGACATATCTCTGTCACATAGCTATCTATGAAGCATTTTACGGATTAATTGAAGACGGCCTTGTTATTGATCACATAAATGGCGTGAAGACTGATAATTGTCTTGAGAATCTTCAAGCCGTCTCACAAAGTCAGAATGCAAAAAGGGGCAAGACAGGGACCTGTAAGGCAGTTGGAAAGAGATCCGTCAAATCATTTGATACATCAACTAACGAGGAGAAAAGATTTCAGTCAATAAATGAAGCCAGTAGATATTTCGATATTTGTATGCCTTCAGTACAAAGAGTAGCAGAAAATATAACTAAATCAGCTCTGTCAAAGAAAAACATACATAGGATACAATTTTCATATATCAAGGGGGATAAATCGTACAATAATAAAGTCGCATAACAGAGTTACGCCCCTTGAAGTCCAAATAATATTACGATTAATTAATCATTTTACGATGAAAACTAATGAAATACACGCTGTTATCTAACAACTGCATTCTTTTGTTTAGTGTTTTATTCAAATATTTTATCTCATTTAAATGTTGTGAAACAGCATTAATAAGTAATTGAAGGAAATAAAATAACACACCCGTGAATCAACGCTGCTGTATTAGTCACCTTATATACGTTTTGACTCGTAATAAGCTTGGGGCTTTCGAAGGCCAGTTCGACCGATCAAAACTAACCCACGCCATTTAACTCGGGTGTGTCGTTGTCTTTTGTTCACAATTATGCAACCGGGTTAATTTAATCGGGTTGCTTTTGATTGGTTGGATTGGCCGTAGAAAATCCGCCCCGTCGTTTCATGTTTGTGCTGTCTTGTGCGGTCCCCACATCATAACATCACAAATTCCATCATCGTTTCATTGAATATATCCATCCTTAATTAAGTTAATTAAGTACATGTTATGCCGAAAATCTGCCGCAACATTCAAGTGGAGATATATACGGCATTGTACTGTCCATTAATTAAGTACATGGTTGTGAATGTCCTCCCAAGCATATCTTCTAGGCGGTCTAAGATGATGTTTGTCACCTTAGGCCTCCCGCCGGAGATGTATGCTTTGGGGACATCGCAAATTCCAAATTAAGTTAATAAAGTAACCTCTGGGTCTCTCTGACGTCTTAGGGCGCCAGCGAAATTGCCAAATGGGGTTTTCATGTATGTGTTGTCCTTAATTAAGTTAATAAAGTAACCTCTGGGTTTCTCTGACGTCATAGGGCGCCAGCGAGATTGCCAATGAGTGTTATTTTTTTAAAAATTAAAGATAAAATATAATATAATATATTTTTATAAAAATATGGATATTAAATATGTAAATTCTATTATTGTTGAAATTTCTAATTTAAAGAATCGAGGGATAGTATTATCTGAAGGTCTCGACTGTGACAGGATTACCTCAGAATATGAAGAAATTGAGTATCAGTCTAGTAAGGGTCGTTATGTTTCACCTAAGATGTACAGACTCGTGAAAGGAATTCAAAAGTCCATCAATGCTTGTTTGTACGGTAACGACATTAATTTATTTATAACGCTATTTAGCACCGTTGAAGCAATACGTCAAAAGCTCGGCCAAGAGTATCAGAAAAGAGCCGAAATTAGTTCTAAGGTTCGTGATCTTAGAAAAATATTAAAGGAGGAAAAACCTGTATCCTAATCACGTGAGCGTTACTATAAAAAATAGGCTTTCAGTAAATTTTCAGTAAAAAATTATTTTTTTAGCGTTTTTTGTAACACTTGTTACACTTGTCACATGGGATTTTCTCCTGAAAGAATACTCATCAGTTTGGGCTTGCTCATGCAGTTATGTGCGTACTGGATGATCTGGCTGTGGTAGCAAGTAATCACCGCGACGCCTCCATTTTCACGTAGTTGTTGTTGTTGCCGCTTCGTTAACAAAAATCGTTCATCGCCGTTCTCAGTTATTACAATTCTGAGACCCCCAGCGATGTTATTTCTGAAACACTCGCGGATAGCGTCGTACAGTTTAACCCTGTCGGAGATGGATACGTTAGCTTGATGGTACATTATTTAATAACTCAGCTTTTAATTGTGATAGTTTCATATTTGAAAACTCAGTTCACAAACAATATATGGTAGGTGAATCGCTTACAACTAAATTAGCCCGAGAGCGCCTAGCAGCAATTAAAAAGTTTATACCGGTTCGAGACAGACTTCGCGAGAAACTTCAACAACGACAACAAGCGCAGACTGAATTTTCTGTGTCAAGTGAACAACTGTTTACTCCGATAACAAGTGCAACCAAAGATGTGAAAAAGTTAACTGAAGCAGCGATATACGGAGATATTCCTGAAAAAGAACGAGCAAAGAAGGCGCCGCTGCTTGATACACTTGAAAAGATAGCAGCATAAACTGAAAAGACATCAGCGTTGTTACAAAAAAAACCACCTAGTCCGAAAAAGACCAATGATAAAATAGTAGATGAATCACGCGCGCGATTTAACGAAGAAGGGTTAGCAGCAATTGATAAGACTGACCATGCAGAGTTTCCCGCACTTATTGTTACGACATATGAAAACAGAAAAAAAATGTTAAAACCAGAACAGCACAAGTATGAAAAGAGGTATACAACATTGGGCTGATATATTTTACAAAATTAAAACTGAAACAGGTACAGTTGAGAGCGACAATACGTCATATATTGAATATCTGAAAATGGTGAGTACAATGTATAATAAATATGAAGAACAAAAATCACAAAGAAAACAACAAAGACTGCAGCGGCAGCGACAACAACCTGCAAAAAAAATATCTTATTCACCTGCTAAACAAGAAGAATCTCAACAACAACTACCACCCCAAGGTTCGCTTGGAACTTCGCCTGGACCATCTGATCGAGATGATGATGGTCCTTTTAGTAATTTACAAAGAACGGATTTAGAAAAACTGGAGGAAGCACCTGATTATAGTAGTGGGGAGGGATTTTCTAAATCTCAGAAATTGCCAGTAATATCCGGTAGTGGTCTAGTTAGTTGTCCTGGTAACATCCTCAGTGATCTATCACGGTTAGAGGTTCTCATCGGAGGGAAACGAGACGGAAACAACTCCGTCGAGATAATTAATGAAGCAGCTGATATCTGTAGACGATTATTTGCCGGCGGTATTATGGGCATTGATGTATATCGAGAACTCATCGCTGAATTAGTTGAAAATCACAGAGATGCCCATGGTTATGATGAAAATCCTATGGATCTTAGCGATTGATCACTAATTGAAAAACTACTAGTTTTATAACAAGATGATCATACACTACAACCATGATAAACCCGTAAGCGTCTACGTGGTGAATTCACAATTGCCTCTTTATAGAGCATATTACGGAGATGGTTTCGGCAATACCATTGCGGCTGTTATTTACAAGAATGGCTCCCAAGGTGGCGCTGTTAGCTAAACAATTATCAATGAAGGCCATTGATGTTATTCGTGATAAAGGAATCAGCGCTGTTGGAAATCTTGCCGGAAAGGCATTTTCTGCCGCGAAAGATAAAATAGCATCATTGGTGCGAAAGAAACCAATGGTGCTGCCATCAACTACAGTGATGCCTGCAAAAATCAGCAAAGCAATAAATAGCGTAGTGGAAGAAAAACTAGCGTCGTTGGCTGCATTGACAGATTCGCCGGTAACAGATAGCGATATCATGAACGCGATAGCAGGAAGTGGTTTGAAACGAAAACAAAAACGACGATGATTACAAAGAGTTTCACAATTGAAAACACTAGTATGTTAATAAAATGTTTAAACGAACAGCTGATCCCGCGTTTGATATAGAAGCCCCAGTACCCAAGGACAATTCCGTCCGCGATTATCAATACTATTCCAATCGTGCAGTACAACCCGACCTACGATCGCGATTTGAACTTCAAGTTCAAGATACCAGTAAATACTTTTTGCCATGTAAAGCATTTATTGAAATCGAGGGAAAACTCGTAACAAATGTTGCAGCTGATACCCCATATGCAAATGATCCAAATATCCGAGTTGGTTTCGTCAACAATGGCATAATGGCGTTATTTGAAAGTGCAAGATATCTCATTGATGGAAAAGAAATTGAATCAATAGACCGTGAAGTTGATGTTGCAACAACAATAATCGGACTAGCAAGATACTCCGATGATTATACAAGGTCGGCTGGTCCGTCTATGATGTTTGCAAAGGATACTACTGATAACGCTGACCACCTTCAATACATCAAAGTGTTGACACCGCGAGACACTTCAGTTGATAATCAACAAGAAGCGGCTAATCCAGAACGTCGAGCTAGACCCGGAGCTGCGTTTGATATTCTCGGAGGCGTTAATGGTAATTTCAATTTAGGATTTGCAACACGAAAATTAGCATTGCATGCACAGCAATGATATTTTTCATGTGCGATTCCACTCCATCACATATTTGGATTCTGCAGAAATGTCAGAAAAGTCATCTATGGAGCCAAACACACAATCGCGTTAGTGCGAAAAGGCAATGACAATGATGCAATTTGGCGTACTGGTGCCGCTGATGGTAAAGTTGTTTTGAGTAAAATAGTATTGTGGATACCAGTAATGACCCCATCAATTACCACGGAAGAGCGGTTACTTTCATTTATCGACACAGGTGGCAAATCATTGATAAGCTGGCTAACAACAACAACTGATGCCAAAGAGGATAATGTTGCTGATACATTTACATGGCACCTGGCATCAAAACAAGGCGTTTCAGCTCCACGTCATATATTTATAGCGCTGCAGAATCGGAATCGATTAGGCTCCCAAGAACACAATCATATGATATTTGATTGATTAGGAGTAAAGAAGGTTTCACTGAGAATAAACGGACAACAAGAACCATCTGAGGATATACAGCTTGATTGCGACACTAACCACATAGCACGTGTGTATCATCGGATGCTGTCATTTATGGCCCGTGATCAAAATGTTGATACTGGTTTACAAATATCGCAACTTGATTTTAAAAACCTATATCCGATTTATTACTTTTCTCTGGAGCATCTTGATTTAACAAGGCAATCCGTTGTTGACATACATTTTAGTGCTCGTATAGCTCCTAGTGGTGTTGATTATAGAGCGGTTGCTGTCATTCTCAGCGACAAATCAATGTTGTTAGAAGGGGCTGGCGGACGAATGAGAATCATTGACGCACCAGTGGAAAACATGTAAATGAAACTTGAAGAGTTTCCAATTAGATCAATTGAAAGTATAAATGTGTTTTACAATAAAATGACATATAGTGTTGTTAGTGTCAAGCTGACTGATGGTCAGGTCAAGAAATTGCGATCAAAATCCGCTAAAGAATGTGGAACCACAATAACGTTGAAACCAGCGCAGATGTCCGGCGATACACATAAAATATCATTGACGGATCGTCAACTAAAACATTTCAATGATGCGCTAAAGAATAAGAGAGGGGTTCAAATTGTATTTTCAAAGGCTGCAGTCGCCAACATGATAAAATCAGGTGGTATATTTCCATTGTTAGCTGCAATACCAGCATTGATTTCAGCGGCTGCCCCAGCAGTGGCGAAAGCGGCGGCGTTGGGAGCCGTTGGGACCAAGGCAGGGATGGCGTTGAAAAAAGGCAACTAGGAAAGGATATAAAAAAGGGAAAGGGTTTAAGATTACCAGGAACCCCGTATTCACGGATCCGGCCTGAGAATACCAGGAACGGTTTATTAGTTGAAAACCCAATTGTTCCCATGTCCAATTTTGATTTATTTGATGCTGCTAAAAAACTAGCGATAAAAAACTTCAGAGGGTTTTTTATGAGAGATCAATTACCGAGAAAACCTAAACGCGTTGAAACCGGTATCATCAATCTTGATAACAGCAGCGGATCGGGAACTCACTGGGTTGCATACGCGATCGATCCACGTGGGATTGTCTATTTTGATTCATATGGGTTAGCCCCACCGAACGAGTTTATGCGGTATATAAATTCTTCAATGAAACTCAAAGAGTTTCCGATTTTTTATTCCACGCTGCCAACACAACAATTAAATGATCCACCGATATGCGGCCGTGAAGTATTAAATGTCCTCGCGGAGATTTCATCGTCACAGAAACCACCTCATCTGGTTGTAAATAAATACACGACTGGGAAATTACAAGGTAATTTTAGAGAATCAATAAATTTGAAAATACTAGAGTTTTTACAATAATGATTGATATTTGGGGACGATCTCTGTCAATGTTGAAACCAACCACGAAAACATCTGCGGGTTCTATCGAGGATTTAAAAAAAATAATTGAAGATGAAATCACTGAGACGTTAAATTTAGCAAGTGTTAACCCGAACGAAATAGTTGTATTTCAAGATCGCCAGGGTAAATTGAAAAGCAGTAATATATCCGCGGGTGACATTTTGATACGGCAGCACGATGCCGCTGAAAACTCTATTGCGCTGTATTCCAGCGACGGGCAACTTAAACCAGGCGCACTTGTGTCTACGATCACCGACAGCATTGCCGCCCACGGCCTTCATCTGGATGATTATATACGAGGTTATAATAATTTTTGCAAAAATGTACATAAATTCTTTGGAACCCCGCTTGTGGTTGGCATGACTCTCGCTGAAATTAAAAACTTTCTATCTTTATTCTTTTTTTAACAAGGAGGCGGGGAGGATGATGAATGAAAATGAAATCAAGGCAAATTATCTCGATATTTACAATGACATTTTTAAGCTAATAGAAAATCTTGAAAAGGTACAAAAACCCACTAACGACGTCGTTGGTAAGTTTGTTAGATCCCCACTTGTGGCAGGCATGACTCTTGCTGAAATTAGCGAGTTTATTGGCAAGCATACTCTCAATACCTACTTCGTTAATAGTTTCTTGGTGTCCCAGCTACATCTACAATGACTCTCAAAGATATTAATATGTTTATGGTGAGACAAGCAACACTTAATACCATCGTGGATAAATTTTTAGGGAGAACACCTGTGTCTGAAACCACATCTCTGACAGGCCCGACCCTCGCTGAAGTTAAAAAAGCTATTGACGAACAAAAGCTCACCAGCGAAATTGTTAATAAGTTCTTTGAGGGTTCTAAAAATTACAATATCATGACGACATATTCTGAACTCGACCGGAATTAACCCAAAAAGGTTTTGAATTTAATATCCTTTTGATTTTATTTTTTAAACGCCTCGATAGAACGATGATGAAATATACCGAAATAAAAAAAACCTATCTCGATATTTACGACGATATTCTTAATCTAAAAAAAGATTTTGAAAAGGTACAAAACCCCGCCAGCGATGTCGTCGATAAATTTTTTTGAACCTCACCTGTGGCAGTCATGACTCTCGCTGAAATTAAAGCGGCTATCGATGAAAGTAAAACAACAGTTAATGCCGTCAAAGATGATTTTCCAAAAATGATCGAACGACTCGATAAGGTAAAAATTCCACACCGCGTAAAAACCGTTGATAACATCGTATACACAGTTGCCAGTGGGACCTTTGAATGGATCCAAGGAAATGAAAATAGTTTATATTTTCATAGCAAATATGGTAGTATACCGGGTTGTTATCGATTTACAATAATACATCGCCGTAAATTTTGATCTGATAGTCGGTCCGGGACCACCATATATAACAGGTGTTAACACAGTAACATATATTAACGATATGATACCCGACGCGCCCGACCGAATAAGATACCCTATTAGAATTAATATAGCTACATCCGACGCTCCAGCGGCAGGGGTTAGGGAGTCGCTACCCTGGACGCTAGAATTCGTATTCGGTATTCCCCCCACCGACCATGAATCCATGTACACAATCGAATAATTGAAAACACTAGCGGGTTTAAAATAGTAATGACATCGATGAAATCAATTGAACCGATAATAGTCCCAGAGGTATCACAATCGCATCGATATCGATATGATACCGTGAAAGAGTTTCCCGCGAACTTGAAATCACTTTCTGATCGCTATCGTGAAAAAATGAAAAAATACCGACGCAGCCTAGCAATCATCGACATCACCATGTACTCGGTGTCCGGTGTGATGGCCAGCGCCGGGGTTATTTTGTCGATGGTGACCATGATGGCTCCGATTGCAGTTCCAATTGCTATCTCCGCGGTAACAACAATCGCGGCAGTCGCCAACGCGATAACTAAAAAGTTATCATCGTGTTCTCAGCTCGGTACCGGGTGGTATTTGACGCGTACTCGAAATTATCCGAGTTGATCCGATGTTGAATTTTCCACGATGACCCAGTTGTATAACTCCACGATGTTGAAATTGGAAATTGAAGACAGCGTTAACAATAATGTCACTCGAACTGCTTCAACGAATCGCGGAGAATACCTCTCCGATACGAACAAGCATGATATCAATAACATCAACAAACCCCGAATTTAGTGTGAACTCCCCTTCTCCGATTCCAGTGCACGAGATCGCGCTGGCAAAATTACGAGTATATCATAGCTGGCCTAATATCAGATCGGTTGCATTTGGCGGTCAGCAACCCAATAACGCACTGGTGTTCTCGTATAAGAATAAACCCGATGGGAAAATGTTTCGTTACCAACTGGGTCGTACCAAATTGAGCAAATCGATTCTGAAATTCAGCGTAGAATAAAATCAATCACTGGAAAAGAATCAAAAATAGCTATTAAACTTCATGAACCGACGCTCTCGTCGTCGATCGAAATAAGCACAGAGGGATACATTGTAGATATCTATAACAGCTCGTTAAGAACGGTGCTAGGATGGCCTGAAAAACCACCGGAAAAATCCACCACCGACTTAACCACAGACGTACAATCATATCATGAAATCAATCCCATGTCTCGAGATAATTTATCTGATATAAAAAAAGGAAAAATCGCCGATAGATTTATATTTACCAACAAAAACACATTGCAATGGGATTTGATCATTAAAAGAACAGCCGACTCATCTGTTACTATTTCATTTACGCTAACTGACATCACTGGTTTTTTTAATGAAATTAATCAAGTACATAAAATACAACTAGAACAACTACGGCAAACAAAATCGCAAAAACACGTTTCAATACTAATTCAGCTTGTATCTGACATGGAATATATCAATGAACTAATTATTCAAACAATAATCAATGACAACAGCGACAATAAACAACGATTCCTAACCGGTTACAATATCACAGAAGCTGATCTGCTTAATTTCAAGTTTTCAGGATATAACGCTGAGGAACTAAAAGAATCTGTTAGGAATGTTAGCAAGGTATTACAAGTACAAGATTCAACTGTCCTCCTCAAGTATAATAATGATCCAGATGGCGGCGGTAGGCATATTGCACCGCACAATGTGAATATTTCAACGGTGATTGCTCTCAACTTAACATGTGACGTAATTGAAGGAAGCTATCAAATTAATCTCGAGCAATCAAATCAAGCTCAGCAAGGATATATTCTTTATTCGTTTGCACCAACAGCTCCTCCAGGATTCCTAATTATTGAAAACTCAATTAATCCTGTCTACATGCGATGCCATAATAATTCGTTAACGAGAATTAATTTCCGACTCACCGACCAGTCAAACAATTTAATTGATCTACAAGATGAGGTGTTAGCAATTAGTTTGTTTGTGAAATCATAAATGATTTTTGTCCTAAGGACTCGATCAAATATTCGGTTGAAATCATTTATTATTTTTGTTAACTTGTAGCAGCAGAGAGGGTGATGACCACATCGTTGCGACCAAAATTGATTGAAAAATTGTAAAGTCTCCGTTTGCTAAATGGAGACTTATTTTTTTGGGTTAAAATATGAGATTTCGTAGGAAGGCTCTATTTTCCGTTTTGAGGATTCAGTTAATTTTTTTGTCGGAAAAGGGTGGTCTGTTCACCCTCTCTGCTGCTTCTTTCGCTTGGTCGTTGTAGTTACAAATGAACTATTGGTCTTGGTCGATGTCCCTTTTTATATGCTGCCCAATCTCGACGTGACCGTACGGTAAAGTGAAGTGATTGGGAAGTCGTACTCTCTTCTGGTACACGATTTGATAGACTTTTCCAAAGGACGGCTTACGATTTGGTTTGTGGGTAAATGGACAATCTTGTGCGGTTTGGGTGCTCACTTTAAAAGTTGCATCTTGTCCCGACTGTAAGGCATCTTTTAGTACGTTAAAGTTCACCACTCGACCACTGCGATAATTGAGAGTCAATCCTTTCACTTTACATTCGGTGTGCATTTCTCCTTGTGGGTCTCGGTATTCGTAGCTGTAATTTTTAGGACCGCCACTTGCAAAACATAGAATCTTGTCGTCAGGATGTTCATCGGTCCAGGCTCCTAAACCTTCTCCCTCGATGACAGGGTTAAACTGGTTAGGTCGGTGAATGTCGATGCAACTGTCCGTGTCAAAATACAACACACGATCTCCTAACAGTTATAACACTTCGTACAAATTTAAGCGAGCGTGGGCTGTCACGTAAGCCGCAATGATGATATTTCCAAATTTGTCGGCTTCTACAAAGTCTAGTTCTTCTTCGTAATTGACTAAGATCAAGTCCTTACGAGTGACGTCCACGTGTTTCATGTTTTTGGTTTGTTTTGTCGTAAATCATCTGAAAGTAGCGGAAAGGTTCGGACAAGTACTCCGTCTTGGTTAAAGACAGTCGTTGTGCCATTTTACCCCACAAGCAATTTTACATCACTTTGGAAAACGATCGCCTTCCTTCGTTTTTATCGATGTGGTCTAAAGTGATGCCTTCCTGCTCACGATATTTTTCTCTGAATATCGTTTGGTCTTCGGGAGTGTGATAACAGGAAGGATAGCCACTAGCTGCTTGTCTTAGTTTCAAAAAGGCATCCACGTAGTCTGCTAAAATACCTTTCCGTGTCTCGTCGCACTTGTGGTATTCTTGTGTCTTGGGAAAGTGGTAAATTTCGTACACACCTAACAGTTGGCATCCCAGGTCTAGAGCTTTAAACAATTCCACGCTATCCCACGTTCCTGTCAAGGCGCGTTCTTCCTGGGTTTGCTGACAAGGTTGGTCTTGGTCGCACGTCTCGGCGCAAGTACGACACAAAGGAAACATCAGTTTCCCTTGGTAATGGTGAGGTAAAACGGGATGGTACAAGTCTGTGGGAGGCAAGACTTTGCACTTGATCAATCCTTCGTACTGTCGCATGTGGTCCAAGCCAATGTGTTCTGTCATCAATTCTGGGTGCACTACGGGAAAGTGACAATATTTGCACACGTAAGGATACAGCAAACACACATCCAAATATTTGATTTCTTCTCCCTTCTCCTTGTCCGCCTGGTACAGCAAACAGGTGGCATTCGTTCGTCCTCCGTACAAACTGTCCCGTGGGTTCAAAGGGTCCACTAACTTGTAACTTTCTACGATGAGTTTAAACTCGGGATCGGCTTTCAAACGCTGATCGTACTCGTGTTCCCACATTTCACTACCTGGTATCCTTGCTGTTCTAACTTGAAACGTCGCTGACAAGTTGTCTGGTACAAGTCTTCCATAGTCCGTTGTAAAAACTGATTTTTGGTTTCGCGTTGAGGGTAGCACATGGGACATTCTTGAAATAAGCATCTATTAAACACGTACATGATTTGAGGATTGTGTGTGTTGGATACATTTATCTTCCTTGTCGCACAAGTAATGTAGCCAGCGTAGGGTTTTGACCGAGTATTGACTTTTGACAAAGTTCATCATTTGATGACTGATGACTGCTAGAGTATTTTCGGGCATGAAGCGTTTTCTTTACACTAAGGAACACACTATGGCGATGGTACAAGTTTCTTTCAAAGGATCGATCCCACCGTACTCCATGAACAATTCTCGAAATTTTCCACAGCAACGTCGTAAAATGTCCACGTCAGATCGACAATACTTTAACATTTCTTCCTGAAAGTCAAATGTGTCCGAGGCGTGAGTCTGGTTACCAAGCGTGGAAAGCTTTTCGTTGTTCGGCGCGCATGTTATCAGGGTCGTAGTATTGAGCCTCAGGCAAATGGGATAGAACAACATATTGAATGGCTTCGGTATTGAAAAAGTGTGGAAAATAACATTTGGTCATTTCTGTCATTCCAAACGTTTTAGGCATGCGACTCAAAGGCATGGCCAAGTAACTCATCGATTCATTCAATTGTACTTGTCCTACATGCATAGAAATGATTTTGGCTCCGTATAAAGTCACTTTAGGACGTTCAGTACTTTGTTCCACATATTATCTGAGCAGAAATTGCCATCGTATCCCGAGAAATTGTGAGCCATTACCGTGGCATCTATCTATCCCTTAACTTGCCAACCATTGGGGCACCACTGATAACCGGACAACCAGCTTCCTCTATTCCAATCTGTTCTCTGATACTCTCACTGTGTCACTCAGCTTCAGACCTGTCCACTCTGAGATGTTATCTTCCCATCGTTTCCTCTGTCGTCCTCTCCTTCGCCCTCCCTGCACAGTACCTTGCATGATTGTCTTAGCAAGCCCTGTTGATCGCGTGACATGTCCATACCATTTCATTTTGAGCATTTTCACAATGGTCAATAGCTCTTCATAGAACCCAATAACTTGCTTAATTCTGTTTCCCATTTCCTCATTTGTGACATGATCTCTATATGTAATGCCGAGCAACCTTCGAAAGCACCCCATTTCAACAACTTGTATCATCCTTTCGAGATCCGCTGTGAGGGTCCATGACTCACAGGCATATAGGAATACAAATGCAACCAAGGAGCGCATCAGTCTGATTTTTTAACTGACTGAGGTGTTTCTGTTTTTCCAAACTGTCTTCAGCCTTGCCATTGCTGTTATTGTCAGCGCAATCCTGGATAATATTTCTGGTTTCGATCCCTCGTCTGCCACTATGGCTCCTAAGTATTTGAATCTATTAACTGTTTCCAGTTTTTGGCCACTAATCATGATGTCAGTGCTGATGCCACTGGTGTTGTTGGTCATCAATTTGGTCTTCTCTGCACTGATTTCCATACCAAAAGCAGTAGCTGTCCTGTCCAAGTTTTCCACCAACTGAGCTAGCTCCTCCTCATTTCCTGCAAGGCCATCTATGTCATCAGGAAAACGCAGATTCATTATTATTCTGCCTCCAATACTGACAGTTTCTTCATAGTCTTCCAGTGCATTTGTCATGATTCTTTCAAGGAAGATGTTGAAGAGAATAGGTGAAAGCAAGCAGCCCTGTCTGACTCCCACATTTGTCCTAAACCAATCTCCTATTTGACCGTTGAAGCATATTGCGCTGTTGGCCTTGCTGTAAAGGCTTTATATGACTTTGATAAGGTTAGTGTTAATGTTGTACAGCTTCATGGTGGACCAAAGGGCTGCATGCCATACCCTGTCAAGCGCCTTCATAAAATCTATAAAGACATGATAAAGGTCATGTTGGTGCTGGATGTATTTCCCACATAGTATTCTCAGGTTGAAAATCTTTTCAGTTGTGCTTCGCCCTGTTCTGAAGCCTACCTGTTCTTCAGCTATGATTTCCTCTGCCCGCGGCTTCAGTCTGTTTAGTATGAATTTTAGCATGACTTTCCTTGGGTGGCATATAAGACTGATAGTTCTGACATTGATGCAAATTGCCTTTTTTCGAGAGAGTTACTATGAGTGAGTGAGTCCATGGTGTTTGCCATTCCCCTGTCTTCCAGATCTTGGGATTTATCAGTGTTTATTGCATCTCTGATAATAGCGATATCAACCAGCAGAATATCATTTAACTCTAATGTTTGTTTCTCGGATTTTCCGGGAATATCAACCTCGATGTTTTGTCGTCGTGTATCTGTAGGTTTATAGCATAGCGAAACTAAATCCATCGTAAAGTTTTCTTTATGAAGATAAAAACATTTCATCTGAAGTAGATCTCTGATTTTATCTCTGCTCGCAGTTATTATATCTGTTGGTTTCCTCGTCGACCAAAAATCTATAATCGATGTTTCAGGTATTATTTTTCGTGTTTTTTCACATTAAATTTTATCTGGTTGTAGTCTTATCGCGGATTTTAACTCGGTTAACTCTACCTAAAGTGTAGGTTAAGATCAAACCCTCTGAACCTTTCTTTTTTGGCTGTTTTTCAACCAAAATACAAAACTTTATATGAAAACAAACCAAATGCCATACCTTCATTTGGCATCAGAATATCATCCAGCTTTGACACTATCAAAATTAATCTCCCAAGAGTTCAGAACACGTTTGTCTCGGAAACTCCACCTTTGCTCCTTAAGCAGCCCAAAGTGATTTTTACGTTGCACGATGGGAAAAAATCTGAGACCAATCTTATCATTTTCCAGAACTCTTATCATGAACTCCTCAACGATTTTAAAAACTACACAGAAATTTTTACTGATGGATCAAACGTTGATGAAAAGGCTGCTGCAGCCTTTGTTGGTGGCAAACACATAATCAATATTCTCGTCAAAAACCTCCTATAATATAGTATTACTGTTGGCTACCTAGCCATATTGGTATTAGAGGTAATGAAGAAGCTGACCGGGCTGCTAAGATGGCTCTATCCCAAGAACCATCGGCTTTTAAATTACCGTTTACTGATTTTAAGCCTTGTATCAAAAAGTACCTACTCCAGAAGTGGCAGGCGTCATGGAATGATCAAATCAATAACAAACTTCATGCCATCAAACCAACCCTGGGAGAATGGACTCCTTCCTACATAACTATCCGTATATATATATATATATATATATATATATATATATATATATATATATATATATATATATATCAAACATGAAGAAGCACTGGCTGAATTTACAAATTCCGATTAGTGTTGGGGGTCATGGAGAATAAAACAAGAAAGGTTACACAATTATTCTAAATCAGCAGATGTTACGATTGAAGATAATTACATGAAAAATAATCAGATATCAGAACTATCAAGTGCTCTATTGTTATCCGATTTAGTGTGTAGATATAAAACAGTTTACTTAAACGGATGTGGTGGGTCAGGAAAAACAACACGAGTGATCGAATTATTTCGGGAGAAGTCAGACTTGATTGTGCTAACACCAACACACAGACTTGCTAGAGAGATAAAACAATGAGGAGTTGATTCTTGCACATATCACAGTTTCTTTCGATCGGAAGGTGACGCATGGACTTCTGATCGAATGGGTGAGAAATATATTCTGAAAATCATTATTTTGGATGAGATATGCACAGTGTCGTTAGATATAATAAAAAAGTTTCTTGATTGGTTGTTACTGAAAAATAAAGCTGTGATAATGTGTGGCGATCATGGACAACCACCACCATTTGTCGGGTTGTCTCCACATAATTGGTTGAAGAATTTTGAAAAATTACTATGATGAGATTAATACTGAACATAGATCTCTTGAACTAGAATTATATGAGTTCAAGAAATTAATCAGATTACAAACGTATAAAATTTAGTGTGAAATAGCGCGTGAAATAATTTCAGAAACCCCATTGAATGATTTTGGGAAGCGTGGAGACCAAACAATTTGATAGTGGCAAGTAGAAATATAGCAAGAGACACGCTTCAAGCGCGGTTGCTTCAAACACACAAAGAAAAATTCGCAACACTTCCAGTTCCATTGTGTTATAGACCAGATGATTCACGAAGGCAGAATATTGAAGTTGATAATCCATGGCGCCTGACGGAGTCAGGGACTGAAAAACAAACACTTGTGCTAAATGATAGTGTGCTGGTTGATATCAATGTTTTTGAAAATACATTGCGCGCTGATAAATCTCCGTGGCAATGACGATACATTTTTTGCATGAATAGACTATATCCGATAGTATTGTTTGGATCGTAGATGATCGCATCGAGTTATTGTATTTAGTTTATCTCGCAGTGTCCATAGTTTGAATAATAAATCAACTTTGAAGAGTTGTTTTAGATTCTAATGACACCACAATCAGTGATATTGTCAGCGATGATATAATAAGAAAGAAACTTGCTGGTTAAAAAAAACAAGATAAGAAAAATAAACGAGAATTTGATATTGATGTTAAATTTATAATTACGCTGAAAGAACAACAGAATAATCACTGCGCGATCTGTAATTGTATAATGCGTTGGCAGTATTCGGATAAAGATCTTCGCCAGTTTACCGTGGATAGAAAAGATAATAGTCGTGGTCATACCAGAGATAATGTAACATTGACTTGTCTAGAGTGTAATCGAAATCACCGCGCTAATTAAGACTACGCGGCGGTAACTGTGTATCATCTGGTATCACTTGTAACTCTTCACGTGTAAATCCAGGCTGAAGAGCGGTTGAATCTAATCTATTGATTGCGGGTCTACCCGTGAATCTTGTTATGTAAGATATTTTATGCGATGTGACACTCCAAATAGGATCAGTAACTATCTCTTGACCAAAATCAGGTTCACCTGGCTCGTACAAATATGTTACAGTGACATTGCCTAGTTGTTTTGAAAAATCATTTCGCGGTTTTTGTACGGGTTTTTACTTTTTTATTGCTATAACAGTTTTCATATTGATAGTTCGAGTAATTTCATTATTTAGCGCAGCTATTACACCTGGTAATCTGTTGACCCTTTCACGAGATCGTTTATCTTCGATGAATTCCTTCGTCTATTGATATCCAAATAACCGCTTAGCAAGTGTTCGATTAAATTGTTTAACATATGCCAGATATATGGAGACATTATTATCCTTTCTTTTTGATAATACTGTACCTTGAAATTCTTTGCCAGGATCAACCTGTAACGGATTTGGCCACTGCAGAGTACCTCGTCGATAAATTTATTCAAATGCAATAGAAACTTCTGATGCCGCCATCGTCAACAATGTTTCAGCTTCCTTGTATCTACTCGCAACATCAACTACGGTTAGCGCATACATGTATGTCCTTTTATAAACAGTATCATGCGGCAGAAATAATATATCAGCCTGATGAACTTAATTAGGGATGCTGACATCAATATTTGCGAAGTTAATTTGCTTAGGTGGGGTTAGATAAATCTGCCATATCGCCTGTCTTGATAACCAATCCGCCGCAGTAACTTTGTTAACCTTTGCCGCGTTGGCGAGTTTATTAATTGCTCATTTACCTTTCCAGTTTCCTCTTGGGGAATAATAAATAGATTCCATATTGTTATTAATTACCAGCGCCTAATACCAGTTTACATTTCATCGCATATCTTACTAACCAGTTAGCTAATGATTCCTTGAAAGATTTATTCTTAATAGAATTTAACGCATGAATCAATGTTACATCTGCAATATATCTATGTTGCAGATTGCTACTTTTATAAGCATCATCATGAGCATGACACGCCTTATCAATAGCGTTTATCGGATATTCGCCGGGTCGTGGTTGGTCTTGGCTATCAAGTCGGATATCGAGTCTGATTCCAGGGCCACAGTAATTATATCCTGGAAGGTGTGTTTCTCATGAGTACTTTCCCATGGAGTCCCGGGAAGTTTTGACAATTTTTCTGCAATATAATATTCTAATTTGATTAAAATCATTACCCGATTTCACAGAAACAAATCTAAATTTCTTTGTATCACATTGTACACACTTACCAGCAAGGGCTGATCTGTTATTGTTTATTGTAATTGTTGTCCAGTCGTTTGTGCTATTACGCGTCTTACATTTAACACAATATTAGATCTATAATTTATTGATAATAACATGAGTGTAATTGATGTTTCGGCGACAAGAACACGAAAACCTGTTATGCATCATGCAGCGCTACCAAAGTCTATTCGCATGATTATATGTGGACCGTCTGGAAGTCTCAAGAAGCAGTTGTTACTCAATAATGAGGTGGTTAAAATGCGACAAATTGTATTTGGTAGCACCATCTGTAGATGATCAGCGATGATACGATGTACTCAAGGATTTTAATGAGAGAGCAAAATTGATATCCGACGAAGATGTTATTGAATTTATCACTGATATTGAAGATGCACCGAGTGTTGATTATATTGATGGAAGTATTATTAATTTAGTCGTATATGATGATGGGATGTTAAATAAACAAGCAAACCCTGCCAGGATATTTTCCAGAGGTAGACATATAAATACAGGTGTGATTTATGTTACGCAGAGATATACACAAATGTCAAAAGTAACCAGAGATAACTGTAATATTCTTGCTGTGTTTAATGGAGTAGACACTCATACGCTACGAAATATTCACCAGACCTGGTGCAGTGGAGATATGGACATAATTCATTTTACAAACTTCCTTAGTGTTGCTACATCAAACATGCATGGATTTTTAATGATAAATTTGCATGACCCTAGATCAAGATATCGTATCGGACTTGATAAAATATTCGGCTAATTCATATCAACAACTAACAACACCGCGACAACAAATATGCATCTGTGCTTCGGTTTCGTGACAAGACTTGGTTCTGTTTTATGACATTTTTTTCTTCTCAGTTTTGAGAAAGCCTTAATTTGACAAACAGACATCTAAAATTGTTTGCTCGAAATCTAACTCAATTAGACATTGTCCGATTCGCCCTCTCTACTGCTGGTGTAAAGCAGCATCACCAGTAGGTAGGAATAACGCGAATAAACATTATAGAAAGGCATATATCACTGGGAACTGCCTAATTCTTGAATGGGAGCTGTGCCGTTACTGCATAAATTTGAGAGAGGTAAAGAGAGAGAGAGAGAGAGAGAGAGAGAGAGAGAGAGAGAGAGAGAGAGAGAGAGAGAGAGAGAGAGAGTGTGTGAGGGAGACAGAAAGAGAGAGAGAAAGAGAGGAGACATGCATTGCAAAAAGACCACAAACTGTATTTAGATGTCTTTTTTAATAACATTTCCAATGGTATAAATAGAACGTTGACACACAAGCATATCTACATGTTATATCTATAAGAAGAACATGATTGTTATAATTAACATAATCAATAACATTTGCCATGTACATATGAAACATACATACATACATACATACATACATACATACATACATACATACATACATACATACATACATACATGTTGTTTCTGAGTGGCAATTATTATAGTCTCTGTGATATCTACCAGGTATTTCTCTTAAGAGTTCCTCGCCCTTCAGTACTCTGACAAAAGTTTCAATATCCTTTCTTCGCGGAAATCTGGATTTTCTGGAAACTTTTCGAAAGGGAGACTGTTGAAGAGTAAATGCTGTCTAGCACTCAGCCGACACCACCAACCACCTTGCTATGCCTGTCCAAGGTGGCATCACTTAGCTGAATACCGGCCGATAACAAGCTTTCTATTAAGATAATAAAAAGTCAGCATTAATATTTTAACATTCAAATTTAAGAGTACGTGGTAGATTTCAAATTAATGAACACGCTATATTAGGCAACAAGAACATCATGTTAAAGTCGTATTTCCACGAATGACAGAAAACTGCATATACTAAGACTACATATATTTATACAATACAATGAAATTGTACATGCGTTCAGCCAGCCTAGAAACAATTATAAAATTACACACGAGTGTTTCAGTAGCATCAGCTGAAATATATTTGCAAACGGAGTTGATGCGTCTCAGGTCAATGCATGCAGCATGCATATGTTGATGACATGTTGGCGCAAAGTGAGAATATATTCTAGAGTAACACCTACGTTTCTTACTGACTGTGTGAATTTAAAGGTGGTGTTGCTGATATTTGTTCTTTGAGGCAAAGGATATGAATGAGAAAGTCTTTGTGTTGTAATCATAATGACCTCAGAATTAGCAGCAATCATCTGCAGCTTGTTGCATGTCATCGGTGATTTCACATGAGAAATACACCTCTCTACTCTTTGGATGGTAGCATCAACTTCATGTTGGTGCTAGACTTATATATTTGGGTGTCATCAACGTGCAGTTGGTGAGACACTGGATGATATCTAGGATGCTGGAGAACGGTTGAATGAATTGAATCAAGGGAACATGTCCAAGAACAGACCTTTGTGGAACACCACTACATAGATCAACTTGGATCGAGTGTATTCCACTTACAGATACAATGTGTGCCCTGTTGAATAAGTAGGATTTTGAACCACAATTGGAGACGGTTAAGTAATATATCATGGTATATTGTGTCAAATGCTGCAGACAAATCAAGTAGGGTGATGACTGTAATCTTTCCGCTATCCAGAAAAGAGAGAATGTCATTAACTACTGTCAGAAGAGTAGTTTCAGTAGTATGGCAAGGGCGGTATGCAGCTTGTACATGGCTGAAAAGATTGTTTTAATTCTGATGAGATACACGTTGGGTTAGAACAATTTCTTCTAAGATTTTGTATATGAACGGGAGATTAAAAACTGGACAGTAGTTCTTTGAATCGTTATGATCGAGTGTTGGTTTCTTCAACAGAGGCTTTACAATGGAAGTTTTGAAAACTTTTGGAAATTCTCCGGATGAGAGAGAGAGGTGTTAATATTCCCCCCATGCACACACAAAAACGCACACATACACAAAATTTATATTCACCTGTTACTTGAAATATGAACCGTAAGCAGTACACAATTAATAATTATCTGTGGTTCTTGGATGAGAAAACTATTTTACGCATCTGCCAGGATGCCATTGTTAGCGATACATTGATCAAAATAATATTAAATGCATGAAACTAGAGTGCAGCAGCTCTTGTTAGATAGACACTAACTGGACAATTGGATTATCTCCCATTACGTACAGTTGACTATAATTCATTTCATGATGGTTATAAAGACCACATATTTTGACTATATACTGTTTTAAATCCAGCTATCGTTGCGTTAATAATTGTAATCTTTGTACAACAATACGTCATTCTTTCATATACAATTATGAACAGCTCAACGTTTCTGTGAATTAATGAAAAATATCATATTTTAAACAATTGTTAATGTTAGGTAACATCTCAGGAAAAATTTAATATTATGTTGTATTCACAAAGTCCAAATAATCAGACAATGTGGTCGAAATAATAATTGTCCTGATCAGCTGAATGTGAATCTAAGTGATGCTTATGAACTGGTTGAAAATCACGCATATAGAAACATGTGCTCGAAACAAGCCTTTTATTATTGTTTCATATTTGTTAATTGTTTGACGTCCTTCGTTATCGTGTGTATTTGTGACTGTCAAAATTGCAGTTTTAAGCAATAATCAGTAAATGTATTTCTCATAAATAAAATTGTTTGTAGTTTATATATGTCTTAAAATTAACTCAAACACGAAAATATGATACCCTCACTTTATGGCGTTAGGAATGTAATCATGTTAGCGATAAAATATATTTAAACATCAAAATCACATAAAATATTATCTCATTTGATTGTACTACCAAGTATTGAATATCACAGTAAAGAAAATCTTTTTGTTGATCACTAAAATTTTAATTAAACCAGTTGAAGCAAATGATGAAATTATAATACAAATTTCAATTCACTAAACCGTAATATTGAAAATTCAACTTAATTTCTACTCTTGTTATATGATAAGTAAAGATGCATGCTTATAATGGTAAACCGCCAAATAGAAAAGACTTGATAGCACCACACAATCAATAATTGTGATTGCATGTTGGGTTGGGAAATTATTTTACATTTCTGCCAGGATGCCGTCGTTAGCGATAAATTGATCAAAATAATATTTAATACAGGAAGATAGAGTGCAGTAGTTCTTATTAGATAAACACTAACTGGCAAAATGGATTGTCTCCAATTAACTGCAGTTGGCTTATTTAATAATGGTTGAAAAGACAACACACTTTGCCTATATGATGTGCTAAATCCAGCTATCGTTGAACTAATAATTGTAATTATTGTCCAGAACTACGTCACTATTTTATACAAATGTCTGAACAGCTCAACGTTTCTGTTAAATAATAAAACGTCATTTTTCAAACAATTGTAAATGTTAGGTAACACCTCAGAATAAACTTAATAATATGTTGTATTCACAATGTCCCAATCAGCTGACAATGTTGTCGGAATAATAAGTGTCCTAATCAGCCGAATGTGAATCTTAGTGAAGCTTACGAGCTGCTTGAAAATCACGCATATAAAAGCATGTGCTCGAAACAAGTCTTTGATTATTTTCTCATATTATTTGGTAATTATTTGACGTTATTCGGTATCTTGTGTATGTGTGACTGTCAAAATTGCGGTTTGAAGCAATAGTCAGTAATTGTATTTCTCACAAATAAAAGAGTTTGTAGTGTATATATATCTTAAAATTAGCTCAATCACGAAACTCTGATATCCTCACTCTTTGACATAAAGAATGTAATCACTGTAAGGGCAAAAAGTATTTTAAATTTAGAATCACATCAAATATTATCTCATTTCATTATACTACCAACTATTAAATATCACAGTAAAACGAACAAGAAAAACAACTTTTGGTTGATCCTTAAAATGTCAATTAAACCAGTTGAAATAAATGATGAAATTATAACAAAACTTCAGTTCACTAAACCTTAATATTTCCAATTCAACATAATTTCTACTCTTGCTACGTGACAATTTAAATAAAAATGCATGTTTATACTGGTAAACCATCAAATATAAAACGCCTGTAAAGTAGCACAGACTTACTAATTGTGTTGGGCTGTAAGGTGGGAATTTTTTTTTCACGTCTACCATGATACCGCTGTTAACGAGAAATTGATTAGTCATCTTTGATGCAGGAAGCTAGAGTGCAACAACTCTTGTTAGGTAGACATTAACTGGAAAATTGGATTATCTCCCATTAACTGCACGATAGTCAAAAAGACAAAACACTTTGACGATATGATGTGCTAAATCAAGGATTCGTTGAGCTAATAATTGTAATTATTGTACAGCACTACGTCACTATTTCATATAAAAGTCTGAATAGCTCAACGTTCCTGTGAATTAATGAAAAATATCATATTTCAAACCATTATATATGTTAGATAGCATCTCAGAATAAACTTAATACTATGTTGTATTCACAATGTCACAATCAGCTGACAATGTGGTCGGAATAATAAGTGTCCTAATCAGACGAATGTGAATCTAAGTGATGCTTATGAACTGACTGAAAAATCACGCATATAGAAGCATGTGCTCGAAAAAACCATTTGATTATTTTCTCATATTATTTTGTAATTGTTTGACGTTCTTCGGTATCGTGTTTATATATGACTGTCTAAATTGCGGTTTAAAGCAAAAGTCAGTACATGTATTTCTCACACATAAAAGTGTTTGTTGTATATACATATCTTACAATTAGCTCAATAACGAAACTCTGATATCCTCACGCTTATAGCATAAAGAATGTAATTATTGTAAGCGCTAAATATATTTATAATTCAGAATCACATCAAATAATATCTCATTTGATTATACTACCAAAGAGTATATAGCACAGTGAACGAAACAAGAAAACAACTTTTCGTTGATCCCTTAAATGTCAATTAAACCAGTTGAAATAAACGACGAAATTATAATACAAATTTCAGTTTACAAAACCTTAATATTGCCAATTCAACTTAATTTCCACTCTTGTTACATGACAATGAAAGCTGCATGCTTATACTGGTAAACCATCAAATGGAAATTACCTGATAGCAGCACACAATTACTATATGATTTGGATTGCTGGATGGGAAAATTATTTCACACGTCTGCACGGATGCCGTCTTTAACAAGAAATGGATATTAGAGTGCCGCAACTCTTGTGAGGAAGAATAAAAGTGGAAAATTGGATTGTCTCCCATTAACTGCAGTTGACTTTAATGCATTTCATGATAGTTAAAAAGACAACACACTTTGACTATATGATGTGCTAAATCCAGCTATCGTTGAGCTAATAATTGTAAATTAATGTACAGCACTATGTTATTATTTCATATAAAAGTCTGAACAGCTCAACGTTCCTGTGATTTAATGAACTAGATCATATTTCAAACAATCGTACATTTTATTTAACATCTCAAAAGAAATTTAATACTATGTTATATTCACATAGTCCGAGTCAACCGGTAATTCGGTAGGAATAATCCTTGTCCTAATCGGCCTAATTTAAATCTAATTGATGCTTATGATCTATCCGAAATTACCTCATTTAGGAGCATGTGATCAAAACAGATTACATGGAAACTAAAATATTATTAATAATTAAGAAAACACGATCAGCATTCTTTACGATATAGACAACATGTAAGACGTTTACGTTATATTTAATTTTATAAATTTTATAGGGATTGAATGTTATGCTGGTGCAGCATCCTTTCGTAAGCAGAAATTCCGCTCGTGCACTAAGTTCAGCTATGATGAATTTGCTCTTGGAGAAAAAATGAACAACCACCATTTTAATTTGATAAAAGCTAAGATCGTACAATGTCATTTATTTATTTATGCTTATTCTGTCGGCATTGTTTAGAAATTAAATACAGTTTGATTTTGTATTTTGCATTGAATAATTTCAGCACGTTGTATGTTTGCTAATTTCATGGTGTTTCTTTTTGGTAATCATATCATTATATAGGTGATGTCCAATGTAGTAAAGCGCTTTGAGCATATAAAGACTAGGTGCTACGCAAAGTTTTCATTATTATTATTATGTGCTATTTTGTGGGTTTAGATATAGACTATGCACCTTTAAACTGGCATAAACTGGCATAAAATTGTAATTATCTTTGGTACCGTCTCAGCATAACTTTATTGTATGAGTGCCTCACAATCTATTTTCTTAAGCTCATATTTAGATGGTACTTCAACTGTCACAAACTGACATCCAATTAACACGAAAATGTTTTTTCTTTAAATGAAACGTTTAAATATTGATTAAGAAAATCATGCAACGTTAAAAAAGGGAGGAGAACAAACAAGGTAAAAAGGGTCTTCCATGTCATATAACTCAAAATACGAAACTATCCAGTGAGACCTAATGATTTCTATTATGCAGCAGGTCGGTTACGTTTAAGTAAAAAATGATCTGTGTACATTTGCATTGTTATTTAAATTAAGTTTTCATTTGTATGGTGTCAATAATCACCTGATATTATATTTTGTTCAAACTGTGTCAAAATGTTGTTAATATACAATTCGTTCAATTATCCATAGCTTATTTTACTTTCATTGCGTTCGTTGTTCAATTCTGTGTTTTAGTTATACCGTATTGATTAAATAACTAAAATATGGTGTTGTGTGTGTGTGTGTGTGTCTTTCAAGACACGGCACAAAAACAGGGTCGAACCACTCATAGAGGTCAAGGATTCAACACATTAATTGACCTGAGATACGTATGATTCGATCCCTCCCTCACTTCGTTCAGTTGTAAGTCTTGTAGGATCACAAAAGGAAGTGCGAGCGCATCAATAGCAAAGTTTCGAATTATCAGTCACAAAGCATTTAAATTGACATATCTACAGATGTCTTTCAACACGATTATCATATTCAAATTTGTCTTCATTGAACTCTGTCCACAAATGATTTAGTTGTTTTTTTATCGTTTGCCTAGCAAGATATTCTACCGTTTGCATAGTATATGGTCTTTTAAATATATAATCATTATATTCAGACGATTTTCGAATAGTTGTAAGAATATATACCATAATAAAAATGGATATTTTAAAGACAAACAGCGACCTCACTTGTCGCACATTCATGTTCATTCTTTTTCCAAGACTGAAGTATGGTCGTATTCCTCATTTCATTTCAATATAAATACATACATTTATATTGTGATTGTAAAACGACTTCTGAAAATAGTTAATGTTTCTTATATGTGTCTCCAAATCTAAGGCCCCAACCGGGTACTTGTTTAAAATGAAAAAAAAACTATCTGATTAAATCACTTTTGCAATACATTAGATCTATCGATCTTTGCAGATGAGCACTCCTATGAATAATTTATTATAAGAGATACGGATAACAGATGAAGTGCAACACTTTTCAGTTCTCTTTGTTCGTGTGGTGGCCTGCTACTAGGTGACTGTATAAAGTTTTAGGATCCTATGGTCTTAAACTAAGTACATGTTGTAAACAACCTCCTTATAACATCACTCTCACAAAATATAATCTACGATTGTAGTAAAAAAAAACATGTAATATTGTGTTTACACATCATCATTACAATCAACAATCTTCTTCACCTCCTCCTCCTTCGTCTTCTAACCATTAGATATTTACAGTTGTGTTAATGGGTTTCTCGTGAAATGCTATTTATGGCCAGTAAAGGATTCCATACTTTCATATTGTGATATACTTTCCACATTTTTAGGACTGACTAAAATGTGTTTTAGTTCCACACATAATGTGTTGAGGAAACAAATCATGATCACTTTCTCAAAGTTTAAAACAAAAATCTACTTCTCTTTGCTGCTTAGTGTATTACTAATTACTGTCACTGATAATGTTTATTTTAATGCATACCAATTTCATAATGATGTAAACGGCTTCACCGTTCTTCCTCCCAAAGAAATATCTTGTTATTATAAGCATTTCTTTCACAGACTCATTGCTAGATTATAATTTACTGAATGACCATCATATACAGTTATTTCATTATATTCGTCCACCCCCATTCACGTTTTATGTATTAAATGCAATGCAAAATTATTTTTGTTTCTCAATTTTTATATTTAAAGGCAACATGAATAGGTGTTCAACAAATTATTTTCAACTGGAAGCAGTTGTATGTCTGGTTGCAGTTTTAATTTACAAGGCGAACAACTCTACGATGCCCCTTCCTTAATTGACGACGTTAGTTTGAGTTAGTTCTCGTTGACTATGTCTGGTAAACAGATTCTATCCTGATTCCAGTGAACATCTAGTAAAGGCCTTCCCAGGGCTTTGTTTATCTCTTGCTTGTGATTGTTGTCTGGTTATTTTTTTTCTTATTATTTTATCTTTAACACACAATATATTTAAATCGTTCGGTTAAATTTGTACATTCTGATAAATTAAAAGTGTACCTTATGTCTGTTATAGCTTAGAATTAATTACTTTGACATATATCTTCTAATTGTTGCTCATGGTAATACTGTCTATCGTGTAATCCAGTCAGCACCGCTAGGATATTCGTGATATGAGTTCCTTTAGATATTACAGTTATCTTTGACACTATGCTAGAATCTCATTACATAAACCTGTTTAACTAACAAGATTACACATGCTTTTGAAATCAGCATTTTCTCAAAAAGCATGTTTGGAAGAGACACTTTGCGAATGCATTTCAATGTTCTAAGACATATAAAGCTGTAGTATATGTTAGTTAAATTTTGTATGCATAAAATGACATGAGCAGACGGTATTAAAATGTTTGAAAGTGTTCAGTTTGGGGATCACCTTAGCATTTATCTTTGAAATTATTATCCATTTTGTCGTTATTATTATCAACATTATTAATTTTTATTATTATCATTATTATTATTATTATATTATTATTATAAGCAAGTCTCTCACATACACTCTTGATTCTTACATTATATTTTACTGAAAGACCAACATGTATAGCTATTTCTTTATGCCAAGAGTTTTAACCCCTATGCACTTGTACTGGATCGATGTAATGCAAATGTATTTTCATTTCTCAGTTTTAACATATTAAAGGCAAGAACTCTTTTTCAAATAGTAGGAGGTGTTGGTCTTGTCGAAGTTTGAATTTGCAAGGGGAAGAACTCTACTATTCCTCTTTCCTTAATTGGCGACTCAGTAGATTTATTCTTCCTTGACTGTCTAGTTGGAAACGCAATATGTTTGGTCAAGGAGATTGTATTCTGACTCCACATTATCTGCCTCAAATGAAAGTGATGTAAAGACCTTCCCAACGCACTGTTCATTTCTTGTTTGTCATATTTGTCGGGTGGTTGTGCTTTGTTTGGTTTCCTTAATTTATCTTACACGACAATATAATTAAATCCATCGGTCACATGTATACATTGCCATAAATATAAAGATAACAATTACGTCCTTTATAGCTGGTAGACAGTGTTAAAAAAGAAGCTGACAACGTTTTCATTACTTTGTTTTGCTGAGAGTGACACTTTTTGACGATTTGCAAGAATTTCCTGCAGAACAAAATCCTAAACTCTTGCAAATATTATCTGTTTTTATTGCTAATAATACTCTCAATTGATTTAAAAATAGATACTTGTGAGATGAATTGCACTGGATATTTAAATTATTTGTGACTGTTTATGAAAGATTCTCGCTTGAATGAATCTAAATAATCGAGAGTACACATGCCTTTAAAAATCAGAATTTATCAACACCATATTTAGAAGAGATACGTGTATGTTAGCTCTACATAAAATATCCACCTGGAAATAAATTTATTACAATCAGTTCTAAGTCATATAAAGCTACTGCAGATCAAATTTAACGCATGTTAATGACATTGTATATATTGCAATATATTCAAAAGTGATCAGGTATCATTAGACAAGTGTCTTTCTGCGTAACACTTCCTTCATTGAAAAGTCTTGAAGCTCGCATAATTTTCGTTGTTATAGTGAACTTATATCCAGTATATTCATTCAGACCAACCTATCTAACTACCTGAGCTGTATAATGGGGCTGAAAAGGGTCAAATATGGGGGTCAAACAAGAAATATTCCGTGAAAGTTTGCCTTAGCTTTAATATGCAGGAGACGCTTGAAGGTTCATGGGGTCAAAGAGCTTTTTATTGTCAAACACGAAGGGTAATGAGATTGAGTTGATACCACTGACACAAACACATGACAGCTTTGATGCTTCATTTCCTGCCAGCCTCCATTTGTATGCCTTAATTTTCTATCGATTGTAAGAAGGGTTCGTTTTTGTTGTGTTGTCGTCAAGCATCAAGTCAGGATATAAAAATTTTCCCGGACCGACATCCAGTTGGCATTCAAGCATTCCACGTCTTCCTGTTTCTTCTTTGCTATCCTTAGTCCAGATAAGTTTAACATTTTGCTTTGTATTCCTTTATTACTTCTATCAGCAAGTACGTGGCTGTTTGCAGTGAATATATTAAGGAATAGTAGCTGTCTAGTTAGGCCTGAGTATAGTATAGTGGCATTTGTGTGACAGATTATAGGAGATAATAGAGTATAATGGCAATCTTATATGCTATTGAGTCCAGAATATAGTAGAATATTGTGGGAATCAGTATGTAACGGAGTCCAGAAGATAGTAGAATATTGTGGGAATCAGTATGTAACGGAGTCCAGAAGATAGTAGTATATAATGGGAATCAACATGTAACGGAGTCTCGAAGATAGTATAATCTAGTGCAGTCCTTTATGTCATGCAGTCCAGTATAAATGCAGTGGACGTCCTGTATGTAATTCCTGGGTATCGTGACAGTCCTTAAGACAGTAGATTAGTGTGGCAGTTATGTATGTGAAACGTCCAGAAGATAGAATATTAATATGACATTCAAGTATGTGAATGAGTCCAGAAGATATTAGACTATAGTTGCTGTAATGGGTGTAAATGAGGACATAATAAAGCACATTATAGTGGCCGACCTGTATGTGAGGGAGTCCAGAAGAGACTTCAGTATAGTGCCATCATGGTATTTGAATAGAATATACTATAGTATAGGGACAGTTCTGTATGTGAGGGAGTCCAGGAATTAGAGTGTAGTGCCAATCCTGTATATGATGGAATGCAGAGGATAGTAAAGTATAGGGCAGTGCTGTATGTGTGGGAGACTAAAATATAAGAACATACAGTGGCAGTCTCATGTGTGTGGGAGACTAGAATATATGAACATACAGTGGCAATTTCATATGTGTGGGAGACTAGAATATATGAACATTCGGTGGCAATCTCATATGAATGGGAGTCTCAAAGATAGTAGAGTATACTGTATGTCATATATGTCGATGTGTGCATTGTTGCCTGTTTAGGCATTAATAAACAGTAACAAAGAAAATGTGAAAATAACAAGCTGATAGTGTGATAGTTGCGATATATAATCTGAACGTATCTTATTTATATTGCCTGCTCATAGAACTATTACCTTTCGATGTCAGATACTATTGGATATCTGTCCGAGTTATCTTCTTACCATCTGAGAATTAATTCCGATCACGTAAGTTTGTTTCTCTGAGGTAGATTTGAGATGTATCGATGTTAAAGTTAAAGTATTCCTTTTATGAACAAACCTTTCAGAATTTGTGCCTAGGATATATATATATATATATATATATATATATATATATATATATATATATATATATATATATATATATATATAACCTGAAAACTCGTCTAGACATGGAGAAAAAGACTTGTTTATCATAACTGAATAATGGTCAGTCCATACTATCCATATTACAGATGCATTGTTGATGAATAATTTAATAAGTATGCCGTTAACAAATATATGACTTCCTTATATATGTTGGTACTAATGGCGTTGAATGAATAGTGCTTAAATCGATAAAGGGAAATGTCTAATTAGACGAAAATGATAGAAATCTTGATATTACGAATTTACAAAAATGTTGTCAGCTAATTGAGATGTGAATTGAAACTGTAGATGCAGGATAAATGCATCCAAAACATTACATGAAAACTCTGCTACATCCGTAAACTACTTACGTCTAAATCAGTCATTGTTTTCAAGTATAACTATGTGCAGGATTGGTAATTTAATTGAATCCTTTCACCAATCAAAACTATTTTCTTTGGGTCAGAGTGACTACATTTTCTTTACAGCTGAAAATAATTATATATGTCTCAAAGAGAAAGGCATTTTTGATATGAAACACAAAGAAATATGTTGTTCCGAAAGATCATATACTTTACTTTCTGAACAATTTCATACCATACAAAGGGTTTTGGAGTATAATCAAATTCACACCGCTTTAACTTTATTTATGGAAAGTATTTTGGATCCAGGTAAAGCAAGGTAATAGTTTATCACCCATTTTATGTTTTAATCATTTTAAAATTAGTGTACAACAAATATATTTGCACTGTTTATGCAGATCACTTGTTATTTCCCAATATAAATATACATACATACATACATACATACATACATACATACATACATACATACATACATACATATATAGTCTCTGTGATATCTACCAGGTATTTTTCTTAATAGTTCCTCGCCCTTCAGTACTCTGACAATAAAAGACTTTGCGATTGCATTGCAATGTTCTAAGACATATAAAGCTGTAGTATATGTTAGTTAAATTTTGTATGCATAAAAAGACGAGCAGACGCTATTAAAATGTTTAAAAGTGTTCCGTTTGGGGATCACCTTAGCATTTATCATTGAAATTATTATCCATTTTGTCGTTATTATTATTATTATTATTATTATTATTATTATTATAAGCAAGTCTCTCACATACACTCTTAATTCTTACATTACACTTTACTGAAAGACCAACATGTATTGCTATTTCTTTTTGCCAAGAGTTTTAACCCCTATGCACTTGTACTGTATCGATGTAATGCAAATGTATTTTTATTTCTCAGTTTTAACATATTAAAGGCAAAAACTCTTTTTCAAATAGTAGCAGGTGTTGGTCTTGTCAAAGTTTGAATTTGCAAGGGGAACAACTCTATTATTCCTCTTTCCGTAATTGGCGACTCAGTAGCGTTATTCCTTTTTGACTGTCTAGTTGGAAACGCAATATGTTTGGTCAAGGAGATTATATCTTGACTCCGCATTATCTGCCTCAAATGAAAGTGATGTAAAGACCTTCCCAACGCACTGTTCATTTCTTGTTTGTCATAGTTATCGGGTTTGTTGTGCTTTGTTTGTTTTCCTTAATTTATCTTACACGACAATATAATTAAATCCATCGGTCTTATGTATACATTACCATAAATATAAAGATAACAATTACGTCCTTTATAGCTGGTAGACAGTGTTAACGAAGAAGCTGACAACGTTTTCATTACTTTGTTTTGCTGAGAGTGACACGTTTTGACGATTTGCAAGAATTTCATGCAGAACAAATTCCTAGACTCGTGCAAACATTATCTGTTTTTATTGCTACTAATACTCTCAATTAATTTAAAAATAGATACTTGTGAGATGAATTGCACTGGATATTTAAATTATTTATGACTGTTTATGATAGATTCTCGTTTGAATGAATCTAAATAATCGAGAGTACACATGCCTTTAAAAATCAGAATTTATCAACACCATATTTAGAAGAGATACGTGTATGTTAGCTCTACATAAAATATCCACCTGGAAATAAATTTATTACAATCAGTTCTAAGTCATATAAAGCTACTGCAGATCATATTTAACGCATGTTAATGACATTGTATATATTGCAATATATTCAAAAGTGATCAGGTATCATTAGACAAGTGTCTTTCTGCGTAACACTTCCTTCATTGAAAAGTCTTGAAGCTCGCATAATTTTCGTTGTTATAGTGAACTTATATCCAGTATATTCATTCAGACCAGCATATCTAACTGTATAATGCGGCTGAATAGTGTCAAACTTGGGGTCAGACAAGAAATATTCCGTGAAAGTTTGACTTAGCTTGAATATGCAGGAGACGCTTGAAGGTTCATGGGGTCAAAGAGCTTTTTATTGTCAAACACGAAGGGTAATGAGATTGAGTTGATACCACTGACACAAACACATGACAGCTTTGATGCTTCATTTCCTGCCAGCCTCCATTTGTATGCCTTAATTTTCTATCGATTGTAAGAAGGGTTCGTTTTTGTTGTGTTGTCGTCAAGCATCAAGTCTGGATATCAAAATTTTCCCGGACCGACATCAAATTAGCATTCAAGCATTCCACGTCTTCCTGTTTCTTCTTGTTCATTACTTCTTTGCTATCCTTAGTCCAGATAAGTTTAACATTTTGCTTCGTCTTCCACTATTACTTCTATCAGCAAGTACTTGGCTGTGTGCAGTGAATACATTAAGGAATAGTAGCTGTCTAGTTAGGCCTGAGTATAGTATAGTGGCATTTGTGTGACAGAGTATAGGAGATAATATAGTATATTGGCAATCTTATATGCTATTGAGTCCAGAATATAGTAGAATATTGTCGGAATCAGTATGTAACGGAGTCCAGAAGATACTAGAATATAGTGGGAATCAACATGTAACGGAGTCTCGAAGATAGTATAATCGAGTGCAGTCCTTTATGTCATGCAGTCCAGTATAAATGCAGTGGACGTCCTGTGCGTAATTCCTGGGTATGGTGACAGTCTTTAAGACAGTAGATTAGTGTGGCAGTTATGTATGTGAAAAGTCCAGAAGATAGGATATTAATATGACATTCAAGTATGTGAATGAGTCCAGAAGATATTAGACTTTAGTTGCTGTAATGGGTGTAAATGAGAACATAATAAAGCACATTATAGTGGCCGACCTGTATGTGAGGGAGTCCAGAAGAGACTTCAGTATAGTGCCATCATGGTATTTGAATAGAATATACTATAGTATAGGGACAGTTCTGTATGTGAGGGAGTCCAGGAATTAGAGTGTAGTGCCAATCCTGTATATGATGGAATGCAGAGGATAGTAAAGTATAGGGCAGTGCTGTATGTGTGGGAGACTAAAATATAAGAACATACAGTGGCAGTCTCATGTGTGTGGGAGACTAGAATATATGAACATACAGTGGCAATTTCATATGTGTGGGAGACTAGAATATATGAACATTCGGTGGCAATCTCATATGAATGGGAGTCTCAAAGATAGTAGAGTATACTGTATGTCATATATGTCGATGTGTGCATTGTTGCCTGTTTAGGCATTAATAAACAGTAACAAAGAAAATGTGAAAATAACAAGCTGATAGTGTGATAGTTGCGATATATAATCTGAACGTATCTTATTTATATTGCCTGCTCATAGAACTATTACCTTTCGATGTCAGATACTATTGGATATCTGTCCGAGTTATCTTCTTACCATCTGAGAATTAATTCCGATCACGTAAGTTTGTTTCTCTGAGGTAGATTTGAGATGTATCGATGTTAAAGTTAAAGTATTCCTTTTATGAACAAACCTTTCAGAATTTGTGCCTAGGATATATATATATATATATATATATATATATATATATATATATATATATATATATGATCTTTCCATATAGAATGTCCATACTATCCATATTACAGATGCATTGTTGATGAATAATTTAATAAGTATGCCGTTAACAAATATATGACTTCCTTATATATGTTGGTACTAATGGCGTTGAATGAATAGTGCTTAAATCGATAAAGGGAAATGTCTAATTAGACGAAAATGATAGAAATCTTGATATTACGAATTTACAAAAATGTTGTCAGCTAAATGAGATGTGAATTGAAACTGTAGATGCAGGATAAAGGCATCGAAAACATTACATGAAAACTCTGCTACATCCGTAAACTACTTACGTCTAAATCAGTCATTGTTTTCAAGTATAACTATGTGCAGGATTGGTAATTTAATTGAATCCTTTTACCAATCAAAACTATTTTCTTTGGGTCAGAGTGACTATATTTTCTTTACAGCTGAAAATAATTATATATGTCTCAAAGAGAAAGGCATTTTTGATATGAAACACAAAGAAATATGTTGTTCCGAAAGATCATATACTTTACTTTCTGAACAATTTCATACCATACAAAGGGTTTTGGAGTATAATCAAATTCACACCGCTTTAACTTAATTTATGGAAAGTATTTTGGATCCAGGTAAAGCAAGGTAATAGTTTATCACCCATTTTATGTTTTAATCATTTTAAAATTAGTGTACAACAAATATATTTGCACTGTTTATGCAGATCACTTGTTATTTCCCAATATAAATATACATACATACATACATACATACATACATACATACATACATACATACATACATACATACATACATACATACATGCATACATACATACATACATATATGGTCTCTGTGATATCTACCAGGTATTTTTCTTAATAGTTCCTCGCCCTTCAGTACTCTGACAATAAAAGACTTTGCGATTGCATTGCAATGTTCTAAGACATATAAAGCTGTAGTATATGTTAGTTAAATTTTGTATGCATAAAAAGACGAGCAGACGCTATTAAAATGTTTAAAAGTGTTCCGTTTGGGGATCACCTTAGCATTTATCATTGAAATTATTTTCCATTTTGTCGTTATTATTATTATTATTATTATTATTATTATTATAAGCAAGTCCCTCACATACACTCTTAATTCTTACATTACACTTTACTGAAAGACCAACATGTATAGCTATTTCTTTATGCCAAGAGTTTTAACCCCTATGGACTTGCACTGTATCGATGTAATGCAAATGTATTTTTATTTTTCAGTTTTAACATATTAAAGGCAAAAACTCTTTTTCAAATAGTAGCAGGTGTTGGTCTTGTCGAAGTTTAAATTTGCAAGGGGAACAACTCTATTATTCCTCTTTCCGTAATTGGCGACTCAGTAGCTTTATTCTTCTTTGACTGTCTAGTTGGAAACGCAATATGTTTGGTCAAGGAGATTATATCTTGACTCCACATTATCTGCCTCAAATGAAAGTGATGTAAAGACCTTCCCAACGCACTGTTCATTTCTTGTTTGTCATAGTAGTCTGGTTGTTGTGCTTTGTTTGTTTTCCTTTTTCCTTAATTTATCTTACACGACAATATAATTAAATCCATCGGTCATATGTATACATTACCATAAATATAAATATAACAATTACGTCCTTTATAGCTGATAAACAGTGCGAACGAAGAAGCTGACAACGTTTTCATTACTTTGTTTTGCTGAGAGTGACACGGTCTGACGATTTGCAAGAACTTCCTGACGTAGTTCTGTACAATAATTACAATTATTAGTTCAACGATAGCTGGAGTTAGCACATCATATAGTCAATTGTGTTGTCTTTTCAACCATCATGAAATGCATTAATTAAGTCAACTGCAGTTAATGGGAGATAATCCATTTTGCCAGTTAGTGTCTATCTAACAAGAGCTACTGCACTCTATTTTCCTGCATTAAATATTATTTTGATCAATTTATCGCTAACGACGGCATCCTGGCAGAAGTGTAAAATAATTTCCCCACCCAACATGCCCTTACAATTATTGATTGTGTGCTGCTATCAGGTCTTTTCTATTTGGTGGTTTCCCATTATAAGCATGCATCTTTAATTATCATATAACAAGAGTAGAAATTAAGTTGAATTGGCAATATTAAGGTTTATAGAAATGAAATTTGCATTATAATGTCATCATTTGTTTCAACTGGTTTAATTAAAAAATTTTATTGATCAACAAAAAGATTTTTTTCTTGTTTCGTTACTTTGATATTCAATACTTGGTAGTACAATCAAATGAGATACTATTTTGTGTTATGTTGATGCTCAAATATATTTTAGCGCTAACAGTGATTACATTCCTTACGCCATAAAGTGATGGTATCAGATTTTTGTGATTGTGTTAATTTTAAGACATGTATAAACAACAAACAATTTTATTTATGAGAAATACATTTACTGATTATTTATCAAAACTGCAATTTTGACAGTCACGTTTGCACACGATACCGAAGGACGTCAAACAATTAACAAATATGAAAAAAAAATCAAAGGCTTGTTTCGAGCACATTTTTCTATATGAGTGATTTTTAACCAGTTCATAAGCATCACTTAGATTCACATTCAGCAGATTAGGACAATTATTATTTCGACCACATTGTCTGCTGATTTGGACATTGTGAATTAAACATAATAATCTGTTTCTTCTGAGATGTTACCTAACATTTACAATTATTTGAAATATGATATTTTTCATTAATTCATAGGAACGTTGAGCTGTTCACACATTTATATGAAATATGTAAATTTTGTGTATGTGGGCATTTGTGTGTGTGTGGTGGGGTGGGGGGAATATTAACACCTCTCTATCTCTCATCTCGGGAATTTCCAAAAAGTTTTCAAAATTGCCATAGTAAAGCCTCTGTTGAAGAAACCAACACTCAATGATAACGATTTATAGAACTACTGCCCAGTTTTTAATCTCCCGTTCATATACAAAATCTTAAAAAAAATTGGTCTAACCCAAATTGTATCTCATCTGAATTAAAACAATCTTGTTAGCAATGTACATGTTGCATATCGCCCGTCCCACAATACTGAAACTACTCTTTTGATCTGGATAGCGGAAAGATTACAGTCATCACCCTACTTGATTTGTCTGCAGCATTTGACACAATATACCATGATATATTACTTGACTGTCTCCAACTGTGATTCAAATCCTATTTAGCCAACAGGGCAAAAATTGTATCTGTAAGTGGAATACACTCGAGCAAAGTTGATCTATGTAGTGGTGTTCCATAAGGATCTGTTCTTGGACATGTTCCCTTGATTCATTTCACTCAACCGTTCTCCAGCGTCCTAGATATCATCAAGTATCTCACCAACTGCACGTTGATGACACCCAAATATATAAGTCTAGCACCCACATGAAGTTGATGCTACCATCCAAGGAGTAGATAGGTGTATTTCTCATGTGAAATCACGGATGACATGTAACAAGCTGCAGATGAATGCTGATAAATCTTAGGTCATTCTGATCACAACGCAAAGACTTTCTCATTCACATCCTTTACCTCAAACAACAAATATCAGCAACACCAACATTAAATTCACACAGTCAGTAAGAAACGTAGGTGTTACTCTAAAAAGTATTCTCACTTTGAACCAACATGTCATGAACATATGCCTGCTGTATGCAGTGAACTGAGACGTATTAGCTCCATTCGCAAATATCTTTCAACTGATGCTACTGAAACACTCGTGTGTAATTTTATAATTGTTTCTAGGCTGGCTGAACGCATGTACAATTTCAATGTATTCTATCTATATATGTGGTCTTAGTATATGCAGTTTTCTGTCATTCGTAGAAATACGACTTTAACATGATGTTCCTGTTGCCTAATATAGCGTGTTCATTGATTTGAACTCTGCCACATACTGTTAAATTTGAAGGTCAAAATATTAATGCAGACTTTTTATTATATTAATAGAAAGCTTATTATCGGCCGGTCATCAGCTAAGTGATGCCACCTTGGACAGGCATAGCAAGGTGGTTGGTAGGGTCGGCTGAGTGCTAGACAAAATTTACTCTTCAACAGTCTCCCATTTGAAAAGATTCCAAAAAATCTAAATTTTCACGAAGAAAGGATATTGAAATTTTTGTCAGAGTACTGAAGGGCGAGGAACTCTTAAGAGAAATACCTGATAGATATCACAGAGACTATAATAATTGCCACTCAGAAACAAGAATAAAGAACACAGACATGTACCTAGCGCACACAAACAAATTATCAAGCAAATTTGAGAAAAGAAAAAAAATTATTGCGAACTTATATGTCAATTTATAACGTATGTATGTATATACGTATGTATGTACTTACGTATGTATGTATGTATGTATGTATGTACGTATGTATGTATGTATGTATGTATGTATGTATGTATGTATGTATGTATGTATGTATGTATGTATGTATGTATGTATGTTTGTATGTATGTATGTATGTATGTGTGCGTGTGTGTGTGTGTGTGTGAGTGTGTGTGTGTTTCATATATACATGCCAAATGTTATTAATACTGTTAATTAATATAATCATGTTCTTCTTATATTAACATGTAGATATGCATTTGTGTCAACGTTCTATTTATACCATTGGAAATGTTTTTACAAAAGACATCTAAATACAGTTTGTAGTCTTTTTACAATGTATGTCTCCTCTCTTTCTCTCTCTCTCTTTCTCTCTCTCTCTCTCTTTTTTTCTCTCTCTCTCAAATTTATGCAGTAAAGGCACAGGTTCCATCCAAGAATTAGGCAGTTCCCAGTGATATATGCCTTTCTATAATGTTTAGTGGCGTTATTCTTACCAATTGGTGATGCTGCTTTACACCAGCAGTAGAGAGGGCGAATCGGAGAATCTCTAATTGAGTTAGATTTCGAGCAAACAGATTTAGATGTATGTTTGTCAAATTAAGGCTTTCTCAAAACTGAGAAGAAAAAAAAATGTCAAAAAACAGAACCAAGTCTTATTACGAAACCAAAACACAGCGCGTATTTGTTGTCTCGGTTTTGTTAGTTGCTATGAATTAGCCGAATATTGTATCAAGTCCGATACGATATCTTGATTTAGGGTCATGCAAATTTATCGTCATATATCCATGAGGGTTTGATGTTGCACCATTAAAGAAATTTCAAAAATCAATTATGTCCGTATCTCCACTGCACCAGGTCTGGTGAAAATTTTGTAGCATATGAGTGTCTACTCTATTAAACACAGCAAGAATATTACAGTTATCTCTGATTAGTTTTGGCATTTGTGTATATTCTGCATAACATTAAACACATCTGTATTTATATGTCTACCTCTGGAAAATATCCTGGCAGGGTTTGCTTGTTTATTTAACATCCCATCATCATATACGACTAAATTAATAATACTTCCATCAATATAATCAACACTCGGTGCTTTTTCAATATCAGTGATAAATTCAATAACATCTTCGTCGGATGTCAATTTTGCTCTCTCGTTAAAATCCTTGAGTACATCGTAACATCGCTGATCATCTACAGATGGTGCTACCAAATACAATTTGTCGCATTTTAACCACCTCATTATTAGATTAAGTAACAACTGCTTCTTGTCACTTCCAGACGGCCCATATATAATCATGCGAATAGAATTTGGTAGCGCTGCATGATGCTAAACAGGTTCTCGTGTTCTTGTCACCGAAAAATCAATTACATTCATGTTATTATAAATAAATAATAGATCTAATATTGTGTTAAATGTAAAACGCGTACTAGCACTTACAACTCTACAACAATTACAACAAGCAATAACAGATCAGCACTTGCTGGTAAGTGTGTACAAATGTGGTACAAAGAAATTTAGATTTGTTTCTATGAAATCGGGTAATGATTTAAAAAAAAAACGAGAAGATGATATTGCAGAAAAATTGTCAAAACTTCCCCGGACTCCATGGGCAAAATACCCAGGAGATAAACACCTTCCAGGATATAATTACTGTGGCCCTGGAACCAGACTCGATATCCGACTTGATAGCCAAGACCAACCACAACCCGGCGAATATCCAATTAACACTATTGATAAGGTGTGTCATGCCCATGATGTTGCTTATAAAAGTATCAATCTGTAACATAGATATATCGCAGATGTAACATTGATTCATGCGTTAAATTCTATTAAGAATAAATCTTTCAAGGAATCAATTAGCTAACTGGTTAGTAAGATATGCGATGAAATGTAAACTGATATTAGGCGCTGGTAATTAATAACAATATGGAATCTATTTATTATTCCCCAAGAGGATACTGGAAAGGTAAATCTGCAATTAATAAACTCGTCAACGCGGCTAAGGTTAACAAAGTTACTGCGGCCGATTGGTTATCAAGATATATGGCATATTTATCTACCCCCAGCTAAATAAATTATCTTCGCACATTTTGATGCCAGCGTCCCTAATGAAGTTCATCAGGCTGATATATTTTTTTCTGCCTCATGATACTGGTAATAAAAAGACATACAAGTATGCGCTAACCGTAGGTGATGTTAAGAGTAGATACAAGGAAGCGAAAACATTGTTGACGAAGGCGGCATCAGAGGTTTCTATTGAATTTGAACGAATTTAATTAATGAAATTACTCGAACAATCAATATTAAACCTGTTATAGCAAAAAAAAAATGTATAAACCCGTACAAAAACCGCGAAATGATTTTTTTTCAAAACAACTCAGCAATGTGACTGTAACATATTTGTATGCAAGCCAGGTGAACTTGAATGTGGTAAAAAGATAGTTACAGATAATATTTGGAGTGTCACATCGCATAAATTATCTTAAATAACAAGATCCACGGGTAGACCCGCAATCAACATATTAGATTCAACTGCTCCACAGCGTGGATTTACACTTGAAAAGTTACAAGTAATACCCGATGATACACAGTTACCGCCACGTATTCTTAATTAGCGCGGTGATTTCGATTACACTCTAGACAGGTCAATGTTATATCATCTTTGGTATAACCATGACTATTATCTTTTCTATCCACGGTAAACTGGAGATGATCTTTATCCGAATACTGCCGACGCATTATACAATTACAGATCGTGCAGTAATTATTCTGTTGTTCTTTCAGCGTAATTATAAATTTAACATCAATATCAAATTCTCGTTTATTTTTCTTATCTTGTTTATAACCAGCAAGTTTCTTTCTTATTATATCATCGCTGACAATATCACTGATTGTGGTGTCATTATAATCTAAAACAACTCTTCGAAGTTGATTTATTCTTCGAACTCTGGACACAGCGAGATAAACTAAATTCAACAATTTATCTACGATCCAAACAATCGTATCAGATATAGTCTATTCCTGCGAAAAACGTATCGTCATTGCGTGTCCTAGCCTCCACGGAGATTTATTTGTGCGCAATGCATTTTCGACAACATTGATATCAACCAGCACAATATCATTTAGCACCAGTGTTTTTTTTCAGTCCCTGACTCCGTCAGGCGCCCTGGATTGTCATCTTCGTGAATCAGCTGGTCTATAACACAATGGAACTGGAAGTGTTGCGAATTTTTATTTGTGTCATTGAAACAACCGCGCTTGAAGCTTGTCTCTGGCTATCATTCTACTTGCCAGTATCAAATTGTTTGGTCTCCACGCTTCCCAAAAGCATTGATTGGGGTTTCTGAATTATGTCACGCGCTATTTGACACTGGATTTTATACGGCTATAATCTGATTAATTTCTTGAACTCATATAATTCTGGATCAACGGATTCATGTTCAGTATTAATTTCATCATAATAATTTTTCAAAATTTTTCAACCAATTATGTAGAGAGAACCCAACAAATGATAGTGGTTGTCCATGATCGCCACACATTATCACAGCTTTATTTTTCAGTAACAACCAACAATCAATCAAGAAACATTTTTAATATATCTAACGACACTGTGCATATCTCATCCCAAAAATTATTTTCGGAATATATTTCTCACCCATTCAATCAGATGTCCATGCGTCACCTTCCGATTTAAAGAAAATGTGATATGTGCAAGAATCAACTACTCATTGTTTTATCTCTCTAGCAAGTCTGTGTGTTGGTGTTAGCACAATCAAGTCTGACTTCTCCCGAAATAATTCGATCACTCGTGTTGTTTTTCCTGACCCGCCACATCCGTTTAAGTAAACGGTTTTATATCTACACACTAGATCGGATAACAATGGAGCACTTTTTTCATGTAATTATCTTCAATCGTAACATCTGCTGAATTAGAGTAATTGTGTAACCTTTCTTGTTTTATTCTCCATGACCCCCAACACTAATCGGTATTTGTAAATTCAGCCACTGCTTCTTTATGTTTGATATATATATATATATATATATATATATATATATATATATATATATATATATATATATATATATAAGGAATCTGTGTCAGGAAATATATTTATCATCGATAGCAAAATTATAGAAACATAAGCTAGCATAGATACCCTTAGATGTGTATATTGGGGATATTCGCCATCAATGTAGCTAACAATGGTACCGAATTTTGTTCTATCGGACAAGAAAGCATCTTCACGATTGACATATTTGTCTCTAGATGTTTCATCCGCGATTATAAAATAGTATTCAGCATCATGTAGAATTAATCGTGAATAATGTCGCTTGTGATCATATGCTCCACCCTGGGTGAATTTACCTTTTATTCTTCTACCGAGATCCTTTGCATCTTTATTATTGATTTCAAAGATCTCCTTGGATGCTTTAACAATATATTCTTCGTCGAGATCAGGAAATTTTTCCTTGTAATCGTTAATTATACTATCAAGACTATCGGGTTGTGGTAACCAAACTTCAGTTTGTTTCCGGTATGATATAATTGCCTCGGAGACAGTCAACGACATCAGGATTTTACAATCGATCATATACCGTAATAAAACTATTGGTACCCAGTTTTTTCAAATATATGTCTATTCAACCAAACATAACAAATTGAATGACGTCCTTTATCAATCTCGAATGATACCACACGAGCGAATACAGTTAGATCAAAATCGTGTAGTGGTCCATTAATCGCAATGATAGGATCAGAAACAGTTTGCAAGAAATCGTGCAGAAACGAATTATGTGGATATCATTCGCAGAGTGTACGACTTGGAAGCTTAGGTCCGAAATCCTGTATACGATGCTTTAGAAACGGATTTATATCTTGCCGGACCAGGAAGATTTTGTAAAATGTTTGTTTAGTATTTTTGCTATTCTTTTAAGTTCAGAAAGAACACCTTTCTTTTGTTTTCTTATTCATCTTTATCTTTACCATCTATAACCTCTTTAGTGGTTGTAGTATCAGAGATTTATATGAAAAAAGTGAGTTTTCGAAAGGATTCAACGCAGTGGATCATTAGAAGAGGGATTATACTTACCGTCTTGGTACAAAAGTTATTCTAAAGAAATTTATTAATTAATAAGTCCGATCATTCGTAGCTACACGGTGCGGAAGCTTCAGACCGAGTAAATGCATAACACGGCTGCACTCTGAGTCAAAATGAAAAGAAAGGTGGAAAACAATTATTCAAAATAAAAAAAAACATCAGGCGGATAACAATTTGTTGATCTAGTAAATACATGTACAAAAACAGTACTAATAAGGTATGACTAAAACACAGAAGTGAAAAATGAACGCAATGAAAGTAAAATAAGCTATGGATAATTGAACAAATTGTATATTAACAACATTTTGACACAGTTTCAACAAAATAAAATATGAGGTAATAATTGACTCCATACAAATGAAAGCTTAATTTGAATAACAGTGTAAATGTACTCAGTTAATTTTTCACTTTAAAGTAACCGACCTGCTGCATAATAGAAATCACTAGGTCTCACTGGATAGTTTCGTATTTTGAGTTATATGACATGAATGACCCTTTTTATTTTGTTTTTTCTCCTCCGCTTTTTAACTTTTTTATGATTTTCTGTTTGCTTTGGATTTGATTCTATGCAGGTTACAATCACTAGCAAGACAAACTTCTCCAACTAGCAACATCCTTAGCAACAATTTGTGTTTGCCAATGTAAAAATGATGCAAAGGTGATCTTTTAAAGTGTTTTTTTAAATACAATATTGTCTTATCAACAGCTGGAATCAATCTGGGTATAGCATTTCATTGTTTAAGTTACCAAAATGAAGTGGTTCAGTATACACATATTGGTCCATACCATTTATATTACTTGACGAGTTTCCTCCCTTACAGTCTACCTAAACGTTCTCTGTTCTAGTATAGATTTAACCTTCATCTTGAAATCAGTGGGATAGTTGTGGTCAGTTTATGTATGCTATGCATCGTTCATTTCTTGTTAAGTACTAAGCATGCACATTTTGAAGTTATTTTTCAAGAGAATCATCTTGGCTTCTTGTACATCTTGTATGCACTACATTTTGAGATTTCTTAAATAATACTACGTTTGCTGTGAGATGTCAGTGATATCAGTAGTTACTAAAACTACAGGCTATATTAGCTATGGAAAATGCAATTGACTTGTTACAAGGAAATTGTAGAATTTAAGTGTTAAAAGTTAAATGAAAGTATGTTGTAGATGCTGCTCTATATCATTGTACTCCGAATTGCCCAAAGGTTTGAAACTGAGAATCATCGTCTCTAATCTGACTGAAATTAAATGCGTAACATGGGCTTTAAATAAATATAATGATGAGACCACGTTCAATGACAGACCTTGATATTCCATATGCAGATACAAGCTGTGTCGTGTTGACCATGTAGGACGTGAACCACGGTGAGGCTGTATTATGAATGTAACATACATGCTGGAGACGAGGAAGTAATATATCATGTTCTATTGTTGCAGACAAATGAAAGAGGATGAGTACTGTAATCGTGCCGCTATCCAAAGCAGAGAGAATGTCATTAACTACTTTCAGATGAGTAGTTTCATTACTGTGGCAAGCGCGATGCAGATTGTACATTGCTAAAAAGACTGTTTGAATTCAGATGAGATACAAGTTGGGTTACAACAACGTTATCTAAGATTTTTAATATAAACGGACGGTATATTATTTTAGAATTTTGTCCTATCTCTTCATGGTAGAGCTTGAGGTGTGGAAATATTTTGCATATTTACATATACATATATATATATATATATATATATATATATATATATATATATATATATATATAGATAGATAGATAGATAGATAGATAGATAGATAGATAGATATAGATATAACAATGTCTCCATTTCCAAACTTGTTTTAGTTGCACAACTGCTGCACTTATCAAGATAAGACTTTTAAACTTGGTATATCTTGTGCCTGGTCTCTTGATATGTAGGGATGCTGCCATTTTATTTTTTGAGTGCTCAAAACATGCAAAAATGTTCACAATTTGCATACTTGGAACGAGAACTTGCATGAAAACTCTGGTTATTTGTCTTTTCATTTGCTACGGATCTATATTTGATTAAGGGCATAAACAGGACATCATAAATTATATGACACACCCAGCCCTCAATCCCCTTAAAAAATAAATGGTCAGCCATTAGAATATAGCTTGCTTAAAGCTATGTTTTATCAATATTGTGATGATGTTGATAGTATTTACTGCCATTAGTGCTTATTGTCAAGGTTAACGTTTCAAAATAAGTTTATTGGTTTATCTTCTTTTCTTTATTTCCATATCAGAGATGATTACATGTCCTTTGTAACAATTGGATCAATTCGAACTGTTCAAGGGAAGTCAAAAGGTATGCCTTATGCCAAGTTTTTGTATGCCACTTACTAATGGCCATCAGCCTCTTTCCTTAACCAAACTTTGTGGTTAGCATGCATTTTTGGCAATTTAATTGTTTTCTGAACAGTCACGTTTAGTCCTAAGCCTTTTGATACCATGCAATTTAACATGAAGGTGTGGAACACCAAAATAAATTTGTATGAATTGCCTTTCTGTGATCATTATCTCCTCACGTTTTGTAAAAGCATCAGTTGATACTTCCGCTGTTTGTCTGTCCCTCCATTACCTCATCTCCCTAACTGTTGGAGACTTACAATATATTTTGCCTACATTTTGTGGCCCATCTGCAGGATTGGTGATATTCTCTTTTTTACTCTTATGCATGAGTTTCTTGAAATGGGATGGGAAATACAACAACAGTAATTTGTTATCAAACTTGATATTTGCATCCATTACCGTATTTCCCTAACTTTTAGAGACTCAAAATATATTTTGCCTAAATGATGTCAGGATAAACAACTTGTATGTGATATATTTTTATTTCTAAGAACATTTTGTGACCGTATGGGAGTTTAGAATCTGTCAGTAGTGAGTAAGGTTGTGTTTGTTTGATTATACAGAAAAAAAGCGTTGGGATTTGTGATGGTAAGGCATTGCAGTTGTTCAAAATTGGCAGAAAAAGTATTTACAGATTGTCTCTAAAGTTCCATTGTAGATTTATTTTATGATAAACATGCTTGTTCGCATCTAAATTGATCACCATAAATCACTTGAAGCTTGCATCCCACATACTTAAGAAATGTATGCAGTAAAATCAGATTGAAATCATGAGTCGAGAGGTTATCAATGTCATATAATTACATCAGCATTTCGTATAAAGGTTAATACCCTACATCCACGTTTGACTTTTATTCATGTGTTGAAAGTTCATGTACATGCAAATAAAGTCTATTTATTTTGTGCAAGCTGCCATGTAAAACAGATCATTCAACATATTCTATAATAATATTACTGTATTTGATCTAATTACAGGATTCACACAGTACCTTCTTCACTCTATTGTTTTGGATGTGGGGGTTGACTTGAAGAAATTTGGGAGAAAATTACATGTTGCAGAAGAAAGGATTAGTGCAATTGATTCTGATTATGCTAACATTGGTGATGAATGTAATCTGATGTTTCATTATTGGTGTTATGCTTCACATTGTGGTACAAAATTACAGAATTTGGCAGATAAATTAATTGCTTATGAGCTACGCCTATTTGCTGTCAAATATTTAGGTGATAAAGTGCCTGTATAACTATGACATCATTTAGATTTTTTAAATGTAATTATTCTGAGCATCTTGTTAAGGAAAGTTGACTGCAAATTACATTTTTCCTGACCAGTTTTAAATATGCCTCACTTTCTGGTTCATATTTGTTATTTTCTAAACTCTTTATATATATACAATACAGTCTAGAGGCAGCATATGTAGTTTTTATGACAGTCACTGTCTTATGCTGTTAATTATCACGTCCATTAATGCAATTTAGATATTTCTTTTATTTGTGATGTGCCATCATATATACATACAATTTCTGTTAGAATGTTCATATAGTGTTTTGCTGCCATAGTCACTGAAAGTAACTCGCATCTATGACATAGCAGAACGATGGACTGAATATTGTAAAGAACTCTACAGCCATCAGTCCACTGGAGTCCCAGAGGTACTTGAAGTTATAAACTCCACAAATGATGATTTCCCAATACTCAAAGAATAGGTGGAATCAGCAATAAAATCACTGAAGAATGGGAAGGCAGCTGGAGTAGACAAATTCCCAGCTGAACATGGGAGGGGTGGAGACCAGTGATTGAGCCAGTACAAAAACATGCAACAAGATCTGGCAGACAGGTGAATGGCCAACACAGGAGACCCATTCACTGATTCAGTATCGGGGTTCTGTGTGAAAAGTACTCGCAACATCAACAAGACCTCTATCATGTGTTCAAAATGGTCTTTGACAGAGTGTGGCATGAGGTACAATGAAGAAGGACATGTGTCAAAAGTTGACCATTACCATCAGGCAGCTGTATATCTAGGCTACCAGAGCAGAAATTGCTCAAGGTTATGTAGGGGGACTGGTTCCAAACAACAGTTGTAGCATGTTAAGGCTGTCTCCTGCCACCCATGCTTTTTAACATCTACTTATAGCACATCATGAGCGTAACCGTGGAAAACCACTGTGGGGCAGTCAGCATTGGAGAGCGTAACATCACCAACCTCGGCGTTACAGACGTCATTGAGCGGCTGGCAGGCATTGAAGACGATTTTGCCATGTTAGTGAACCTGGATTAAACATCTTCCAGATTTGATATAGAGATAAATGCTGAGAAGACAAAGCTGATGAAAAGTAATGGCAAACAAATCTCAGCCAAGATTAAAGTCGGAGGACAAGAACTGGAAACAGTTGGCCAGTTCAAATATCTTGGTTAATAATCACCATAAAAGGGGTCAAGAGCAGACATTTTGGCATGAATATCACAAACAACGGCAGCTATGTTAAAGCTAAAACCCATCTGGAGAAATAAGAATATCTGTCTGAAAACTAAATTCTGACTTTTGAGAACACTAGTCATCTAAATCTTATTGTATTCATATGATTCCTGGATCCTAACAACGGAATTACAACGAAGAATTCATGCACTTGAAATGAGATATTATAGAGCCATTCTTGGCATCTCTTACATGGACCACATCACAAATGAAGAAGTGCATAACACCATCAGGCACAAAGTAAGCCCACACGAAGACCTCCTGACCACTATCAAAACAAGATAACTGAAATGGTATGGCCATGTCACTAGAGTCAACGATCTATCCAAAACTGTACCGCAGGGTAGTGTCCAGGGTGGCAGAAGGAGAGGTAGACAGAAAAAGAGCGGACGGACAACATCATAGAAGGGACCAGGAGAAGTTGTCCAGAGACACAGGCATTATCACATAATTGAGACAATTGGATGGAACTGCTCAGATGTTCAGCAGCACAGTGCCTTGATGAGCACACTATATTAAGAGACTGATGATGATAATGAGTCACTGAAGCAACTAATTTGTATTGTTTTAATTATGAAACAACAATAAATTATCTGTAGTGCCATTCCCATCAAAATGGAAGTGAGCAACATCTGAACTATTGGGAAGTAGATGGAAAATAAATATTGCCAAAAAAGTGGCAGCCGGAAAGAAATTTTAGTAGGATCATACATTTGTACCAGATATGATTCAAGGATATAGTAGAAATAATATCTTATATTGGTATGTCATCTAAAAATAAAATCTTATATTAGTATGTCATCTAGTAATAATATTTTATATTGGTCCGTCATTGACAACTATCATTAAATATCAAATGAATTTGTTTTTGTATCAGTATAATGATCATATATATTTTCGCCAGCACATTTTTCAGTCAAATAAGATTTTTAAAAAAAATATATTCCAGTACAGTAGACTCAGGTAAACGTAATTTTTTTTACCTCTTGGTATATATTTGTAGGCTGATGATTTTCATCTGTCAATAGTAGTTCCCATTGAAAACTAAGAACATTGATTTATTTGCCTCAATATAGTAAAGAAATACATATTTTGATGTAAATAATTTTAATTTCTAATTATATAGAGTTAAGTTGATTTTATTTGACTTTTCAAAAGGCCTCAAAATCAGCTATAATTTGATGAATTATAGCATTTTCCATCAAAGAAATGTAGGTTTCAATGATCTAGTACCTAGGACGTGATGCAGGACATGAGTTGGGTCATATGCTTGCCTTCTGCTTATTTCAGTAAAACCCTGTTTGGGAAATTCTTTTGTCAGGAGTGATAGAGTAAAGATCTAAGAAGTGCTGGAACTATTAAGGTGAATCTATTGGGAATCAGAAGGATGACCTGAATAATGATTGTTATCAGTTTAATATTAGTAATTTAGCTATTATTAGTAAAGAGCTTGAATACTGATATCTGTGTGCATTGTTAATGGTACTAAAGAGGTTTGTGTTAGGACTGGTTTGCCTGGTGTTACGATAATGTGACTAGGTTGGACATCATGCTACATAATTGCGGCATAATAAGAACAAACTTAAAGATATAAAATTGATTCCTACATTAAATATTTTCAGAATGTGTTATGTGTTCAAATTTCATGGTGTTTGTTTTTTTTTTGGAGTGATATGATTATATATGCTGTAAAGTGCTTATAGCTTCTAAAGATTAGTAGCTAATTAATTCCTCATTATTATTATTATTATTATTATTATTATTATTATTATTATCTGTGCAGGGATGTTGATACTAGGTAAAAGATGTTTTGTCTTGGTCATGCATTAGTAATGCACATTTACACCTTGTGTGCCAGGCTCCCATTCACTCTAAGATTGTAGATTGTACATAAAAACAAAATGGTACTGATCTGTTGGTAAATATATCCATCACATTGGTCAGCTTGAGAATGCTGTTAGTGTTTTTTCTCTTGCATGGATTATGATATTGAAATGGCAACATTAACTAATACGATATTGCAGATATGAGATTGTTCACATTTAGGACACATGCCTTATATAGTATATCCTCAGCTGGAATGCATTCTTACCAGTATATACCTCCAACATCATCTGGAATGTATTATTACCAGTATATACCTCCAACCTCAGATGGAATGTATCCTTGCTGTTATATACTGACTTTGATGTGAATTCTGGTAGAGTTTAATGACTTCGAAATAGATCGACTTTAATTTTATGTCAGTTTCATCAAGCAGCTTTTTAATAGAATGTAGTGTCAGAAAATTTTTTTTACTCTTTGAGAGCTTTGACATATTTTACCATTTATTATGTTTTATCTGACAAGAGAAAACAATTTCCTAATTTGGAAGGGTTCATCTTTCTAACAACTCTTTACAACTTTTATCCTTTTTTAGAGCTTTTTATTATATCATGAAGTACTATAAATTTACATCTGGCCGAGTCATACGTTATACTTATATAAAGGGTACCAACAGTTGCCGTGCATGTGCTCAGTATTAAGAGGCTAGTGTTAGGACTGGTCTGCCTGGTGTCTGGATAATGTGACTGCTTGGGACATCATACTACATGTATGTGGCATAATGTTCCTGTGCTAGACATCACTATCAGCTGACACACTACAGACATCAATTTGATATGACTGATTGTTTTAAAGCTTTGTTAACAATGAAAATCACACACACATACACATTGACATATGTTTGGCAGGGTTTATTATCATAGATATTTTGCTATTTTTAGAAGCTAAAGTTTTAGCTCTATAACCATGATTGTAATGATGTGTGGTTAAAACCTTTACAAAACATAACTGCTTGATTTTGTATATGGTATGTAGTTGATCCAAAATCAAAATCAGACCTCCAGATTGGTGATCATATTAAAAATCTTTTTATTGCTACTTCTCCAGAATGGTATGTCATATCAACATGGAGTTTGCTCTAAACAAATCTTCTAGTGTTATTTTGTTGGTTCTGAGTGAGAGCAATACTGATTAATCATCCGATGTGGTCACCATGGTGACCATCAGAAACTCTTTTTGGAAAGCTTGTTGCATTGACCATTTGGCTTTCTATAAAAGACTTATTATCATATGTATTTCTCAATGATCAGACCTCCAGCATGATTGCCATTTCCACCAGCTCTACAATATTGATATCACTGCTCCTTTGGAAGGTATGGTCAAATGGAGATGTTTTTTCCCGCAATCACGTTAAGTTCTCTCTTTCTCTCTATGGCCTTTATTATCAACCAGGAGCTAGGTTATTTACAAAGCTACTTTTTCTTTACACCCGGAACCCTCTGCCTTGTTTGGCAACTCATCCTCCATATATATATATATATATATATATATATATATATATATATATATATATATATATATATATATATATATATAGTGCTGGTCAAAATAGTTGTCTTGATTATCCTCATCCTGAAAAATACTTATTCTTATATTAACAAATACTTCTATTAAAAATAATTATATTAAAAAATCGTGCTATTCCTCTTGCTTGAATCGTGGCAATGGCATCATGTTTTCAAGAACACACTTTATGAAAATATTGCAGATTAGACCACCATTATTTCCACACTTATGTGAAACAGTTTTAAAACTTGACATGGTTGATCCCTTATGGTCAAGTCAAATGTCACATTGCATTGTTGTCCTTCATTGACCTAACGGACACATCCAAATGAATTTTTATTATGCTTTGTATTTTGTTGTATTCAAATAAACTAGACGGTTGCACTCTGACAATAATTTTAAGGTTATTGTTCTTGACCCAGGTTTTCACTTGTACTGGTTTTCAAAAAGCACAATACAAACTGATATGAATGGATTTTATTATACCCACATTATGGATATATCTGATTCATGGGAAGGTTCAAGAACTTGTTTTTTCCTCTTGGTGGCAGATAAATATTAATTGTAGATTAACCAGTCTTAGTATTTGGATATATGTGGCTATGATGATAAGGTTTAATGATTTTCAATAATTAATATTAGGTTAGAGGTTGAAGGTCATGGTTAATAATAATTGTATTGCAATTAGTTTATTTCTGAACATGTGATCTCAAACATTTAAATAAGTAGGTTTTAGATGTTTGGAAGGCAAATTGCATATGTAGAAAATCAGGTGCAATTGTCAATCCATGACAGTGTTTGTTTTTTGAAATATGCTAATGTATTTATTAATTTGGTTATGAACTTTATTGTTATAATGAATAATTAATTTTTGAATACCAATTTGCAGCTTGTCCCAGGCTGTTAGACAATCTTGTTCAAGCTTGGAGCCTGTTAATTAGGACTTTTATTTTACATTTACATATCAAATAATATCTTTTAATATTTCTGCAGTACTTTTTCAACATTTCTTAAAATCATGTCAGTTTCTAGAATTAACAATGTGTAAAGCTTATTCAGGAGAGAGCTTAATATAAGACACTTGCTTGTTGCATGGTCTTCATATATTGCCTTATTTACTCATTTTGATTATGAACTTAATTGTGATAACAAAAAATGAAATGTTTAAAATTCTAATTTGTAATTTGTCCCAGGTTGTCATACAATATTTTACAAGCTTTAAGACTGTGAATTAGGACTTCTTATTTTACATTAATTTTGTTGTTTGTCCATTAATCTTCAATACAATCTAATGATGCTAGGATGTCTGCAGCTGTATTGTATTTACTGTTACAATACTTCTGTTATAATATGGGGACCTGAATGGCCAAGTTGTTTAAAGTGCTCACTGTTACAGATCATTGCCATCTCACCTCTGTCTTCATGGGTTCGAGTCTTGTATGTGATAAAGATTGCCAGTAGCTTCTCATGGGTCGGTGGTTCGTTCTTGAATGTTCCTGGGTTCTTCCTCCACCATTTATTCTGGCACCATGTACAATCGCCTTAACAACAACATCAACAACCGTCACTATGATTCTGATTTAAGTGATGGATCTGAATTAAGAATTTTCCCACTTGGGGTAACAGCTCTTAAATTTTCTACTCGATTGTCCAAAGGATCTCTTTTGATGTGATCGATAACGAATCATGTACAAATGACACCGTTACAACATTCATAAATAAATCTATGAACGAGATAATCTCTTTTTCATCTCTTTCTCATGACTGTAATTTTCATATATCCCGTTTTACTAATCGTACCGATTTTCACTTTTCGTCGACGGTGCCTAATGGTTCCAAACCGAGATGCTTCGTAATCACTGTAAACAGGGTGAGAATCGAATTCAATTTGATTCATTATAATCTCTTAGACAATTATTATTTAATTCTTATTCACGATAGTTTCCTGTAATATAGTCATATTCATCGAATAAAAGAGTTTCCTTGCATAATTTCTAACAAGTTCTCCAAATATTTTACCACCACAATCATAGCATAATTTGTTTCGCCTCGTTCGCCATATCCACAACTAATACAGGTAATAATACGCTTAGAACCTCGTTTGAAATGTTGATTATGAACCGCGCAGTATTCTTCTACACATTTTCTTGAACATGTGTCCGACTTTCCTTTAAATAACTACCTACTTACAATATTATCGCTCCATCGATATGTTAATAATATTTGATATGTTCAATTGAATATATATATATATTCCCGGAAAATCCGAGAAACAAACATTAGAGTTAAATCATATTGTGCTGGTTGATATCGCTGATATCACTGATAAATTCCCATGGCGCTTAGGTTACGCGATGACGATAGATTCGTCATAACGATTAACAATCACTGATACGATTGTTCGGATCATCGATGACTTCATCGAGTGGTCCAGAGTACGAAGAATAAATAAACTTCGACGAGTTTGGTCGTTTTCACCGACGGATAAAATATCGTTGACGTGGTCAATAATACCACGATAGGAACAAAACTAGCGTGGTATAAACAACAAGAAAAAAAAAAGAGAATTTGATCTCGATACTGAAATTTATTCTAAATTGAAATCAACAAGATAACCACTGTACGAGCTGCAATTGTGTAATGGAATGGTCAAGGAAAAAAGTCCCTAACAATTTACCGTGGATAGGAATGATAGTAGTCGTGGTTATACTATATATAATATAACATTGACTTGTCTAGAATGCAATCGAAATCATAGCGATAATTAAGACCACGCGGTGGTAATTGAGTATCATCGGGAATCACTTGTAATTGTTCACGAGTAAATCCACGCTGTGGGGCGGTTGAATCTAATCTATGAACTGCCGGTCTGTTTTTAGATCTGACAACGCTGAATATTTTATGAGTGGTTATACTCCATATAGGATCAGTTATTTTACTACCTTCAAGTTCACCTGCATCATATAAATATCTTACGGTGACATTGCTAAATAATATCGGCGATGAAAAATCACTGCAGGGTAAATTTATATTTTTGTGTGATTGTGATAACAGATTTCATATTGATGCTCAGAACTGTTTCATTGTTTAGCGCGGCCATTACACCTGGTAATCTCTTGACTCATTCACGCGATCGTTTATCCTCGATGAATTCCTTCGCGTATTGATAATGAAATAATTTGTCTGCAAGTGTTCATTTAAATCGTTTAACAATTGCTTGATCGCGATGAATCTACCTACCTCTTGATGTATAAACGTAATAATTAAGCAACCTTATATTGCAATAATGTCATTATGTCAGTTCTATATTAGAATGAGTCGATGGTAACCTGTAGTATTTGGAGGCTTTGCCGTTCGTGTAAGAAGATCGATTTTTTAACGTAAATTTTCAAATAGTGGTTTATAATAACTTAATTTGTGGGTTTTAAATAAGCTGCG